>CM019702.1:67907135-68354635 GCA_009760885.1 Achatina immaculata
CCTCGCTGAGATGGGTTTCCACTGCTTTCTCTTTCATTTTTCTTATCTCTTGGAGATAAGCTGCAACAAAGTTCTCTGGTTCGTTGTTTTCATATGAAGACTTTATAAGATCTTTTATAAATGTTTTTGTAAATTCTGTCGCATCTTTTGCAGCTTTGGTCCACTTCTTAATGTGGAAGAGATCTCCAGGCATATAACTAAGTAGTTTCAATGCGTTTTCCATATTAGTCGGAGCTGCATACTTGGTTACACTTCTGGCTGTTTCTAAAATATGGATCAAGTGTGGATCTTCGTGTTTAAACCTGTGTCCAATAGCAATGGAACAAATAATATTTTCAATGCAGCTACGCAGAAGACCTGAAAGGTCTGTAGGTTCTCCTCGGAGAACTCTCATCTTCTCAATAGCAAATGACACTTCCTCCTGAATTTTAATTGCCATTATATTTTTCCCCATACCAAAAGCACGAAGTATAGATAAAGATGTCGATCTTTGTTCTCTCCAGTTATCTCCCCTTGCAGATATAATCCCTTTGTTCTCTTCTTTGAGAGCGCCACTATTAAAGTTGTGAGCTGTGTTAACTATACAATCAGAATGTTTGTTCATGATTTCTTTAATGACCTCGAAGCTATGTACACAGATGTTAAGTTTTCCTCCAAGATGTATGCTGTATATATCACCAGCTTCTCTCCGCCACACTTGAATTTTTTCTCGAAATCTTAACATCATTAACATATGCCCAAAGATCGGCCATGGATCAACTGGAAATGGTGGTACATTGCTCTCTCTAAACGACCGTTTCCTGCTTGACCACAGCCACAGTACAGAAACTGCGGAGAGGACTCCGACTAGGAACCATGTAGGTGTCATGTTGAACAAGCTTACAAGAGTCATAGTTCCCCGATTTCAGTTCTTTCTTGCAGAATCTAGTTTAGATACGAAAAGAGACATACATTGATACACATAGACATTTTCTAAGCTCTAAAGTAAAACCAAGTTATTAGGAACCAAATAATTAAGTCATGTAATAAAAACACACAACAAGGTAAAGCTATGGGCTGTGAACCGGCGTCATTGCACACGGTCAGACCATCAAGTGGCCTGCTATCTAGTCAGCAGTTGACCTGAAACTGCGGACTAGTCTCGCCATCAGCACTAACTCCGTAGTTAGAGGAGTCATTCCTCTTCCTTCCCAGAGAGTTCACCCTGGTACTCATTTCTTCTTGAGGCTGCTGAATCTCAAGAGTTGTTTTTTTCCGAGCCACCGTCTGACCGTCACTGTGGTGAGAGCCACCGTCTGACCGTCACTGTGGTGAGAGCCACCGTCTGACCGTCACTGTGATGAGAGCCACCGTCTGACCGTCACTGTGATGAGAGCCACCGTCTGACCGTCACTGTGGTGAGAGCCACCGTCTGACCGTCACTGTGGTGAGAGCCACCGTCTGACCGTCACTGTGGTGAGAGCCACCGTCTGACCGTCACTGTGGTGAGAGCCACCGTCTGACCGTCACTGTGATGAGAGCCACCGTCTGACCGCCACTGAGGTGGGTGGAGATCGAAACCAGGTCGCCTGATCGAAGAGAAAGTGGCTAATCCACTGCGCTAACTCGACTCCAAAGCCACATAGAGGCAAATGTCAGTTATCAAATCCAGCAAACACAGATGGTCATGACCCTATCCAGCCTCCTCGAAGTGCTCCACAATTAGGTTTACGTTGTTGTGATGGTCGATCTCTCAACGCCTTTTCTCTTTTCATTTTGCTTCTCTAGGAACTCTATGGGAGTCTTTTTTGATTCGGATGCAAATCTTTTCCGAGCACGTTTTAAACTATAATTATACACATTTCTTTTTCCCTCATTTGAACGAATAGATTTCTGTCAATATGTTCTAATACCAGAGAAGTTTGTAAATCTTTCTAGGTAAGTGTCATTTATTTGGGAATAAATATATAATTCGTGTCCGATTCATTTTCTTCAGATTTACAGGTTGTCTAAAAGAAATGATCATCTTATTTCTCTCTCTTTCTCTGTCTGCCCAAGTCTCTCTCTCTCTCTCCCTCTCTCTCTCTCACTCCTATAATAATGAGTATAATTTCGACTTCATCTACTATACACTTGAAGATTAACTTGTGTTTTATCTACTTATTTATATTTGAGCATAACTTGTGATACACGCTGTACACAGTGCGCGGAGGAGGCCATTAGCTCAGTGGTTGACTTTTTAAAAAATTTGCGTTCAAGGTAACAGTTACAAATCATGTGAAAATCATGTGAAAATCGTGTGAAAATCATGTGAAAATGGCGTGAGTTGAGGATTGTTGCCCATGGAGTGAAATAATGAAATGGTGGGCTTTAACAAAACGCGAGATGATAGCGTGGAGTATGACAGGTACACCTGAGTTTGACATTTGACCATAGTTGGGGGAGGAGGGGGGACAGGTTACACAAATTTCATGTCGTTGTCAAACAAAAAACAAATGATGTCAGTATTTCAAACAGTTGTTCAAAGTTTGAGCTGATATTCTGGACTCGGTCTGCCCGACGGCCATCGTCACTCCTTTCAGAGGCGGGCGGCGTCTGGCGGGAGATTAAGAGGAAGGAAGGTACATAAAGAGAATCTTAGAGGACAGTAGATACAAGTGAGGTGTGTCCCCATCTTATTTAGACAAGAAAAGAAAAACAAGAGTTTGAACATGAGAGGATTTGGATTAGCCCGAGGATGGGCACAAAGGAGACAGTGGCGTAGAGACCCGTGTCCTGCTACAGTTTTGTTTCCATTGTGCGGTAATGTTATGATAAATCTGGGCTGTCAGTTTTCTAGCGATAATTAAAAGTGTCATGAATATGAATGTGATCTGCGATGAGGATTACAAGAGTGTAATCAGGGACTGGTTGTAGCCCGGGTCGGTTGCCACTCATTAGGTGACACGCCTCAGTGGATCAGCGACAGCCCAAGCTGTCGTGGAAGTTGAGTGATAGGTGTGGCTTCTATTGCTAGTCTTAGGTTTAAGATTTGAAGGAGATTAGATAGTGAATACTTATCAGAGTGAGAACTTCTCTGGGTTCTCTCAACAAATCAAACAGCAAACATCAAAACTAAATGCTAATTGAACTCCGTATCAATTTTTGTTGGAAAATGTACAAAAAATTTCTTTTGTAAAAAAATCTGTTTTCAAACATGGCCTTATTCCTGCATAACCAAACAAGATGTCTAAACTCTGCAAGGAGGATGATGGGCTGTGTACAGTTATCTGTTTCTGTCGAGGGATGGTGTTTAACATGATTGCTCTGTACATGTTTACTTTCTCTGTTGTTCTTGTTGTTGTCTCATGAGCCAACAATTTTAAAGCTAAAGAAACAGCTCAATGGTTGACTTGCTGCTTAATATGATGTATTCTAACACGGATCCCAGGCTCCAAAAGATACAGCTGTAATATATGGCATCTGGGTTTTTGTTTTTACAGAAAACTTAATCAGAAAGCCGAGAACATCAACCTGCAAGACGATGCACACTGTAAACTCATCTGTATTAGTGCACTTACCACAAGAATATCGGCCCAAAAAGAGAAAGTGTTTCTTGAAAAAAAAAATTAAACATTTCAAGACTTTGCTATTTACCTTCTGTAGCTTCTCCGCGTTACACATATTTATTTCCCTTGCTATCTTGTTCCTTCTGAACATAAATCAGTTTGTCTTTATATTGAAAACTTTCAATGCATATTCATAAATATGGGTTAATATACCTGAAGTATACCTGAAGAAGTCAAACATTTTGCATACTTTGGCAGCTACATAGACCAGGATTGTGACACCAGAAAGGAAGTTAGAATTAGAATTGAAAAAGCAGCATCGATCTTCAAGAATCTTGAGAATATTTGGAGTTCAAAAGTTATAAGCACAAAAACCAAGTTAAGACTATTCAGTTCAGATGTAATATCCACCCTCATTTATGCATGCGAAAGCTGGAAAACAACTACAAAAATAGACAGGAAATTAGACTGTTTTGAAAACAAATGCCTAAGGAGAATACCCGGCATCAAGTGGAACGAATTCAAGAACAATGCAGAGATAAGACAGATGACTGAACAATAACCAGTCTCATGGGTGATCAGGAAAAGGAGATGGACATACGTTGGTCACGTGATGAGAAGAAATGATCAGAAAATCCCAAAACAAGCTATCAAGTGGAACACAACAGGCCAAAGAAAAAGAGGCAGACCGCGTGAAACTCTGAAGAGGACATTGTTAATAGAGGCCAAATTAACAGGCATAAAATCCCTTGATGAGGTTGAAATACTCGCCGAAGACATGAAAAATTGGCGAACTGCCTTGCGAGCCCTATGTGACATTTAACGGCACGGGAAGGATATAAGATATGCGATAAGATACCTGATTTGATGTAGTTAATTATATTGTCACTTTAAATCACATTTGCAGCTTTTTCAGTAAGTTTTCCTTGTAGAAATGACAAGGAATCTTTGGCTAATTCAGAAGTTGGAATATCAGAGCTGATTCACTTTTAGCGGAACAAAAGTGTGATATATAACAACTGTGATATATAATATAGATAACATGGACTTTGTGGGTGCATGTTTTGATTTCGAATATTTCCTTCCGTCTAGGAACTTTCAAAATTTAAGGAAAAAAACATACAGCAACAATATTTTCAAAGAAATTCTACTTCAAGAAACAAATATCTACTTACTCGAATTTTTGTTGTTGAAATTCAAAGAAAGGCCACAAACGTATGCCACAAAGTGATGTTCGCAGATATCTTATGTCGAAGCTGTTTTTAAACAAGACTGGAAGTGACTGACAGATGTTACACGTCGTAAATGACATCCCTTGTATAAAAAAATCTATAGTTTATGGACATTTTATGAGTTATAAAACCTTCTACTTAGGCTGTCTTAATACTCTATTATCTCTCCTCCCTCCCTTCTCTCTATCACTTTCTCTCTCTCACACACACACACACACAGACGAGAGTTTATTTTTTCGAATAACGGAGAAAGGAGGTATCCGTTATGGTTGAATGTGAACTACCTTATCACACAAACTTTGAGAATTGAAAACAGTCCCTGTTCTTTCCAGTCAACCTGACCTCACAACTAGAACACGCCTAACAAACACTGGTGACGGTAAGAGATATCTCTGAGAACACGCCTAACAAACACTGGTGATGGTAAGAGATACCTCTGAGAACAGAATAAATGTATGTCAGGTTCTATTTGATCATGTAGGACATACGACCGGTTTATCAGTGCCTGGGACAAAAACGATTATTGCGTGAAATTCCGTGCTATAACTAAAGCAGTACGACCGAACCCAGAGGGAGGAGGCTAGGAAATAACAATGGCTGTTATCTTGTTACAACAATAACATCCGCGCGTGAGAAATGCTAGGCAGACATGTTAGTTAGGTCTATTGTAGTTGGGTGTGGGGGTGTATGAGAGCAGAACTCGTTCGGGAATATAACTTGATCCTGCGGTTATCTAGGGAAACACTGTATGATTGAGAGGGAAGGAATGAAAGAGAGAGAAAAAAAAGGCAGAAATGGAAGTGAAGGAAGGAAGATTATTATATGAATGTTTATGTGAAAATCTTATGTGGTGAAAGAATGTGAACAACATTAAGAAACTTTGCCAGGAACTTTTGTATATTTAAAGTTTATGTCATGGTTTAAATTATCTTCTCACTAAATCTCTGCTGGGAAACAACGTTTGATCAAGATATGTGCTCTTTTTTTCCGACTGTATTTTCTGTGCTTAGTGTATTTTGAATTCCATTGAACTGAATTTCAAGCATGAAGGCTACTTGCTACTGAAGTACACAGTATAATTTTCCACATTTTGGTAGACTCTCCTGACAGATCAGTTGAAGGGTCACATCCGGTCTCACAGGAGGAGTCTGTAGATGAAGATAAGTATCTCGTCCAATGAGGATAGTATGAGTGCTCTGCTCTTGTTTGAATCCTGGTTTATGCTGAGACAACTCTTCTAGATAACTCTTGGTAGATTTACTTTCCCTTGTGTTCTAGAAATAGTAGCATCATTGTTTTCTCTGGTCACTCACTGCTGTTGGAATCTATATATAGTTTTTTAACAGAGAAAGGAATTTACCTAGCAAGAGTCTTGAAAGTTTCCAGTCAGAAAAAGTGATTCATTTATTGTCTAATAAATGAAATACTTAGTCTTAAATTGGGAAATTTAATTAATACTTCAAATAAATAGATAATTATAATGTGAAGCAGTAGACACATCTTATTGTAGATTTGTGTTATTAATTTACTACTAAGCCAACAAAACCTGCAAAATCTCTTGGATAAAGTGGCCAAAGAAAGTGAACAGAAAGGCTTTACTTTGAACATCAAAAGACAGAAACTATGGTTATATCTAAGAAACAGAATCCACCAGCATGCAGTATTAAATTAAACGGAACTATTCTAAAGCAGGTGCAGAAATTCAAATACCTTGGAGCAGTAATAACTTCAGATAGGAAATGCAGAACAGAAATTAGTAACAGAATAGACCAAGCAAAGACTGCATTTCAGAGAATGAGAAACATATTAGCTAACACATCTTTATCAATGAATGTTAGAAAACGAATCCTAAAATGCTATATTGAACCTATCTTGTTATATGGAAGTGAATCATGGACAATAGGTAGGTCTGTTCAAAAATCATTGGAAGCAGCAGAAATGTGGTTTATTAGAAGAATGTTGCGAATCCCCTGGACAGCAAAAATAACTAATGAAAAATGTGTGAGAAGAGCTGGAGAAAAAAAAAATCTTGTAAGAAAAATAAGGGAGAGAGAATGTACTTTCACAGGACATGCAATGAGAAGAGGGGGCATTGAAAATATTATAACATCAGGAAAAATAGAAAGAAGAAGATCAAGAGGAAGACCACGAGAAATGATACTGGACAGTCTGACGGGATGGTGTGAGAGGAGATCACCAACTGAACTGATGGCCTGCATGAAGGATCGGGTACTCTGTAGAAGCATAATAGCCAACGCCAGTCGGCACGGCTTTTTTTTTTATCTTTACCTTTTACCTTTCCATATTGTATTTAGTAATAAATTATGCACTAAATGTGTGTAAATGACATCTAACTGAAAGTAAATCAGCAACTTAAACTATAAACAGAACGAATTCCATTTGAAAGTTAAACTTTTTAAATATTAATTTTAAAAGGGGATAACAAAAGGTTATGTGCCGATAGCAAAGATTATGTGCCAAAACAAAGGTTATGTGCCAAGTTTAAAAGCACACAGTCCAAAATAATAATCATTTTTCTCTAAATTTATGAGTTGAATGAAACATCCTAGAGACCTGTGTCCCGTAAATATGTGTTTTTGTAGTTTCTTTTACAGTTTTCTTGTGTGTGCTTTTGTTTCATTTGTTTGTTTGTTTGTGTTTCTTTTTTTGTTTATTTATTTGTCTGATTTGTTTGTTTATTTACTTTGCTTTGCTTGTTTGCATGTTTATTTGTTTGTTTGTTTGTTTGTTTTCTTTGCTTTGTGTGTTTGTTTATTTGTTTATTTGTTTGTTTATTTTCTTTGCTTTGTTTGTTTGATTGTATGCTTGCTTGGTTTGTTTGTTTGTTTAATTGTTTGCTTGCTTTGTTTTGTTTGTTTCCTTTGCTTTGTGTGTTTGTTTGATTGTTTGTCGGATTTGTTTGTTTGTTTGCTTGTTTGCTTCCTTGTTTTTTTTTTACATGTTATTTTGTTTGCCTTGAAATGTTTTTGATGTTCAAAGGTTCACAGGTTCAGAATTCACACTTGGACGTCATTGCATTCAGGACAGCTCTGTATATGCTTCGCCACAAGATGCAGGGTCCACCCCAGAGTTTCTTTATTAATAGTTCCCATCAAGAGTTGTTAGCTTACTAATAGTTTCCATCAAGTGTTGGTTGTTTACTAATAGTTCCCATCAAGTGTTGGTTGTTTACTAATAGTTTCCATCAAGTGTTGTTTGTTTACTAATAGTTTCCATCAAGAGTTCTTAGCTTACTAATAGTTCCCATCAAGTGTTGTTTGTTTACTAATAGTTCCGAAAGGTTTGTTTGTTTACAAATAGTTCCCAAAAGTTTTGTTTGTTTACCAATATTTCCCATTAAGAGTTGTTTGTTTACTAATAGTTCCTAAAGGTTTGTTTGTTTACGAATAGTTCCCAAAAGTTTTGTTTGTTTACCAATATTTCCCATTAAGAGTTGTTTGTTTACTATTAGCTCCCATCAAGTGTTGGTTGTTTACTAATAGTTTCCGTCAAGTGTTGGCTGTTTACTAATAGTTCCCATCAAGTGTTGTTTACGTACGATCTGTTTTCTGCCACACAGTTCAGATTTCCTACCGGCATTCTTAATTTGTCCTAGCTCCAGCAGTCTCTTCACAACTACATTGTTGTGTCATTACTGCTCTTCATTTTCTCGCATTCTTTCCAGTACTTGTCCATTCTCGCCTGCCCGTTATTTTAGCAGGCCGAGTAAGTCTCTTCAACATTACTAATTTATACTCCCCTATGTCTTATTATCATGTGTTGTTCAGAACTTTGTCAGCAGCTGACATGTGAGAAGTGCAAGCGCTTGTGTACTCTCTCGTGTGTGCAAGAGTTGTTCTGTTGTTGCATATTATTTTTTTACGATGTTAAATTTAAACAAGAGTGATTTAAAACGTTGTTCAGTTTAAAGTTAAAAAATTACTTGTTTTTATTGTATGTTTGTTTGTTTTGCCTTGAAAAGTTTTTGATGTTCAAAGGTTCAAGGGTTCAAAGGTTCAAAAGTTAAAATTTTCAAAGGTGTTGTTTTGGTTGACCTGTGTCAATAATTCTATTTTATTTGAGGTCAATCAAAAATTATATTTCGTGCGACCTGCACTCAACATTCTCAGAGAATTATTTCTAATATAGCTAGAGCGTCGATTTTATCTCTTGTATCTTGATTCTGTCACGTCTTCTGTCTTGATTCTGTCACGTCTTCTATCTTGATTCTGTCACGTCTTGTATCTTGATTCTGTCACGTCTTCTGTCTTGATTCTGTCACGTTGATGCTTACAGAATTGTGTATAATCATCCACAATTCTCCAGACATTGTCCGTTAACTTTCCTGTGATATATTTTTAAAATGTGTTTGCACCAAAAATTGTAAACAGACGACAGTAAATTTATTCTGTAATTTTTTGCTTATAGCGATTTCATGTTATATGCTAGAAATGATACAATGATTTGGGTGCTAAAATTGTGCATTACACATCATATCTGTTATACCAGTAATAAGCGCTTCTACAAATCTTGTCTCACAACTTCATAATTATAAACAGATAATTAACTTCCAAATATTTAAATTCCGGGGTAAGACAAAATGTTTTTACTATATCTGAGATATGAAGGACATCGTGTATAACTGTTTGTATTCAAGATCGAGGCATTTCTATGTGTTTGTTTCTCTCTTCTCTCTGCTATCTTTTTTTCTCTTTCTCTCTTATAAGCTCAAACAAACAGACACTATTTTCGTTTTTTTTTTATTTGGCTCAAAATTATATTCAAGGATTTATCACAATTATTAAATATTACTTCTCAAAAGCTGTTGGTTCCGTTGCTCTGTCTCCGTGCAACTCTCAACAGATTGTTCTATGTGGCCTGTCTCTGTGCAACTGTCAACAGATTGTTCCATGTGGCCTGTCTCTGTGCAACTGTCAACAGGTTGTTCTATGTGGCCTGTCTCTGTGCAACTGTCAACAGATTGTTCCATGTGGCCTATCTCCGTGCAACTGTCAACAGATTGTTCCATGTGGCCTGTCTACGTGCAACTGTCAACAGATTGTTCTATGTGGCCTGTCTCTGTGCGACTGTCAACAGATTGTTCCATGTGGCCTGTCTCTGTGCAACTGTCAACAGATTGTTTCATGTGGCCTGTCTCCGTGTGACTGTCAACAGATTGTTCCTTGCCGTCACTACGGTGAAGATGTTTAGACACTCCCATGGTGTCGAATGGAGTGGGTTACTGTAGGGAATAGATAAGTCGTAGAAGTCATAGGCTGGTTGGCAACACTACTAGTAGGAACAATAGGTCAGTTACCGGTCAATTTTCAGAGGTGAGCAACTCTGAAAGAAAAATCGGTGTACTGGCCCAGTATGTAAAGATAACATGAGAGAATTTTAATCGGTAGGGATTTTGTAAGCTGAGCACGTATGAGACCAGCTATCGGGGGAGTCATGTTATTATTCAAGCGTGAGTGAGACATTTTATTCGTCGGATGAGAACCAATATGTGTTATGTTAATATGGGTTGTTATTATGTGATGTGGATTAATGTAAGCTGTGCTGTGGGCCCCCTCGCTCACTCCCGATCCACTTAGATAAATATTTTGTTAGTGATTGTCTTATAAAAAGTAATAAATAATTATAAATCAGCAAATATGTAATAGTTCTATCTAAGATTTTCATGTTATTTTGTGTAATGTGGAAGTGTATTTTTATGTACACTTAATTTTATATTACTGATATTATGCATATGCTTTTGCATCTATTCTTGCCAATTAGTTACGTTTGTTGTAATCTTAATCGAACTTTAAAAATTAGGGAAAATGCTTATAGCATTATAAGCTGATGACTAACATATAAATTGATGATTCGTCTTGTTGATTTTGCTAACTGTTAAAAAATGATGGTTTTTTAAATCAACAATAGAAGCTTATGGTTATTTTAAAAATTGTTTTCTGTTCATTCTGTGTAATATGTCGTGGTGTAGTTGTAAATGTGTTAATATGTGTAACATGCAACCTTTTCATTTACCTATAAAAGATAAAAAAATTACCAAGAATAAAAATACGATATAATATCTTATAAAAAACAGACAATATTATCCCGATCAAATAAAATATTTCATACGACGACTGTTTCATATACCTTGAGTGGAGCGGTGCAATGTTTCTTAGCAGGCTCCACTACCACGGGGACTGTAGCGATTCCTGCTGCGTTAGCCAAGATGAGCCAGTTATTTTTGGTACTAACGGAGAAGTGGAGCAGGGTCTTGATCAGCTAAAGTTCGCCAACCCTGATGCCAGCAGCCAGCTGTGGGTTGGGGACTGCCAGCTCTGATTGAGTCTTCAGTTTCAACAAACATCAGTAATTATAGTCGCATGTTGCTTTCCTTCTTGCAGGCGGAAGGGACGAAGACAAAGATTCTCGCTGGGTCGATGGCTCGGAAAGCGAAGAAGTTTCCGAAATGGGAAAACCAAGACTGGGAGAGATCACGTCCCTTACAATCCACATTAAGGAATCTCAGGAGTTCAAGGTCAGTGAAAGGTCACAGGTTGTAAACTTATTGATACTCTCAGTCACACAACTACAAACTCCATTCAGTGATAAAAATCAAAATTTGAAAATAACACGAGCTATCCGTTTTACTGATATCCTTAACAAATGTAAGTCTTGTCACTGTCATTTTCTTCACTACTACTTTATTCAGACGATATTTATAGCGTTTGTACTTTCAAAGTCAAGACACTGTGTACTACTTTAGTCCAGTGTTATTGTGTGCTACTTCAGTCTAATGTTGGTGTCTACTACATTAATCCAGTGTTGGTGTCTATTACATTAAACTAGTGTTGGTGTCTACTACATTAATCCAGTGTTGGTGTCTATTACATTAAACTAGTGTTGGTGTCTACTACATTAATCCAGTGTTGGTGTCTATTACATTAAACTAGTGTTGGTGTCTACAAAATTAATCCAGTGTTGGTGTCTACTACAACAGTCCAGCGTTGATATGTATCACTTTAGTACAGTGTTGCTGAGTGCTACATTAGTCCAGTGGTGGTGTGTGCAGAATTAGTCTAGTTTTACTGTGTGCTACATTGGACTAGTGTTGGTGTTTATTATATTAATCCAGTGTTCGTGTCTATTACATTAGTGCAGTGTTGGTGTCTACTACATTAATCTAGTATTGGTGTCTACTACATTAATCTAGTATTGGTGTCTACTACAGTAGTCCAGTGTTGGTGTCTACTACATTAATCCTGTGTTGGTGTCTAGTACATTAGTCTAGTGCTGGTGTCTACTATAATAGCCCAGTGTTGATATGTACTACTTTAGTCCAGTGTTAGTGCGTGCTACATTTGTCCAGTTTTTGTGTGTGTGCAGCATTAGTCCAGTTTTAGTGTGCATGGAATTAGTTCAGTTTTAGTGTGTGCAGAATTAGTGTAATGTTGGTGTGCGCAGCTTTAGTCTACTGTTTCTGTGTGAAGCATTAGTCTAGTGTTGGTGTGTGAAGCATTAGTCTAGTGTTGGTGTATACAACATTAGTCTAGTTTTAGTGTGTGCAGTATAGTCTACTGTTGGTGTGTGCAGTATTAGTCTAGTGTTGAAGTGCAGTATTATTCAAGTGTTGCTGTATACAGTATTAGTCTAGTTGTTGGTGTGTGCAGCTTTAGTCCAGTGTTGATGTGTGCTGCATTAGTCTAGTGTTGGTGTATGCATCATTAGCCAAGTGTTGTGTGCTACATTAGTCTGGTGTTGGTATACAGCGCTAGTCTAGTGTTTATTTTTGCGTCATAAGTCCAGTGATGGTGTATACAGCATTAGTCTAGTGCTTTTGTGTGGTAAATTAGTTCAGTTTTGGTGTGTGCTGCAATATTCTAGTACTGGTGGCTGCTACATTAGTCGAGTTTTAATATATATCACTATAGAGCAGAACCTGTGTCTTCATGCAAAGAAAACTAAACTGATGACAACTGACAAAACAAATAAGGCAGCTGAAATATGTATCAATGAGGAAAAACTGGAAGAAGTGGAGATTTTGAATATCTTGGATCGCTACTAACTAATAATGGAGATACAATGAGGGAAATTAAAAGGAGGACATCTATCGCTCTTCAGAAAGTAAAACAAATAAAGAATCTGTGGAGAAGAGCAGACAGAACCACAAAAATAAGATTTTTAAGGGCATACATTTTTCCCAAGGCAACATATGCCTGTGAGACCTGGACACTTAACAAAACAGCAGAGAAACGCATAAGTGCCTTTGAATGTAAATGCTACAGAAGAGTTCTCCAAATATCGTGGACACAAAAAAAGAACAAATATATCTATACTACAAGAGCTTAATATTGAAGAAGGCTGGCTAGTAAAGAGGATTAAAGAGAGAAAACTTAAATATTTTGGACACATTAAACGACATAATAATTTAGAGATACCTTAATGGGAAAAAGAAAAAGAGGAAGACCAAAACGAAGATGGCTGCAAGACATCGTTAACGATCTGCAAATGGATGCAGCAGCAGCTTGCTCACAAACGAGAGGCCTACAGGAGTGCTGTTTGGGAGGCAAAGTTCCGCAAGGGACATGCAAATGAATGAATGAATGAAAGTCCAGTGTTGCTATGTGCTACATTAGTCCATTGTTGGTGTGTGGTACATTAGTTCAGTGTTGGTGTCTATTACAATAGTCCAATGTTGATGTCTACTACATTACTCCAGTGTTTATGTCTAATCCAGTGTTGGTGTCTTCGACAATAGTCTAGTGTTGGTGTCTACTACATTAATCCTGTGTTGGTTTCTACTACATTAGTCCAATGTTGGTGTATCTTGCAATAGTTCAGAGTTCAAGTCTACTACTTTAAGCCTGTGTTGGAGTCTATTATAATAGTCCAGTGTTGGTGTCTACTACATCAATCCAGTGTTGGTGTCTAATACAATAGTTTAGTGTTGATATGTACTACTTTATTCCAGTGTTAGTGCGTGCTACATTACTCCATTTTTGTTGTGTACAGCATTAGGTAAGTGTTGGTGTGTTCAGAATTTTCTAGTGTGATGTGTGTAGAATGAGTCTAGTTTTGGTGTGTGCACAATTAACCTATTGTTGGTGTGTGCAAAATTAGTCAGGTGTTGGTATCTGCAGAATTAGTCTAGTACTGGTGTGTGCATCATTAGTCTATTGTTTGTGTGTGCAGCATTAGTCTAGTGTTGGCATGTGCAGCATTAGTCTACTGTTAATGTGTGCAGCATTAGTCTAATGTCGGTGTGTGCAGTATTTGTCTAGTGTTGGTGTGTGCAGTGTTAATCTAGTGTTGGTGTCTGCCGAATTAATCCAGTTTTGATGTGTGCAGATTTAGTCTAGTACTGGTATGTGCAGCATTAGTCTAGTGTTGGTGTATGGAGCATTAGTGTAGTGTTTGTTTGCGGTAAATTAGCCAAGATTTGGTGTGTGCTGCATTAGTTTGGTGTTGATATGTGCTACATAGTCCAATCTTAATATATATCACTATAATCCAGTGTTGGTGTGTACTACACTAGTCCAGTGTTGGTGTGTACTACACTAGTCCAGTGTTGGTGTGTGCTACACTAGTCCAGTGTTGGTGTATGCTACACTAGTCCAGTGTTTGTGTGTTGTGCATTAGTTCAGTGTTGGTGTGTGCTACACTAGTCCTCTGTTGGTGTGTGCTACACTAGTCCAGAGTTGGTGTGTGCTACACTAGTCCAGTGTTGGTGTGTGCTACATTAGTCCAGTGTTGGTGTGTGTTACACTAGTCCAGTGTTTGTGTGTTGTGCATTAGTTCAGTGTTGGTGTGTGCTACACTAGTCCAGTGTTAGTATGTGCTACATTAGGCCAATGTTGGTGTGTGCTACATTAGTCCAGTGTTGGTGTGTGCTACACTAGTCCAATGTTAGTATGTGCTACATTAGGCCAGTGTTGGTGTGTACCACTTTTGTCCAATGCTTTTATGTGCTACAATAGTCCGGTACTTGCTTGTAATACATTAGTTCAGTTTGGTATGTGCTACATTAGTCCTGTGTTGGTATCTGCTACTTGTCCAGTTTTGGTATGTGCTAAATAAGTCCAGTGTGGCATGTAATACATCAGTCCAATGTTTGTAAGTGGTACTTTAGTCCAGTGTTGGTACGTGCTAAATTAGTCCAGCGTTGATGTGTGCTAAATTAGTCCAGCCTTGATGTGTGCTACATTAGTCCAGTGTTGGTATATATTACATTAGTCCAATGTTTGTTTGTACTACATTAATCAAGTGTTAGTATGTACTGTGTTTTCGAATGTTTGTATGTACCACTGTACTTTAGTCTTCGTGTATCTTATACACTAATCTAGTGTTGGTATGTACTACATTAAACCGGTGTGGACATGTATTAGTTTAATTCGGTTGTAGTATTCTTGCAAAACTGTTACATGATTTACCTCCTTTTTTGCTATAATGAAGTGCAAAATTTAAGTTTCCAGTTTAACCTGAACGGAGAGGGACTTTAAGCGCCAGACTGGGGTGGAATGTCAGGGTGGCTACACTGCCTTTCTTCAAGTTAAGGATATTACCTAAGAAGTTGACTTCTCAACAGATTCGACCAAAATGCAAAACTTTGGTGCAGACAGAATGAACTCAAATGCCCGATACTAGGAATACAAGAGAAATGTCATTTGAGAGCTTTGATGACTGTGTCATTGGCTCAGCCAGACTATCTTAACTGCTTCATGAGATCAACCCAGATTATCTTAACTGCGTCATTGGCTCAGTCAGACTATCTTAACTGCGTCATTGACTCAGCCAGACTATCTTAACTGCGTCATTGGCTCAGCCTGATTATCTTAACTGTGTCATTTGCTCAGCCAGGCTATCTTAACTGCGTAATTGGCTCAGCCTGATTATCTTAACTGTGTCATTGGCTCAGCCAGACTATCTTAACTGCGTCATTGGCTCAGCCTGATTAACTTAACTGTGTCATTGGCTCAGCCTGACTATCTTAACTGTGTCATTGGCTCAGCCTGATTATCTTAACTGTGTCATTGGCTCAGCCTGATTATCTTAACTGCGTCATTGGCTCAGCCAGACTATCTTAACTGTGTCATTGGCTCAGCCTGATTAACTTAACTGTGTCATTGGCTCAGCCTGATTATCTTAACTGCGTCATTGGCTCAGCCTGATTATCTTAACTGTGTCATTGGCTCAGCCTGATTAACTTAACTGTGTCATTGGCTCAGCCTGATTATCTTAACTGCGTCATTGGCTCAGCCTGATTATCTTAACTGCGTCATTGGCTCAGCCTGATTAACTTAACTGTGTCATTGGCTCAGCCTGATTATCTTAACTGCGTCATTGGCTCAGCCTGATTATCTTAACTGCGTCATTGGCTCAGCCTGATTAACTTAACTGTGTCATTGGCTCAGCCTGATTATCTTAACTGCGTCATTGGCTCAGCCAGGCTATCTTAATTACCCATCTCTCACTACAGAAAAATGGAATGACTTTGTACCCATCTATTCCAGAACACAGTGGACAAGTTGTTGAAGAAGGCCAACGTGTCTGTTGTTGTGGGGACATCCTCTTGGCGGGAGCAGTTCGTGGATGCCATTACAGTTAGCCCAGGTGAGTCTCGTTGGGTGACCTCAGTGAGACGTTCTCTAGATAACACTGGCCATCTCTGGCATATATCTTAGTCTGTGTCTAATTCTGTGCTTGATAACACTGACCATCTCTGTCATATATCTTAGTCTGTGTCTAATTCTGTGCTTGATAACACTGACCATCTCTGTCATGTATCTTTAGTCGGTGTCTAATTCTGTGCTTGATAACACTGACCATCTCTGTCATATATCTTAGTCTGTGTCTAATTCTGTGCTTGATAACACTGACCATCTCTGTCATATATCTTAGTCTGTGTCTAATTTTGTGCTTGATAACACTGACCATCTCTGTCATATATCTTAGTCTGTGTCTAATTCTGTGCTTGATAACACTGACCATCTCTGCCATGTATCTTTAGTCGGTGTCTAATTCTGTGCTTGATAACACTGACCATCTCTGTCATATATCTTAGTCTGTGTCTAATTTTGTGCTTGATAACACTGACCATCTCTGTCATATATCTTAGTCTGTGTCTAATTCTGTGCTTGATAACACTGACCATCTCTGTCATATATCTTAGTCTGTGTCTAATTCTGTGCTTGATAATACTGACCATCTCTGTCGTATATCTTAGCCTGTGTCTAATTCTGTGCTTGATAACACTGACCATCTCTGTCATATATCTTAGTCCGTGTCTAATTCATTCTGTGCTTGATAACACTGATCATCTCTGCCATGTATCTTTAGTCGGTGTCTAATTCTGTGGTTCTCTGTTAATACATTCAATAAAATAACTGACATGTAAGCAAAAATGATGCATTACTATCTACATTAATATATTTCCCATTATAATGTTCTACAATTTTATCGAAATTTAAGATGCTGGTAAATTAGTAATGAACATACAATACTGAGAAAATATTTAGTTTTGTATTATTATTGATTATTATCATAATTGCCGTCGATATGAATTTAAATTCTGTTATAAAAAACGTATTGTAATATATCTCAAATCGTTCCTTATGAAAAGAGTAGCAGTAGATCTGTTCAAGTACGGTGATTACGTAACGAAACATGAGATTAAAAAAGAGCAAAAGACTAAATGAAATTTGAACAAGTTACATATTCGTAGACTCTCCGGACAGCATTTCAGTGTCCGCTTTATTCTTTTTTTTTTGTAAAAAATAGTGTTTCTTTTATTTATCGACATTACTGGAAGACTGTGTGCCCCAGGCATTTAATATAAAGCCAAGAAAGAGCCAAGTGAAGTGCGAAGTCTAAAACACAGAGCGATATGATAGTAGATACATTTCTTTGAATAGTAGCCTGTCTGATCTCATTCAGCCCAATGAAGGTAAATGTCCTTGTCCAGTTAGCAGCTAAACAGATACAACGAAATCAATACAACCTAAACAAAGCTGAAGTTAAAAGTACACTTTAATGAACATTATGCAACAGGAGGAGAATACTAGGTAATAGGAGGAGAAGACTGGGTAATAGGAGGAGAAGACTGGGTAATAGGAGGAGAAGACTGGGTAATAGGAGAAGACTGGGTAATAGGAGGAGAAGACTGGGTAATAGGAGGACAAGACTGGGTAATAGGAGGACAAGACTGGGTAATAGGAGGACAAGACTGGGTAATAGGAGAAGACTGGTAATAGGAGAAGACTGGGTAATAGGAGGACAAGACTGGGTAATGGGAAGAGAAGACTGGATAATAGGAGGAGAAGATAATAGAAGGTGATGAAGACTGGATAATAGGAGGAGAAAACTCTGTGCTAGATGAATAAAACTAAACTCTTTAACAACAGAACAAATCTGAATAACAGGAGAACACTATGTAACTGTTACAAGAGCAGAAGACTCTGTAACAGAAAAAGAAAATTCTGTAACTGGAAGAGAATGATACTGTACCAATGGTCTCGGATAGAAATAAATGGGTTTTTCCATTACCGCTGTCTGGATACACTCTCTAGAGACAACAGTTTCAAAGTTTTGGGTAATCGCGTAATTTGATTGATCAAATAAGTGTCTATTTTACCCACATATGTTATAAGATTTTGTACATACGACGGGCTTGTATTGTACCAAAATATTCCTAATTACTATTTTTAGTTATCACTTTTAATAGCTTGTTCCGTTGCTTTTAAACTAACATTTCATTCGGTATTTCTCAGCTTTGACGTTATTAGAGTAACAGATATGTAAAGGCTTAGTCGCAGTGCAATAACCGCCTCTTTGATGTAACCTGTTACCAGCTTTCCCATGTGTTGAGCCAACCGCCATAGGTGATGGTTTACCGTCATCGCTAAACCCTTGCACTTACATTTAGATCTTACAGCATTTAGTAACTAATCCAGTAAAGACAGGACCAGCTGAGTATAATTTAATAACCCCAGTTTGAAGATAATTTTATGATAATTTATTTCATCATCAGAAACATGTGTTAATAGAGAATCATTCCAGCTGTTATAATATGTACATAATGAATACTTTATTAAGCTCTGCCTTTCTTGATGTCAGCTGTAAAAGGCAGAGAGGCTTAGCTTTCATAATTTAAGTGTTAGAAATGCTCTAGCTAAGATCAGACATGTTCTAACTACGATTAAAAATGTTCTAGCTACGATTAAAAATGTTCCAGCTAAGACTGAACTTCCATGACGGCGTGTGACGTGAATTTATTGAAAACAAAAGTAATAAAGAACATCAGGAAACAAAGGAAATAAAGAGAAGATGAAAATTTATCTCACGAACAAAGCTGTTTTATTTCTCCGTAACTGGCAGCAGAATGTTCTCGATATTGTGAAGACGTTGAAGAGCAATCATAGTATCGGATAGAGAGTGGGTTACGGCGACTATTTTTACAGACATGGGATGAAGCCAGAAAAAAAGGAAGGATGCAATGCTTCTTTAGTGAACTTGGACACTGGGACTACATCGATCCCTGCTCTCTTAGACAGGCAGAGCTTGCTCCTGGGTCACCTGTGGTTGCCAGCCTTGACCGTTATGAGCTGCTGACCATTATTCAACCTGTATCTTCACATGTATCTTCACCTGTATCTTCATCTGTATCTTCACCTATATCTTCACCTGTATCTTCACCTGTATCTTCACATATATCTTCACCTGTATCTTCACCTGTATCTTCACATATGTCTTTACCTATATCTTCACCTGTATCTTCACATATATCTTCACCTGTATCTTCACCTGTATCTTCACATATGTCTTTACCTATATCTTCACCTGTATCTTCACATATATCTTCACCTATATCTTCACATGTATCTTCACATATATCTTCACCTATATCTTCACTTGTATCTTCACCTGTATCTTCACATATATCTTCACCTATATCTTCACCTGTATCTTCACCTATATCTTCACCTGTATCTTCACCTGTATCTTCACATATATCTTCACCTATATCTTCACCTACAATACACGTGTAAAAAGACCAATCAAAACAAACATTATTTTGACCATAGGTCTTCTTCTAAGATAATCGAGAAAAAAGAAACCATAAATTAACACACACACACACACAAAACAGTTATCAGACGGTATACTGAAGTTGACATTGAAGTTATTTACTTTCTTTTTTTTCTGAACTGTTTCTTCTCTGATCTTCCTACTTTCAGTATAGTTACATCGCAATGTTTCACCAACTCACCCCTCATCAAGCCAGTTACACCACATGCACTACTTCACCATTGTTCATGCTAGCAAAGTCTCATGTTCAGTTTGATCATTTTAGATGTACTTGGCTTAACTGTATATGTTGCATCTTTTCAAACACACAGGGCTGGATTCCGGCAATAAGAACCCGATGAGTATTGAAGAAAGTATTGATATTTCATAAGTTTAATATGAATTATAGCTCGGATATAGTTATTGCTGTCTCTAATGTACGAGATAAGGAACTGCGATAGTATCACAACAGCGACTATCACAGTAACGCAGAAAACTTAGCAAATGTCAAAATTATTCAGCTTTCTTATGTTATGACTTAAGTTTTGTCTCATTTCTTTTCAAGCATCTTATTCATTAATTCCATTAATTATTGACTCCATTCATTAATTCTATTTATTAATTTATTTTAATTTATTCTCCTGCGGATTCCATTCATTTTCCCAGAAGGTAAAACAAATCATGCATACCTTCACACAGAAGTGAAATTACTTCTGAAATCGTTTAGTTTCCATCACATTTTGTTCGTTCTTTTGTTACGAATTGATTTGTCACGATTCTGTTTTTGTAACACCGGCTTATAATTTCATTTGCATTTAAAAACCGCAGAGTAACACGTAGTAGTAGCACTGGAAGTTGTACTGTAGAGATATAGCACATTATAGTGATGCTAGCTTAGCACAGCCAGGTGAGGGTTTGCTTTGCGTTCTTACAGCACTGCAGCGAAGCTGGTTTTGCTATGCAGCAGTCTTTAGGGACGCTAGCTCATTTCATGTAGCGATATGGCACTGCTTTTGATGCTAACTCGCTGTGTAAAGTCGCTTCATTGATTGTATCCTAACTATTGTTTACTGATATGCTAGAAAATAGAGTGCGGGAAATCACTGGACGACACTTAAATGGACTTCTCACACTTCATAGAGAAGCTGTACGGAAACTTCTTCTCTCTAGGACAACTAACAGAACAATCAGTTGAACATAATTTGTGTATGTAGGTCCAGAAAAAAGTTTTTTTTATAGAACTGACAGATACAAACAGCGTGTACACAGTCGCTCCTTCTTTCCTTCCTTCATTCATTCGTTTCTCCTTCCCTCCCTCATACAAAGAAGACACTGTTATCGCGTAGTCGTCTATATACTGCGTCTTGTATGTCACTTTGAGTCATGTCACATTTCCTAGCATTGCTTGCTTACTTTATTTACAAGAGAATGGGCTTTTTACATTATCACTTTTAGGTTCAGTCACTGACCTTTAGACAGAAAGGTACGCTGTAGGTTCAGTCACTGAACTTTAGATAGAAGGTTACGCTGTAGGTTGTCACTGAACTTTAGATAGAAGATTATGCTGTAGGTTCAGTCACTGAACTTGAGATAGAAGAGCACACTGTAAGTTAGGTCACTGACCTTTACATAGAAAGGTACGCTGAACATATTCAAATAGTTAGCACTAGAAAGGCTAAAGCAGGAATGCCTACAGCCTTGGAATAAAACAAGAAGATCTGCAGCCTTGGAATAAAACAAGAAAACCTGCAGTCTTGGAATAAAACAAGAAAACCTGCAGCCTTGAAATAAAACAAGAAAACCTGCAGCCTTGGAATACAACAACTTCAGCCTTGGAATAAACATTACAACCTGCAGCCTTGGAATAAAACAAGAAAACCTGCAGCCTTGGAATAAAACAAGAAAAACTGCAGCCTTGGAATAAACATGAAAACCTGCAGCCTTGGAATAAAATAAGAAAACCTGCAGCCTCGGAATAAAACAAGAAAACCTACAGCCTTAGAATAAAACAAGAAAACCTGAAGCCTTAGAATAAAACAAGAAATCCTGCAGCCTTGGAATAAAATAAGAAGAACTTCAGCCTTGGAATAAAACAAGAAGAACTGCAGCCTTGGAATAAAATAAGAAAAACTTCAGCCTTGGAATAAAACAAGAAGAACTGCACCTTGGAATAAAACAAGAAAACCTGCAGCCTTGGAATAAAACAAGAAGAACTGCAGCCCTGGAATAAAACAAGAAGACCTGCACCTTGGAATAAAACAAGAAAACCTGCAGCTTTCGAATAAAACAAGAAAAACTACAGCCTTGGAATAAAACAAGAAGAACTGCAGCCTTTGAATAAAACAAGAAGACCTGCAGTCTTGGACTAAAGCAAGAAGACCTGCAGCTGTGGACTAAAATGTAACGCCTGCAGCCTTGGACTAAAACAGGAACGCTTGCATCCTTGATAAAAACAGGAACGCCTGCTACCTTGAGTGTAACCTCTTCAAAGACAGCAGTGAAGACCGTACACAAACTAAAGAAATGCAAAGTTTTAGACCACTTCTTTAAAGTCAATTCCTCCTCAAAATTATGCTTCATTAGAGCCATATTTTTTATTTGTATATCATGTTTTAAAATATCTCTTCGTAATGAACATTTCAGACTTCTGATTCACATAGCTACACCGAGCTTACAAACACCGGAGGTGACATATCGATGAATGCTGAAGTAACAGCATTCATATTAAAATGCAGTTCTGAAATAAATGAACACCCTTAATGGCAGACATGTTACTATGAGAACAACAAATAAAGAGGAAAAAGAACAAATAAAACAGAACAGGAACAAATAAATAACAATTTTTTTTATCTGACAAAGGACCTATGAGTCCTATGGTATTTTAAAGAACACAACAAAACCCAGCAGAGTGAGTACTGTCTCTGAAATAAAGAGCAGGCACATCAGTCTTCACTTATAATAAATTTAAATTACCACCAACAATTAAAACTTAACACCTGTCCATACATTACTTTATTATCCCCATTTTCATTGCTTTGTAGGGGGCGGGTTATCTTTCGTGGTAAAAACAACGTGAATCTTATCTCTCTTCAAAGTCTATGAAAGATTGAAACATTACTCTGCCTGATGGCGGTACTGAAGGAGAAGTTGCTTTGTTGGTTTCTACGGTACTGATTATCGTGATGTGGACACATCCTGGAATCATGACTCCCTAAGCAGGCTACTGCACAAACATGACTTTTCTGTCCTGAAACTCAGCTGAGATGGAAGAAATCAGGACAAATGCATGTAGATGATAAGAAATGAATTAAAGCTAGCTCGACAATAATATATAACATAGAGAAATATGTGTAGACTTAGCGGGGTGCTAAGTCCACAATAGGGGACATTTAGGGGAGGGACAGGACCTGAAACCCAACTGCAACCCCAAAATCCATGGCCATGTACTACCGTACTGGGTGGCTTGGCAAAAACCATCTAATCTTACAACCCAGGATCTCTCCTCCAAGGATACCGTATGCAAGTTGTGCAGCAAATCACATGCATTCATACAAACTACATGGCATGCATTACGTATTACAAAGTCAAGCATTAAATCAATCAACAACGTATTATACACACATGACACACCATATTAACGCCACAACAAACTTTCATGCATAGGACAACAACATATATCATCACGAATGGAACACATATGACTTAATATAAAATGTAAACCTCTCTAATAGATAACTGAAAACATATGTGCCAGGATGGCCTTGGCTCTTCTGACCTTCATAAGCAAAACATACACTCTCATAAAATTGTGCCAACGCAAAGATATGCAGCCCTGCTGCTTCGAATCCACCTCCCCATACTACACACAATCTCCATTTTTGCTAATGCACTGAATATCATGAAATATCTCAAATCCATCATTTGTGCCAACGCACTGAAATATAAACATATAATGGACCTTGATTGTATGCCCATCTGAATCACGGCGAATAATCAACCGGAATCATCGAATCTCGATACACGACGAGAAAGGACATACAATCTGCAGCACATATGATTTCACAACACATTATATCAAAACAGTGTGAGTCGGGTGGAGCTAAGTATATCATAATAACCATGGCCAGACGAAATGAACTCAACACGCCATAGACTCTCAAGCTCACTCTCTTCTGCCACGATTTCTTCCTTATTTATAGGCCTTCCGCTTCCGGGCGCGTGAAAAATGACGCTTCACTCCCACGCTATACACTCGTGGAAGTTCCACGTGATCTTTCTCAACTGCCTGAAAGTTTATTACACAAAATAGCATAGAACATACATAGTTTTTTTAATGGTAGCGTACACCAGAACTGGGTTACAAACTAATTTTAACAAGATTTTAAAGAGATTTACTCCCTTATATACAGAGCTCAAATATGGCAGCCACGAGACACTGAGATATCACATTGTATTAAGAAAATGTGCCAGCTACGAGACAATGAGATATCATGCTGAGTTAATAAAATATATCCACTCAGAGACATTGAGATATCACGTTGTTTTACGACAATATGGCAGCACAGAGACACTGAGATATCACTTTGTATTAAAAAAATATGTCTGCCAGGAGGCACTGAGATATCACGTTTTGTTAAGACATTATTCCAGCGAAGAGACACTGAAATATCACTTTATGTCAAGAACATTAAATGAAAAGAACATTTCTATGTACTTTGCGTTGATTTAGACAAAACATAAACGTTCCTGACTGAAAAAGTAAAAGTCGTTTTCTCAGATACAAAAGAATGACAGCGAAAAGAATAACAATAAAAGGAGTAATCACAATAACAATGTTAAAACACAATAACTGTTGTCGTATACAAAAAGCTGACGTAGAATTCACAGATAAACTTGAAATTCAATATCACATAAAAATAATTTTGTAGTGAAATATACTGCAACATTATGAAAAAAAAACACTTACACAAATGATTATCTCTTTCTTTGATAATTAACATCCATGCTTCAATATGTAAGCCAGTTCTATCTCTTCTTACTTTCTTGGTGTCTAGTCTCTAGTATGTGTTTTATTAAACAGCTATGCTAACAAAATATTAAATAATCAGTTAATTAAAGAGTTAGTTAAAACATTATACCGATGTTTTATTTTGTTTGTTTATATTATCTCCAGTATGATATATTCGTCACTGCAAAGAAGCGAGAACTATATATATATATATACATACATATATTAACCACCTCAATCCATTAAAGGACGAGCACTTGCTACAAATTAAATGTACTCACAACTTAGTTTTGCCGATTATCTTTGATTTAGATGATATTTTATGCATTTTTCGCATATTTTACTTGCTGATATTTATGAAGGTAGTTAAATACATCAACGCTTACATCTCATTCGTATTCATTGTTTCTGTTTGACTGAACACTTTGTTTTATCAAAATTTAGCACAGAATTCGAATACCAAAACTAATTTATTAAATTAATATTCACATTTTAGATAACACAAGGGTTAGCTATATGTTTTGTGCTATTATATATTGCTATGGATGTTTAGGATACATGTGTGCCTAGATGATACAATTTACTAATAACTATGTCTTAAAACATATATTTATTAGTTTCAGTTGCTTGTTACAAAGAAATATAGATCAACGCATTATGAAACGATCCTCAAGAATTTGTTCCCCGAAGGACTAAATGAACTTCAAGAATTTGTTCCTCGAAGGACTAAATGAATTTCAAGAATTTGTTCCCCGAAGGACTAAATTATTTTAAAGAATTTGTTCCCCGAAGGACTAAATAATTCTAAGAATTTGTTCCTGAAAAGGACTAACTGATTTTCAAGAATTTGTTCCCCGAAGGACTAAATGATTCTCAAGAATTTGTTCCCCGAAGGACTAAATGATTCTCAAGAATTTGTTCCCCGAAGGACTAAATGATTTTCAATAATTTGTTCCCTGAAGGACTAAATTATTCTTAAGAATTTGTTCCCCGAAGGACTAAATGATTTTCAATAATTTGTTCCCTGAAGGACTAAATGATTCTCAAGAATTTGTTTTCCGAAGTATTAAATGATTCTCAAGAATTTGTTCCCCGAAGGATTAAATGATTTTCAGTAATTTGTTCCCTGAAGGACTAAATGATTCTCAAGAATTTGTTTTCCGAAGTATTAAATGTTTCTCAAGAATTTGTTTTCCGAAGTATTAAATGTTTCTCAAGAATTTGTTCCTCGAAGTATTAAATGTTTCTCAAAAATTTGTTTTCCGAAGTATTAAATGTTTCTCAAGAATTTGTTTTCCGAAGTATTAAATGTTTCTCAAGAATTTGTTTTCCGAAGTATTAAATGTTTCTCAAAAATTTGTTTTCCGAAGTATTAAATGTTTCTCAAGAATTTGTTCACCTAATGACTAAATGTTTGGAACGAATTTCGTGTCTTAAAGGACTGAATTTCTTAAAAAAAAAAAAGTTTTCTTCTTTAAGGGACTAAATGTTTTATTTTAAAGGACTAAATGTTTTGAAGAAATATGCTTTCAAATGACGAAATATTTCTAAAAGATTTGTTCTTTAAAAAAAATATTTGTTTCGAAAGGAAAAAAAAAAGTTTATTGCATGTTTTTAAAATCTGTGTAACTCATTTTTTGGAGAAAGTTCTCTGTGTATGTCAGTGATGTTTTGTAAGAGAACTATGTGTTTTAACATTTCTGTTAATTGAAGTTTTCCTCGTGTTAAGAGAACTAGATATTTTAACATTTCTGTTAATTCAAGTTTTCCCCGTGTTAACTTCTGTTAATTCATGTTTTTCCTCGTTAAGAGAACTAGATATTTTAACATTTCTGTTAATTCAATTTTTCCTCGTGTTAAGAATGCAGACCCTACATGGTCAGATATCAACATGTTTTAGTAAAATCTCCACATGCCTTGAAATGCAAATAAATAAGCATTTTTTTCATTGTCTTATAATTTACGAGGGAGAATTAAAAAAGCACTTAAAAAATGACGTGGTAACCACAACCAATAGAAGCTGACAAAGAGGCTGATGGGATATGAACACGCTAGCCCAAAGTCTAGATGAAGTCGATGTTGTGGAATTGTACCATTTTTTTAACAACGCCCGTGGTGAATTTTTTGGGGCAGACGGATTGGAAGCTGTGGTAATTCAATGTAGAATTCTGTGCGGAAGTGAAAAAAAAAAGCATGAGTCAACGAAAAGTTCATGAATCGGTAGAAAACTTTAAAGTAGAAAGAACAAGTGCAACCAATGAAACTCGATCTGTTCGGCCATTAGCATCGCGCTCGCAAGCTCACATCGACAGGGCGCAAGTCAAAAGAGGCAGTATAACAACAGGGGCTTCAACATCTTCCCCCATCTCACTTATAATCCTGATCTGAGAAGGCAGATTATCATGTTCTCGGTCCACTTAAAGAGACTTTCCGCTGTCAGGAGTTGACTTCCTATGATGAGGTTAAGGAAGCGATACAGACCTGGATTCAGGAGCAGCCGAAAAGCAACCCCTCTCAAGGAATAAAGAAGCTAGTGGAAGAACGCAAGAAGTGCATCAACCTACGGGGGGGGGGGGAAGTATATGAAAAGTAATATAACCTTTATAATATAACATTTATTATATAACTTTATGTTCATTTCACACAGTTGTCGGTATTACGGGTATGTTGCTTGTACTTTTCTATTCTCCCTCGCATAAAAGTGTTGCACTTTATTTTTGTGCTAGCTGTACGAATTTTTTCATCGTCTTAGAAGAAAATGTCATCTGAAATAAGCATTCATGAAATATAGTAAATTATAAAACAAAAAAGGATGTTAAAAAGTGAGTAATATTAATATCATTTCATCACTGTCTTTAAGATCTGAAATCTTTGTTTGATATAAAATATCTGCGATGGAAAAGAATGATAGTTATGATGAAACTGAAAATTAGAATTAGGGATGACTGCCTAATGTTTCCGTTGATGTTCTGTTTATAAACAAAAAAGATGTTTAAGCAAAAAAAAAAAGAAACAAAAGGATGATATTCTGATAGCGCCCTGATTTTATTTCATTTATAATTGATAATATTACTATGTTATAACTAATCTATTTTTCTCATAATTATCAATACTGTTTGTTTAAAACTAGTAACTGTTATTCTGTTTATAACCATTTGGTGCAATTCTGTTTATAATAAGCTGATGAGGACGAAGATGAAGACGAGGCGGAGGAAAAGCTCCCGTCATGCATGGATTACGTCATGCATTTCTTGACATTATTTTGGAAAATAATGTTCGCATTTGTACCTCCAACAGGTAAGTTTTGTCTGGAAAATGATTCCTGCTATTTGCTAATATCTCGCCCTTTAATAAATTTATCATATGGCGGGCAATATCTTACTCTGTGATAAATGTATCCTTGAAAGAATGATCTTATTCTGAAATAAATTTAAACTACAACAGATAAGACTTTTAAACTGTACCAGATAAGACTTTAAACTATAACAGATAAGACTTTTAAACTGTACCAGATACGGCCTTACTACTTAGCAGAGTTATCATTCAACATGTAAGATCATACTAAAATTATCATCCAATGGGTAAGACCTTATTTAAAATAGTCATCATTATTCCTCCATTGTCTTACCATTTCTAACCTAGAAATTTATTCTATTAAAACTATTGAATTAATTCTCCACTCACTTGTAATATCTTATATCTTATATCCTTCCCGTGCCGTTAAACGTCACATAGGGCTCGCAAAGTAGTTCGCCAATTTTTCCTGTCTTCGGCGAGTCTTTCAACCTCATTAAGGGATTTTGTGCCTGTTAATTTCTATCTTAACAATGTCCTCTTCAGAGTTTCACGCGATCTGCCTCTTTTTCTTCGTCCTGTTGTGTTCCACTTCATAGCGTGTTTTGGGATTCTCTAATCATTTCTTCTCATCAAGTGACCAACATATGTCCATCTCCTTTTTCCTGATCACCCATGAGACCGGTTGTTGTTCAGTCATCTGTCTTATTTCTGCATTGTTCTTGAATTCGTTCCACTTGATGCCAACTATTTTCCTTAGGCATTTGTTGTCAAAAGAGACTAATTTCTTCTCAATTTCTTTCATTGTTTTCCAGCTTTCGCATGCATAAATGAGGGTGGATATTACATTTGAATTGAATAGTCTTAACTTGGTTTTTGTGCTTATAACTTTTGAATTCCATATGTTCTCAAGATTCTTGAAGATCGATGCTGCTTTTGCAGTTCTAATTCTAACTTCCTTTCTGGTGTCACCATCCTGGTCTATGTAGCTGCCAAGGTATGCAAATTGATTGACTTCTTCAATATTTAATTGAATTACTTCTTATAATATACACAAGTTAATTTTCACTCGTTGTATTTAAAAGGCTGTAATAACAAAAAACAAGTAGACAAATAACATTTTATTACTACAGAATTTTCGTAACACACAATAATTAATGTATGAGTATATAACTATACACGGAAACTCTCTAGTAAAGCTGTGATACCAAAATCTATAAACTAAGGAAAAAAAGGTAGGAAAAGCTTTATTACTTAACGAGCACACAGTTGTGACCATTAATCATACAAAAACATACAGGACGAAGAAATAGAGAAAGAAGATAAAATATAAATTCACATGAATTCTATTTAAAAAAAAAAAAAGAAAAACAAATAATTTTAAAAATCAATTTTAAAAATCATAAAAAAACTATTTTAATTATTTTCGTAAACATCTGTTCCATCTCATGTTGTTCGTTAATAACCAAATCATATTACACTGTTTATAATCAGACCATGGCATTCTGTTTATAATCAGATCATGTTAAACTGTTTATAACCAAATCGTATTATTCTGTTTATAATCCTATCATGTCATTCCATTTCATTCATTCATTCATTCATTTGCATGTCCATGCGGAACTTTGGCTACCTAACAGCATTCCTGTAGGCCTCTCGGTTGTGAGCAAGATGGCCTGCTGCTGTTGCATCCATTTGCAGACCATCAACGATGTCCTGCAGCCATCTTCGGCTTAGTCTTCCTCTCTTTCTTTTTCCCATTATGTACCCTTCCAAGACGGTTTTCTCTAGATTATCATGACGTTTAGTGTGTTCAAAATATTTAAGTTTTCTCTGTTTAATCCTCTTTACTAGCCAGCCTTCTTCAATATTAAGTTCTTGTAGTATAGATATATTTGTTATTTTTTGTGTTCATGATATTTGAAGAACTTCTGTAGCATTTACATTCAAAGGCATTTATGTGTTTCTCAGCTGTTTTGTTAAGTGTCCAGGTCTCACAGGCATATGTTGCGATGGGAAAGATGCATGCTCTTAAAAATCTTATTTTTATGGTTCTGTCTGTTCCTCTCCACAGATTCTTTAGTTGTTTTACTTTCTGAAGAGCGATAGATATCCTCCTTTTAAATTTCCCTCATTGTATCTCCGTTATTAGTTAGTAGTGATCCAAGATATTAAAAACTCTCCACTTATTCCAGTTTTTCCTCATTCATACATATTTCAGCTGCCTTGTTTGTTTTGTCAGTTGTCATCAATTTAGTTTTCTTCGCATTAAGACAGAGGTTGTTTGGGTTTCTTGGTATATTTTCAGAAGATAGTTTACCATTGCTTTCCTTCCGGGCAGTGACTGTACTAGTGAGTGATCGTAGCCATTGTCCCTATATTGAGATCATCTGCCTACCATCATAGAATGGTGACCATAACCAACATTATATGTCAGCTGCTTTCCCTTTCCATCCACCACCTGCTCCCATGGCTTCACGTCACCCTGATCGGGGGACTATACGGGTACTCCACCTTCCCCAAGGGTGTCCCCATAGACTGACGGAGGTAAGGAGGCGTCTTCCTTCTCCTTTGATAGGTGATACCCTTACCCCGCTAGTTATTACATTTATAATCAGATAATTCCGTTCTGTGTAAAAAAAAAAGTTAAATCCTCTTTATAACCAGATCACCTTATTCTATTTATAACCAATTTGTTAGGATGAAGAAAAAGCATGAATTCATATTCCGCAATGCTGAAAATCGTTTCCTGAACTTTGATATCGTCTCTCGCGCTCTTGTTATAACACACTTTCTTTGTCCACAAGCACGCTATAACTTATTTTGATTTTACTGACCATTGGCTATGTTTATTATGCATCTGTCAGACTACTTCAGCGGCTGGGCGTGTTTCTGCATATCGATTATTCTGATTGGATTCCTGACCGCAGTCATTGGAGATCTTGCCGCCAGTTTTGGCTGTACAGTGGGGCTTAAGGATTCTGTGACCGCTATCTCGTTTGTGGCTCTAGGCACCAGCGTGCCAGGTGAGATGTAGTGTTCGAAAATCATATAGAATGAACAAAATTATGATCACTTAAAAACTGTATTTCTTCTTTTTCTTCTTCTTCTTCTCTTTCTTATTCTGCTATGTTACTGTGAGCTGGAATTGTCTGATAGTTTTGTTTATGTACAAGAATCAATGTCCAATAGTTAGCGACGGCATTTAGCAATAGCAGCGTAATGGATTAAAATAACTTCTTTCAAGACTTACGGCAGGTTTAATGCAGGTGGTTTTCAGCAGGCTCCACCACCCAGCAGGACCACCGCAGGCCCTACCCGATACTCACACAGAAGGATCACAACAGCTTGTAAGTAGAAACACGTGGAAGAGGCTGGAAAGGGTTCTGACCAGCTACGACTCGCGTGTGATAGCAGTTATACAATCAGTGGGCTTGTTATAGTAGTCATACAATCAATGGGCTTGTTATAACAGCCATACAATCAGCGGGCTTGTTATAGTAGTCATACAATCACTGGGCCTATTATATATCCTTGTTTCCACAGCGGTATGTAGACTTGGCTATGGTTGGCTGCGTATTCAGCAGACTTGTGCATGTACCCGAATACTTGAAACGTGTTGGTACAAAATATCATTATGAAGATATGGAAAAGTAGCTGCCTTTTAGTAATGAAAGATGAAAGGAAATATTTAAAAATACTCTGAATGGAATATTAATGTAGGAAGGATGAATAGATTTGTTTTTTTTAAAATGTTATTGAATGCTAAGAAAATGTCAGATCATGGAATAAAGAGGACACGAACTATTAAATATAATGGATATAGAAGACAAACGAGTAGGGAATTCTCTCTTTGCAGAGAGCAAGGAAACAACACATCTCCACAAATCCTCATTGAAGTAGCCCTCTGCCCTCCACCTTCTTCTAGCTCAGGCAATCATTTTGGTTATTTAAACTTCTAGTACTCAAAGGTGTGGGTGAGGGGCTGAAGGTCAGGGCTTCCAGAGGTCTGTGGGTTGCCGGCTTATAACTGCTTCACCAGACTGCCATTACTTCCCTTAATTGAAGGTTCACGTCCTCAACTTACCCAAGTTCATTCTTGGTTATTGGGTAAATCTATCTATCTATCTATCTATCTATCTATCTATCTATCTATCTATCTATCTATCTATCTATCTATCTATCTATCTATCTATCTATCTATCTATCTATCTGTCTGTCTGTCTGTCTATCCCTGCTCGTTACTCTGTTCTGAGCGATTTTTTGTGTGACACTCTAGGGGAAGAACATACGTAATCAATTGTTAAAAAAAACTGAACTAGGAAAGCTATAAGGTAGACAAGTATAGACAGTCATTTCACCTATGCTCACTGTTAAATGTGGCTACATTTCTTCCAACACTTTCCTCCGAGCAGATACATTTGCCAGCAAAGTGGCTGCAGTGAATGATCGTTACGCCGACTCCTCCATAGGAAATGTTACAGGCAGCAACGCCGTCAACGTATTCCTGGGCATTGGCATAGCCTGGACCATCGCCGCCATCTACCACGCCATGAAAGGGAGAGACTTCCTGGTTCCGCCTGGAGACCTAGCTATGTCCGTCACGGTTTTCTGCATCATGGCACTTATTGCTATCGCCCTAATTTTGGCTCGACGACACCCTGCCATTGGTGGAGAGCTTGGAGGACCAGATAAATACAAACTGCCAACTGCACTTATATTAGTTTTATTTTGGCTTATTTATTTACTAATATCATCGTTTGTAACGTATTGCATAATTCCAGGTTTTTAAAAACGTGCAAAGATTTGTCCCCGATTGAAATGTAACTACATTAAGACCTCCCTATCTGTGTCACCAGCATGCAGTATTAAATTAAACGGAACTATTCTAAAGCAGGTGCAGAAATTCAAATACCTTGGAGCAGTAATAACTTCAGATGGGAAATGCAGAACAGAAATTAGGAACAGAATAGGCCAAGCAAAGACCGCATTTCAGAGAATGAGAAACATATTGACCAACACATCTTTATCAATGAATGTTAGAAAACGAGTCCTAAAATGCTATATTGAACCTATCTTGTTATATGGAAGTGAATCATGGACAATAGGCAAGTCTGCACAAAAATCATTGGAAGCAGCAGAAATGTGGTTTATTAGAAGAATGTTGCAAATCCCCTGGACAGCAAAAATAACTAATGAAGAATGTAGGAGAAGAGCTGGAGAGACAAAAAACCTTGTCAAAAAGATAAGAGAGAGACAATGTACTTTCATAGGACATGCAATGAGAAGAGGGGGCATTGAAAATATTATAACAACAGGAAAAATAGAAGGAAGAAGATCAAGAGGAAGACCAAGAGAAATGATACTGGACAGTCTGACGGGATGGTGTGAGAGGAGATCACCAACTGAGCTGATGGCCTGCATGAAGTATCGTGTACTCTGGAGAAGCATAATAGCCAACGCCAGTCGGCACGGCACATGATGATGATGATGATGATCTGTGTCAGCATTTAATAATTACAAAATGTAGGTTGGAAAAAATGAAATGGTTTTTAAAAAAAACGTGCTTCTTGGTGTAATGCAAGATTATGAAACTGGCATGCAACACGTTTATTTCAAAACTATACGCGTATAAGTATGAATACAAACCACATTCGCATAGTAATAACTCTAGTTCTCTTCCTTGTTCATGCTTTTTCCATCAATGTAATCAATACTTCACGAATAGCGAGGTCTTTACGTTTAGATTATCCTATAACTTGAACATACACTTAATAGAAAACCTTGTTCTAATTCCTCATGTGTTTTGGGGTTTTTTTTTTCAGAATTGGAGCAATTTATATCTTTGTTTAGTATAGTTACGTCCCCTTCATGTATCTTACCGTCTGTATTTGTTATTGAAAACAGTATGGCGTGGTTGTCGGTCATGATAATGCTACAGATAATGTGTAATAAAATACAAAAACTGAAGATGGAAAAAAAGATAAATTGTTGGACAAGCAACATCTCTGAAAGAATTCACTATTACACACAGACAAAAAACATGAAGAATGACAGAGAAACACTATGAACCCTGATTTCCACAAACAGTCACTTTGATTTAAAAGAGTTAAACACATCTGAATAGTTATTATGAAATAAAATATTACACGTTTGTCCTTTGCTGAAATTGTATATAATAATAGATTCTAAAACAGTTATTTTAAAAAATTAAAAGTTTATTGCTATTACACTTCTTTATTCCAGCTGTTGGATCAACATATTTCTATTGATGAATTAGATCAACATATTTCTGTTGATGAATTAGATCAACATATTTCTGTTGATGAAATAAACATGCATTTATATATTCTTCAATTTTCCTACTTTCCAAAAACAACAATTGTGACTTCTCTATTTCTTTCTTTTTAAATGTCCAGCTCTTATATATTTTTCACCTCCAACAACAGATGACCTCCAGCAACACCAGTTCTGGTTGATCTATTTTTCTGCTGTTCATTAATAACCATTTCAACTCATTCATTAATGGTGCATGTTTGCTAGCTGCAGAACCTTGGCTAACTTCCTGGGAAGTTCCTAAAAAAGCAGTTTTCTCAACAAGTACAGACAGTCAGAGAATTCATAAAGTTACTTCATATTATCAAAAGCACGAAGTTTACCAACCTTGGTTCAATGCCACAATATCTGGGCCATTTGTTTGAGCTGTGATCTACATTCTTAGATACATGATAGATCTAAAGATACATGTGTTCTTAGATACATGATAGACCTAATAATACTTGTGTTCTTTAGTACATGATAGATCTAAAGATACATGTGTTCTTAGATACATGATAGACCTAATAATACTTGTGTTCTTTAGTACATGATAGATATCATGATACATGTGTTTTAGAAGTACAACATCTAATGATATATATGTTGTTAGATACATGATAGATATCTTGATACATGTGTACTTAGATACACAATAGATCTAATGGTAAATGTGTTCTTAGATACATGATAGCTCTAATGATATATGTTTCTAAGTACATCATAGATTTATGATATATGTGTTCTTAGATACATAGATCTTATTATAGTTTCTTGAAAAATCACAAAATCTTATGATAGTCTATGAAAGAAATCTTCAAATCTTATGAAAGTTTCTTGAAATATTCTTCTTTATTTTACCATACGTACACAAACTTCTTATCTTCTCATCACATTATTAATGTGTGGATTTCTTTATGTGCAAAATAGAATATAAAATGCTCCATTAAGTTTATTAAATACTTCAACTGGTCAAATTTTCATCTACTGTGAGTACAGGTACTTGATCTTAATAGCAGAATTCACAAATGCAAAAACAAACCACTGAATTTGCTAGGATGTTTTGTTTTATATAGAGTTTCTGAATTCTTTCATTTCTCTAATTAGTGGGAACACGTATTATACTTTTGTGCTTGTATGTTTGTTTTGGTATTTGTAAAGATGCATATTGTGTTTATGTTTGTGTTGATCAAGCCATATTTTATTATTTAAATTTTGTCTGAATAGACTTGATTACAACTTCACTTCAGCGTTGGACCATTTGTGCATTATGTCTCCTCATATGCTAACAGCATTTTGAAAGCACGTACAGGAGACTAAAAAAAGCTGTCCTATTGTTTGAAGTGATACAGGCAGTATCTAAATACATTTATACAATTTCTAATTTTCTTATTCATGTATTCTCTTTCTTTTTCTAAACTTTGTTGCTTGATGAAGGTGAAAGCTGAAATATTACTTTGTTCTTTTGCTATTTGGTGAAGGTAGATCCAACATCAGTGTAATAGTTTAAGAGTGCAAGTGAAAAAAATCTACAAGTATTGTTATTAAATGTTGTTATAACTGCTTGTGATGGTCATGAAAGCATTTTTATTTATTTATTTTTTTTAATTGCAAAAACTAATTTTAGCTAATTTCAAATTATTTACATCAGACGTGTGAAATATTGTCTATATTTTAAAAGCTATTTTTTTAAAATAAAATTTCACTTAAATCCTCATGGGAATATCCATGACACAATCATCATTGAGAATCATCACTTGGACAGTGACAGATTAAATGTTTTATGACAGTTTTATGAGTTACATATCCATAAGCTATTGTGACATAGGATCTGTTAACCCTTTCCTTCCTTTTATTTTTGAAGTAAAGACATACTGTTCATTTCTATTTATCTGGAATATCACGCAGATATTTTTGTTTCATATAATCATTATTTAATGTTTTCTATAAATTCTGCTTGCTACGTGAAGTTATTAGAAGAAATAATCAAAAGACAGGACCAGTAATTTGTCTCAGTGAAGCTTTCATTCTAATATAAATTTAATTTTCTTTTTGAGGTGCTTGCTAAGAGAAATTTTATAATGGCAGGAAAGGGTTAAAGTTGACTCTGTTTGGATATAGCATTCCAGAGTCTCATGGTTTGAAAGAAAAAAATAACATAGCTTTAAACCAAGTTGTTCATGTCAAACTTTTGTAGTCACTTTCAGACATTTTCAAGTGAAACAAATTCTTGTGAATCTTTGATTTGAATATATTGAGACATTTAATGGTTTGTTGCAAAACATCACGTTTTTGCTGTAAAATTTTGGTAAGTTATGAATATAAATTATTTTTTAGAATGATAGAGAGGAATTTTAGAGAATTAGTAGTTTGCCACATTTTTGCACTGTTATTTAGATCAGACTATTGTCATATTGCTCACCTGGGCAAGAGCAGAAAAACAGGCAAAGGACAGGCATTTATGGAAAACCCTTGCGGAAGCTCCATGTGCCCTGGGCACTTAAGGTTCAGAGAGAGAGAGAGATTGTCATGTGTATAGATGTTGAGTATATAGAGTGCTGGTTATATGTAAGTTAGACAAACATATTTATGTCGTGGTTTCACATCCATATTTATGCTGAATGACAGGAAAGGTTGTAATATGTCATCTTATCAGTCATAAAATGACCAAGAAACAAACAGGTTATCATTCTGTTAAATCTTTAAATATTTCACGTCTATTTTTTTTTCAGACAGTTTATCTAAAAATTAATCTAAGTTTTTTTTTTCATTTTTGATGTAGTTTTATTATATTGTAACTTCACACTATCATTTTTCATCTTCAGCTAGGTCTGATAAAAATATTTATCTTCTGCTTGTGTACGAGCTTGCCTTTAACAAAGTGCTTTAGAAACAGCTGGTAAAAATGTGTTTAAAAAAGTATGTGCTTTATTTTCACAAGGAAACACTAGACAAAAAGGTGTACAAACAGACACTTTAGCTCAAGCTAAGTACTGTATTTGGCATAGAAATAATTACCAGATCGCTGAGTGGCATCTATGACAGTAACTATGTCCCATCAGACCTTTTGCAATCAACTTTCATTTCCCTACCAAAGAAACAAGGTGCAGTTGAATGTGAAGACCAACGAGCCATGGAAATGTGGTTTATAAGAAGGATGCTGAAGGTACCATGGACAGCCAAGAAAACCAATGAAGAAGTCTTAAGAGAGGCTGGATTTAAAAATCAAATTACAGCAAAGATCAGAGGCAGACAAGCGAGATTTATAGAACATTTACTGAAAATAGAAAAATTGGAACACACTATGGCAACTGGAAACATTGAGAGAAGAAGAGACAGAGGAAGACAGAGAGAGAAGTTACTGAATGGTCTGTCAGTATGGCTAGGAAGAAGGTCACCAGCAGATCTCATAATCAACGCAAAAGACAGAAAATTGTGGAGAGAAATGATCGCCTACGCCATGCGGCATGGCACTTAGATTTAATTAGAAGTACTGAACAGACACTTTAACTCAAGCTAAGTACTGGACAAACACTTTAACTCAAGCAAAGTACTGGACAGACACTTTAACTCAGGATAAGTACTTAACAGACACTTTAACTCAAGCTAAGTACTGAAAACTCAAGCACTGGTTCAGTTCAGAAGTTTTATAGGTTTTATAACAGTGAGAATGAAGTAAACAAAACAATATTCTTTAGACAGAGGCTCGGAAATAATGTGTTTGTAATGTGTGCCTCTTTCAGGAGTACAATAAGTGGTTGCCATCGTTTGGAATACTGCTAACTATGCTGTGATGTCAAGAGAATTATTTGCCACTTACAGTGTTAACAAAGACATAAAAAGACAAAAATCTAGATTGTTTACAGTACTAACAAAGACATGAAAAAAACATCAGAAATCTAGATTGCTGTATTTAAAATACAATTATCCAGATATGTATGAAACATTATAGAATATAAAATGGAAATGAAAAATTATAATCAATTCTGTTGAGAATGTTGTTCTTGTGCTCTTGTCATAGAAAGATTATCTGAAGTATATTGAAACATGCATGGAGAATCATATGTACATGGCAACAGCAACATAGAATTTGTTTACAAGAGGTCTTTTTGAATGTACATGTAATTAAAATGTTGATATAAATAACTGTGCAAAATCAGGGCACAAGAAATCAAGGTCGTGGAGCTTAAACTAGACAAGAGCCTCTCTAGCCCCTTTTTTTGTTAAGTCTTAATATTCCATCTGCCTAGCTACTGGAGCAGATCTTTCCAAGGTAGTGGACATTCCCTAGAAGCTTAGCTTTGGTCTACTCAAGGGCTTTGTTAAAACAGAAAAACATTCCCAAAACTGTATAATACTTATCTTCAACATCATCACGGTGTTTGTCTGCTGTAAAGAAAAATAGTCTGCAGTTCCAGAGAATATCATACAAAGAAGAAGACATATCAAAGAAATAGAAGTGCTTTCAGTGTGAAGGTAGTGACCATAGCTTGCAATGTGAAAAACTTGCTCCACCAAATCTAGAGACTCAGACTTGGACCTGTTTTCATGGAGAAGTCTGAGTTAGGGAATAAATGAGATGATTTATTTATAATCCATTATCTTAGAGCAACCATAGCCTTCAAATAAACACTAGAGATAACCAACCATAGCAGAACTTTTTGCAGAACTGATCTATTCACCAACAACAGAACATGTATAAATGATATGTCTGCCCACAACAGAATATGTTGTAGAACTGATCTGCCTGCTCATAACAGAACATGCTGTAGAACTGATCTGTTTGTCTTCCAAGGACATGGAAAGTGTGAGTGAGAATAGCAAAGAGAATTGAATGTAATTTTTTTTTAATGTGGAGAGTTCATCTTTATTTTTCTTTTGTTGTACTGTAGTCTTTCATTGGAAATTCACTGTCCTAGGTACTCTGTGTTTCTTTTCAAGGTCTGACATCTTAACCATTGTTAATTACAAATTGTTTTAACGCAGATGCAAATCTAGAAGCATTAAAATGTAAGATGTTTTATTGTTCATGTATTAACAGTTATGAATGTCTGGCAGAAGAGTATATTAGTTCTCAGGGAACTAAAAATGCATTGTTCTGGGGAACTATGAGTGCACTGTTCTGACACATTTGTTAACTCACCTAACTGATACGAAAAAGAGATATTTCTTCACTTGCTAAATGCACGTAGTTGTCCACTGGTAATATTTAGCATGATTACTTCCCTTTATAGTACAAGAAAGTCTGCAAGGAAAAGTATAAAGTTCTGTACATAATCTACAGCCATGATTTTTTTTCATTTGTAGAATGAGGCCCTTCAGCTATGACAAAACTGTTAAATTATAATTAAACTTATCAAAATAAGACTTCTCTCAAAGTCGTATAAAGTGTCTAATTATCAGAGTTTGGACACCAGGTAGTAATATGTAGTCAAAGGGACACAAACAGGAAAAATGAATTGAAATCGAAGACTGTTCATGAGTTGTTTGGCATGATTGGTTATAGATTGCTCATAGATTGTTTAGAGACTCATAACATTTTTCTTAACAAGAGAGAGAGAGAGAGAGAGAGAGAGAGAGAGAGAGAGAGAGAGAGAGAGAGAGAGATTAGTGCCTTTTTCATGGGATGTTACTATTTTTTGTCATGCTTCAGTCATGTGGAAAATTTCTTTCAAGTTGCAAGAACATTATCTTCAGTTGTTTCCCTTCCTCTTTTATTCATGAATTTTTCCTTTTAAAAAAATAAAAGCAGCAAATTTGAGAGAATATTTACTGCAGTTTGAGAACAAAATGAAACATTATAAGATTTTTTTTGGCCTTTATTAGCCTCCAAATTTTATCAGATGGGGAATAAATACAAAAACATTTATATAGTGTATGTGTAGTCATGTAATTTCAACTCAGATCTTTCACCGCGGCATATTAGAATATAAAAAAAATGAAATAAATTCATGAGAAAAATTTTTTAAAATTTAATTTAATAATAAATTATTATTTCTGTGTTGTTACTTAAGTCAAAAGATTCCTGTTTACTGAATCATTTCATGGCTGTTGTAACTAAAGATGTGTTAGAGAAGATTTAGTCAAAGATCTGAATTTGAGAGCAAGACATTTAGGTAATATTAGTTATCATAAGGAAGCAACATGATATTAGGTGATCTGACATATTAAAGTAAAATTATTGTATCTGGCAATATAACATATAGCAACTTTTTTTAATGACATGAAGGGTTCATTTAATAGTTAAGATTTTCTTTAAAATGAAAATATGGTTATTTTTGAGTGTAGTATTTTCATATAACTCACAGAGTGATACTTCACAAGTAAATCTTTATGCAATCTAGGATTTTTTTCAAATGAAAGTGGCTCATTGTCAGTGATGACATATTCATAAAACATGAATCTCTCTTGGAAATCAGTGTCTGCATATTTTTGAAAGTATGAATCTCACTGAGAAGAGAGTTCATCAGTTAAAATTGTTAACCTTGCAAAAGAATTTGCACAAATTTTATGACAGTTCTTTAAAGTCTGAAAGTTATGATCTTTTAATGCAAGCAAATCTTATATTACGTGACGCATCTTACAAAAACTCATCTCACATTTATGCAGTACTTTTATTTGAAATAATATGGTAAAATTTCTAAACATAATCACACAATGTATGTGTTTTTGAATGCACTTTGTGATTGCTAAATTTTTCCCTTATCATAAAATCATGTAGCTTTGTTCCTGTTGTATGCTTTTTGAAATTTAGCTATGATATAGTTCTGTAAATTTAGATCTAAAAGAGACCCCTAAAGAATGTTGTATTAGTTCCTATATTTTACTTAATGTATCAGCGCACTACAGCTTCACCTGCCATCTTTCTTTTCCTAGTTCTGGAAGGATTCAAGTGCCCATTTTTCTGAGTGACTGATGTGCCATGGCTGGATATGAACCACAGGCTTTTACATTTGAAATATTTAATGTTGCTTGCTTTATTTTTCATTCAAAATTTCAAAATATAATCTATTAAAGAAATTTTTCTCAAATATCTCCCATATTTTCACAAAAACCTTTAAAATTTTGATCCCAAATATGTTTCTCTTTTCTTTATCAGTAGCTGCACAAGAAACTTCTTTCAAACGCAAATTTAATAACAAAAAATACTTATTCTAGTCAATTATTTGTTCGTTTGTTTTCTTTTCTTTTCAAAATTTCACCAACAATCAGAATGAAGGAAAAGTTTTTAAAAATAAACAAGGAAATGAAACAAAATAAGCAAGTGAAGCCAACACAGTAGGTCTTCACAATTCATGAAAGGATAGGAAAAGGTTGAAATACTGCTCAAGAGATAGTGAGATTCCATTTCTTTATGAGAACTAATGTACCTTGCTCTGTACAAAAAAAGTGGTCTATCACAGATTTGAGTATTTAAACAATGTACATAACTCAAATGATTTCATTAACATGGGAGAAGACTGTTGTTCCGGGATGATTTATTCCCCCTGCTTGTTAAACCTTCACATTGAGAATTATAAATCAGGACTGAACCAAAAATAAATTATGAAAGTACACACTTTCCTGCAAATTTGAAACAATAAATTACTTTCAGAAATAATCTTTCATTTTGGGAATCCTTGTGTATTAAAAGCTGTGCTGTCAAGAGATGTAAGTTACAGAGACTGTTCCTTTGCTTTCTTGAAAATTTAAGCAATCACGTGTTAAGATTGCGACAGCTGTCTTCAATCATTTCTGACTTTTAATTTTTGTGCTCTAAAAGTATGGCCAGTCTTTCCTGCATGTTTTGTTTTCTCCTGGCATTCTGCTTGTCATGTTTACATCTAACAATACTGCAGCAAAGAATTCTCTTTGCTCTTTCCAAACTGATGGCTGAAGAAGCTCTTGCACTTGGAGTAGTCAGCACAGAAGATCTCCCAGGATTACTTGACTGGATCTTAAGACAAGCAGGAACAGTTACATGTACTACCTGATCATAAGACAAGCAGGAACAGTTACATGTACTACCTGATCTTACTTTCATGGAGCTTTCAGTTTCTAGTTTTCATTCAAATTTATCATTCACTGATTCAAAGCAAGCATACATTTTATTTTTTATCTTATCTTTAATCTTCCATAACTTTTATTTAGACAGAGCAATACATAAGTGATGTAAGTGAATATGTGTAGTGAATTTACAGTAAACTTTGTAGACTTTACATTTGATTAGTGTTGTGAGTTTTAACCTTCATTTTCATACATGAGCTGAATTGTCTGTTAGCACTCGTGCATGACATATTCTTTCATTATCATACATTATCTCTTGTATCTTAAACTGTAGCAATTATAGTATGTTTACATTAGCAAATAAATGATTTACTTTAGTCAGTGCTGATGAAAGAAAGAGAGAAAAGAAAATGACAAACTATTTCGTTGTACTTTCTCCTCTTGCAGCTCTGGCCCTAAGCCATTTGCATTTTTGCATGCAGTTACTTTTGCTTTATTTTTCTGAAACATTTTTATGGATTTTAATTAATAAGATATTTGCAAAACCATTTTTTTGTGTTATCATTATAGTCATCAATATTTTTTATTAGCCAGTCAAAATTTAAGTATAATTTTGAAAAAGCCCATTTTCTATAATATCATGAACTTATATCATAAATTCTATAAATACAAAGTTCCAAATTGTTCCTTTTTTGTCCACTTTTTGAGATATTATTAACTCCTTGTTTGGGCATGAAATAAAGGTTGCTATGTACACATATGTTTTGTCCTTTACTACGTTAGTTATAAAGAGTCGTGGTGACAGAAAATGAAACATCAAACATGTGAGACTAAACAGAAAAATCATGCTGTTTTTTGTTAAAATACAAACAAAACAAACATCATTCCTTCTTTTCTTTTATATGTCTTTAATGTATAAGTTTTAGGATGTGCTAGTTCTAGAACCAGGTCCATACTCAAATCCAAGGTCATACTAGATCTAGAACCATGTCTATACTCAAATCCAAGGTCATACTAGATCTAGAACCATGTCTATAAAGTCCAAGGTCATACTAAATCTAGAACCATATCTATACTCAAATCAAAGGTCATACTAGATCTAGAACCATGTCTATACTCAAGTCCAAGGTCATACTAAATCTAGAACCATATCTATACTCAAGTCCAAGGTCATACTAAATCTAGAACCATATCTATACTCAAGTCCAAGGTCATACTAAATCTAGAACCATATCTATACTCAAGTCCAAGGTCATGCCTGTTAATCTGGACTTATGTCTACATTCAGAATCCATGTCATGCTAAGTTTAAACCACCACTTTTCTCCAGGCATCAAGCACAAAGCTAAACAAAGTTAAACCACCACTTTTCTCCAGGCATCAAGCACAAAGCTAAACAAAGTTAAACCAACACTTTTCTACAGGCATCAAGCACAAAGTTAAACTGACACTTTTCTACAGGCATCAAGCACAAAGTTAAACAAAGTTAAACCATCACTTTTCTACAGGCTTCAAGCACAAAGTTAAACAAAATGTAATCGCATTTCTCTTAATCTTTTTCTTTTCCAGCCAAAGGCTTTCATTTATTTTTAATTATTACAATTCTCACATGACTGTCTACAACAAATGACAAAGGAATGTATGGTACTGGTCCAAGAATAACAGAGCCCAGATCAGTTTTCTACTATATTAAGAACTACTAAGAATATGCCCTTAACACTGAGAGAAAAGCAATGCAATGTCACATAAAGCAAATATTATTATATATTTGTGAAATATCAATATTATGTAAACAGATGAAAGAAAAACGGGAGGAAACAGGCATATAGGTTTAGCAAAGATCAAATATGCCTCCTTCCATCTATTAACTAGAAATATATGTTCTGTTTCTGTTTTTTTTACCTATATATAAATTTTCTGAATCCAGTTTTATCATCTATATAAACTTCTTGTCTCAGGGTTAAACCTATAACTGAAGTCCTGCTTGTAATTTTGACCTATAAATAAATTTCCTGTTAGCAATTTTTACCTATACATAAATTTCCTGTTTCAAACTTTTACCTATACATAAATTTCCTGTTTCACACTTTTAACAATAAATAAATTTACTAGTTCCAAATTTTACCTATACATAAATATTCTGTTTCAAATTTGTACCTATACATAAATATCCTGTTTCCAACTTTTACTTCTACATAAATATCCTGTTTCCAACTTTTACCTATACATAAATATCCTGTTTCCAACTTTTACTTCTACATAAATATCCTGTTTCCAACTTTTACCTATACATAAATATCCTGTTTCCAACTTTTAACTATGCATCATTGTCTTGTTTCCAAATTTTACCTATACATAAATGTTCTGTTTCGAACTTTTACCTATATATAAATGTCCTGTTTCTAACATTTTCTTATATATAAATGTCCTGTTTTCAACTTTTTCACACACACATACACACAATTGTTTCAAATTTTCACATTTTACTTTATACAGTACATTACACATTCATATGCCGAAGGAAAATACGGGCCTAACACCATATTCCCCAATATGCCTTAATGGGGTGGAAACGGGAGTTTTACCTTTTCTTTTATCTTTTACTGTATACAGTGTAAGAGCCTTCACTGGCCGAAAATTATCACAGGAATGTTCTTATACGTTTCTCTTATCATGTTTTTTTTAATTCACTTTTCTGTTCCTGTTACCTTGGCAGACAAACATAGAGGCAGGTAACCTAAGGCACGTGACATCGATCTTCTTTCTTACTCATCTTCTGGCATTTACTGCATCTCTGCTAAATTTTCAGGCGTACAGACCTCGTCTTTCAGTTGGAGCTGATGGACAGTACAAAGATGGGACGAGGATATCTGCGGCACAGCATTATCTCCACTTCAGTCACCTGCTCACGGAACATATGAAGCAGCTAGCATCTGCTTGTTTCAGACATTTCTTCTAAGAGACATTCTATTCAGGCACAAGTCACACGCCACATGCGAATACCATACACAGATACATGAAACAAACATGACACTTATCAAGATCGATACATAAATATATATTATAATTAATTTATATGGCACTGAACGTTCGAGAGATAATTAATTTCTTAGAAATATATCATCATATAATGAAAAGAAAGCATAATTATCACAGCTTTCTATAACCATTTAGTCGCATGTAAATTTAGTTGGTTTCATTTCTTCTTTTTTTCTGAGCATGTCCACTACCTCCACATTAATGTAACAGACTTTTCATGGAATATGAAACCACACTTTTAGTATCAAAATAATTAACTTTTGGGCATAAATTTTCAAAATAAAATATATAAAATAACTTCTATAGTGCAGAATGTGATAGTGGTAGTCCAACCGTGGTTAATTCTTTGAGGCTCATATCAGTCTTGGTGAGTCCCACGGCGAGGTTGTAATATAAGTCTTGGTGAGTCCCACGGCGAGGCTGTAATACAAGTCTTGGTGAGTCCCACGGCGAGGCTGTAATTCAAAACTTCTTTTGTGGCAGTTCCTGTGCCCAGCTAAGATGTCTAACAAAGACTTAACGTCAAGGTCTTCATGTCCTGCTTCCGGTGAGATGATCTAAAGAAGTACACAAAGTTGCACATTTCAAGACCTCACTTACCCTCTTTGATACACATTTGACAAAAACCCAGGAAAACATTTGACACAGAATGTTTACTAACGCCATCGATATAAGAGCATCTGATGAGTTTAATGACGGCTCAGGATGATGATATAAGAACATTTGATGAGTTTTATGGCGGCTCAGGATGATGATATAACGACATCTGATGAGTTTAATGACGGCTCAGGATGATGATATAAGAACATTTGATGAGTTTAATGATGGCTCAGGATGATGATATAAGAACATATGATGAGTTTAATGACGACTCAGGATGTTGATATAAGAACATATAATGAGTTTAATGACGGCTCAGGATGATGATATAAGAACTTTTGATGAGTTTAATGACGGCTGAGGATGATGATATAAGAACATATGATGAGTTTAATGACGGCTCAGGATGATGATATAAGAACATTTGATGGGTTTTATGACGGCTCAGGATAATGATATAAGAACATCTGATGAGTTTAATGACGGCTCAGAATGATGATGACGTTAAATAATGAAAGAAGTGCATCGAGTGACATATCAGACTAAAGTGACCAGACTTCCGGTCGAAGATGGCGGACAGTATTGTCTGTGCCTTGTGTCGGAGTGCGTGAGAAATTGTGCTTAGTCTCATCACGGATTTGGAGTTACCTCCCCTGTGAAGCTGATGTGGATACACCATGTTCTACGACTCTGTGTGTGATTCACGTGATTTTCGTGCGAGCAGCTGGATCTTTTCTCCGGTAAGCGCTCGGGCAGGGACAGCCAGGTAACTGTCCCCATTATCGATAACACGAGGTCACCCAGGCTGCCGAAGACGGAATGTGTTAGCTTAGAAATGGCGCATTCTGGGAAAATCAGGACACACACGCAACAATGGTCATTCAGCAATATCCGCTCGCGTCATGGCTGCGTTCCTGTCGATCACAACAGGGAAACATCAACACCGAGCCCGGCAAAATCTCCCGAGGGTCAGACAGAAAACCTGGAGGTTGCTGGAAGTCAGGTGAAAGCAAAACAAAAGCTTGCATTCAAATTACTGAAGGTGGCACAGCAGAATGCCGAGCTTACTGCTCCTGGTTGGCTGTGTGCTTTTTTAAAATAGGCTCAGCTCTCGCGTAAAAACCACGGGGTTTGTGTTCTGAGCTGGGAAACAAAATCTTGAGATACAGACAATTTAAATTGAGACGTTGAGCGAGGATGATGTTCTGGTCAGTGGCTAGTGGCTAGCAGCTAGTGGCTAGCGGCTAGTGGCTAGTGGACAAGTTATGTAAGGCACTTGAGTGTGTAATTATGATCATTTTTTTTTATTCTTGCGAGGGTGACATTTGTCTAGGCTTGGTTTAACCACTCGACAATCTCTTCGTCTCGATTTGCTGAGTATTTTGATATATTTCTTCCAATATGTGCGCCATCGATTCATCTGCATCATCATCACAGTCCACATAATAAACCCATCATATGTAGTGAACGTGTTGACTCAAGCTGTCCTACTGCGCCACGTCATGTTCAATTGTTCCTGGGTGTTAACTGAATTACTGTACCTGTTTATTAACGTGTATAATGTTACTGTGACAGCCTGGTCAAGGGTATCTAACCTTTGATATAACGCTAAATTATTATTTCAGAGTTAGGCTCATGATGGCTGCATCTGTGTGTAGAATCTTCCAGATTGTTTTGTCCACGACTTCAAGTTCACTCCTTGCCCGTGGAAAGTTTGTTTTGTGGGCTGGGTGTGAGACGAAAGTTTCAGCTCAGATCACTCGGAGTTAAGCCTGACTGTTGAGTGAGAAGGTCGTGTAGTCTTGTCCTTGTCTGAAGTGGACTTATGATAGTTAGTAGTTGTGAGCTAAGTATGTTACAGGTGATAGGATGCTTGAAATCTAATGGCGCTATCTCAGTAACTTAGATAGATAGCAGGCAGGAATTATAGTGTGTTGGAGTATGGTTGTTGGAATCGTCTTTGATATATTTTCGTCGTCAACTATCATCATCATGTTCACGTAATAAAAGGATGTGAGTGCCAAGGTAATGCAGTCTTCATAGATAATTCAATGTGCTAAATTTTAATCGTTCTAGGAGTGTCCTGTAAAAAAGTTTATGATTGGAGGGAATGTTTCGTCGTCTTGCGTCTGCATATCTGTAACTTAGCACAACAGACAAGCAGCAGCATACAAGCAGAAGCAATACAATACAAGTCAAGAAGAAATACATCTTTATTGTGTTCTTATAACTAAAATACGTTTATATTTCAAGTCAAGGGAATAATGAATTCAGTGCTGGAAACTTGTATTATCACTGTTGTAAGTTACTTGTTGAAAGTTCGGTGATGAATTATGTTAATGAGCATATATTAGCCCCTTATTAATCAGCATAATAAGATATAACAACTAAAGGAGACGCCTATAATACTAACAGGAAAGCTCAAAACATTGTGCAGGAAATGCGGAGATTAAACATCAGCGTATTATGATTGCGTGAGACCAGATCATAACATTTTCTGTTCAGGGGAGAGAATCTAGGGGAAAAGTTGTGGCAATAATCATAAATAAGAAAATATCAAATAATGTTAAAAGACTAAGGGAAATATCTGACAGGATACTACTTTTTTCAAATTATTTGTTAAGCATATGTACATTAAGATCATGCAGATCTGTGCTACAACATCAGATTAGAAGAAGAGGTGAAGACATTTTCTGCTCAATTGGATAGTGCAATGAAAAAATGTAAACAATCTGAAAACCATCGGGGATTTCAATGCCAAAGTAGGAAACCTACAAGAAGATCAGTTGAGGCTCATATCAGTCTTGGTGAGTACAGCAGCGAAACTACGTGCATGCTGAAATCTTCAGCTTTAGATCTATGAACGTATAGTTATCTAATCTGATGTAACTATGATCAGTTGTTGCCCGTTTACAGTGAAACAAAGCGTTTTCGCCACCAATGAATGAACAGATCGACTGACTAGGCTAACAGCATAAACATTAGCAGGTAGACATAATAGATCGATAGTCATCATTAAGAGATTCCCGAAAGGTAGCAAAGGAGAAGATTACAACATAAACAGTAATACGCTAGTCCAGATTATGATCAAAGAGGTCTGAGTTATACATAAAAATATACATACGAAGTATATACGAGAACTCACTGGCTTATCTGGGGTACAGTATAGTATAATTACATATAGTTACTCTTAGTATAGCCAAACTAATACATCTAATACATTCATTTAATTCCTACGGTTGAACATTAATTTTTTTTTAAATTTCCGTCTCACTCACAAAACAGCCAGCAATATTTTCCAAAAGCAGTTCTACAGATTATCAGTTAAGAATTTATGTTGTTCATGATCTTATAAACCACTACACTAGAAGCTATGAAACGACGCATGCGCAAGTTATGGCTTAATATTTCCGCTCAATAAATCTAAGTTTGAATGGTACAGGTACAACTGTGGTTCCAACAATTTCCTTCATTGACGGTAGCTCTCCAGATTTAGCAGGTTCAAATCTGAAACGCTGAAACATGGCGGACATGAAGAGGAACAGCTCCGTTCTGGCCAAAGCTATCCCAAGACAAACTCTTCTGCCGATACCGAAAGGGATGAGTTCTTCGTTATTTATGAGGGCTCCGTTCTCATCGATAAATCTCTCAGGCCGGAAATTCTCTGGATCTCCCCATATCTTCTTGTCAAAATGAACGGAATCTAAAACTGGCCAGAGTATGCTCCCTTTCGGTAAGGTGTAGCCACGAACCTCAAATGTTTCACTAATTTCCCGTCGAAAACCGATAGGGACAAGACTTGCCATTCTCTGAGTCTCCATAATGACAGCGCTCAGATAAGTCAAATTAGGTTTATCAGACATGTTAGGAAGACGAGCAGTTCCAACATTCTTTTCAATTTCATGATAGACTTTCTCTTGTATTTCTGGATGGTACACCATGTAAATTAGACACCACAATATGGTGCTACTTACAGTCGCTGTTCCTCCTTGGAAGAGATTTCTTATTATAGCGACTAAGTTCTTTTCACTCAGATGTGTCTCAATATTTCTGTCTTTCTTTCTCTTCATCTCTAAGAGGTAGGCAGTGATAAAATTATCTGGTTCTTCGTTCTCACTGAAATCTTCCTTGAACTTATGAACAAAAACTTTAGCAAATGTCTCATTCACTTCCCTGTTGGCTTTGGCCCATTCAAAAGCGTGTAAAAAGTCTCCAGGAATGTAACAGAGTTGTTTAAAAGGCGTTATGACCATCATGTGAGAGAAATATCTTAACATGGTGTTAATTAGACCAATCAAACGTTCAAAATGCGAATCTTCGTGCTCGAATCTTTTGCCTACAATAAAGGAACAAATGACATTGGAAACACTAATGTGTGTTAACACTTGTACATCTTCTGGTTTCCCCTTAAGACTGGCGAGTTTCTCAAGGAAAGCCAACACTTCCTGAGTAATTCTCTCGGCCATGTCATTTTTCCCAACACCAAATGATCTCAGAATAGAGAGAGATGTTGTCCTCTGCTCCTTCCAGTTGTCGTCCCTAGCGGAGGGTAAACCAGTGTCGATTTCATCAAGAAGTTCATCTCCAAAACTGTGTTGAACATTGACAATACGGTCCGCGTTCTTCACCCAGATTTCTTTCATATCTTTAAAGTCATTGACAACGATATGATGCTGTCCCACAAGATCTAGACTGTAGAAGTCTCCAGCTTTCTGTCTCCATTCTTTCATGATGTTTCTTATGTTTCCCAGAACCATGAAAAAATGTCCAACAAACGGCCAAGGTTTGACCGGATAAGGAGGAATGTTGTACTTAGTAAATGGTCGTCTGGTCTTTGTCCACAGCCAATAAATTGAGAGAGCACTCACGATACCCAGCAGTAACCAAGGTGTGCTGATATCAAAGACTGCCATTTTCATCAACTTCTTTGTTCAATCAGCAATTCAACCTGTGTAAATATATATTTAGTATATGTTAATGATGGACAAAAGTAAGATATGCTTACAAATATTTTAAATAATGAACATAAGTAATAAGTTAGCAGACATTAACGGAAATGTCTGGTGCGGTAGAAGAAGCATCACATGACAAGTTGATTGCAGAAATATATTAAGAGAATGACAGTGACTCTACCCTTAGACTAAGATTAGATGAGCAACCACACAAACTAACGGAAGGTTAAAAATATAACCTCCACCACATTTTTCTGTGCGCTCGTTTCCAACTTTTTGACGCTTTGAGAACGGGTGTGAAAGAGTTAATGCTTGCTTGTGTGGAAATCTGACAGATATATAAATTGGCCATCTCTATGTGAAAAGCTGCAAAGAAACCATCTTCACAAGTTGATAGAACGAAGACAAGAAGATTCTAAAATGTATATAAAGAAAACTGAAGCAGAACATTTATGATAAAATGCTGCAGATAAGGTTAATAAACTCTCAAAGTTTTAAATGTTCCTTATCAAAGCTGTACTCTTTCTGTTTTCTGTTAATCCGCTTTCATTTCTGTCGCTGTCGTTTTTAGTTACATAAAACTGACTATATTCTCCATGTTCTAAGACACCAGGTGTGTATTAAATACCACTTAAATATATACAAGTTTATTTATGTAAATTAAAATTACAATGTGTCCATCTGAAACAAAACAAGGAAAAGAAATTAAGAACAACATTAATCTGCAATGTTTAATCTTAAAAATATCCTACACTTTATTCTATTTCACAGAATTTTAATAAACTACTTTTGCTGGAAATAAAGCCGTAAATATGTGTTTTAAAAAAGTGATGCCGATAGTCAGGATATAATATATATATATGAATGACAGTAACTTGTGCTTGTCAGAGCAGAAATCGCCTGTAGATTATGCTTAAACTTCATGATGGCATATTTATTTCTAACTATTTATAATATTTTGTTCAATGACGCAGCCGAGGTCAAGGACATCTTTTTTATTCTTTGTGACCTATTTTTTAGGGTGAATTAACTGTAAATAGGAACTTACATCACGAATGAATAATCGCAGTTATTATAAACATGTTGTCTGCTTGTCTACGTCAAGTAAGAGTCCACCTGCAGCGAGATCGCCTCTTGTCTCTTTTAACTTCTAATATCAAACCCTTCGGACCGTGTGTCTCTTGATGTGACCGAAATATTATAGCTTTCTAATGTTCATGGTGTTTGCTAGCAAGTTTTCTGCGATACCTAATCCCATCAATACCTGTTTATTTGATTTTCTTTCTATCCATGATATACTAAGTGCCCCTCTTCATTTCAAACGCTGCTATTCAGACTCCACCGGCCTAAAGACAGGCGATCTCCCCACCGATAACCAGGTTATTTCTAATACTGGGGGGAGGGGGTAACAACGGAGGGGGGGGTCTGGGTCTTGGTCTTCCATCCTGTAGTCAGCTATGGGTCGCTGATATCTAAATCGAACAGTGTGTTCACTCCCAAACAGACAGACAGACAGACATATAGTCTACAAACTTTCTCCTATACCCCCGTGTATAAACATTTTTCAAATGTTATCAGAAAAAATATTCTGGTTTAGATGTGATTTGTCATCTCTAAAATGTAAATGTTATTCTGTTTTCGTACAAATATTTATCTCAGTCTCTAGATAGTGCACATACCTTCAGTCATTTGCATGTCCCTTGCCGAATTTTACTCCCTACCAGCTCTCCTGTAGGTCTCTCGGTTGTAAGCAAGATTACCTGCTGCTGATGCATCAATTTTCAGATTATCAACGATGTCTTGCAGCCATCTTCGCCTTGGTCTTCCTCTCTTTCTTTTTCCCTTTATGTACCCTTTCAAGACGGTCTTCTCTAAATTCAAATGACAGTTAATGTGTCCAAAATATTTACGTTTTTCTGTTTAATCTTATATACTAGCCAACCTTTTCAATATTCAGTTCTTGTAGTATGGATATATTTGTTCTTTTTTTGTGCCCATGATATTTGAAGAACTCTTCTGTGGTATTTACATTCAAATGCATTTATGTGTTTCTCAGCTGTTTTGTTAAGTGTCCAGGTCTCACTGTAATGTGTTGAAATGAAAAAGATGCATGCCCTTTAAAATATTATTTTTGTAGTTCTGTCTATTCCTCTCCGCAGCTTCGTTGGTTGTTTTATTTTCTGAAAAACGATAGATGTCCTCCTTTTAATTTGCCTCATTGTATCTCCTAATTAGTAATGATCCAAGATATTCAACACTTTCAACCTCTTCCAACACTTTCAACCTCTTCCAATTTTTCCTCTCATTGATACATATTTCAGCTGCCTTGTTTGTTTTGTCATTTTTCATCAATTTAGTTTTCTTCACATTAAGATAGAGGTTTTGTTCTTCACTATTCTTACGGACTGACATTATTAGTCTTTCCATACACATACCGTACGCTAACAAAATTCAAGACTTCTGAAAGCTGGAGCAACTGGAGCATAAATGATATTACTTTGTTACCTGCGATGTACACACAAATATTCGGGGGAACGTTCGAAGAAAAAAAAGTTCGCACTTTTGTGCTATCTTTGGATGGTTTTATATATATAAAAAAGAGAGAGCTGTGGGCAATGTACTTTAGGTTCCAACTTTCAGTTAAATAACTCAGACCCTTTATGTAGTTTATGCAAGTACAGATCATTCCAACCATTACATAGCTCACACTAAAACACTGTACTGTCATCACGTCACTTGTCCTTTCTAGATCATTGTCCCTCTCACAGCCTCCCTAAATGCGTTGCGGTCCAGCCCAAGTTGACAAGCGTCTCGCAGGGATCAGACTTCCTGTGATGTCCTGAATCAACCTGCAGCGATCCCGCCCCTTTAATCGTGTGCCGGGCATCGAGCCTTCTACTATCAACCTCTCTGGACCGTTGTGTCTCTTGATGTGACCAAAGTATTATAGCTTTCTAATTCTGATAGTGTTTACTAGCAAGTTATCTGCGATACCTAATTCCATCAATACCTGTTTATATGATGTTCTTTCTATCCATGGTATTCTAAGTGCCCGTCTATAATATTTCATTTCAAATGCTGCGGTTTTCTTTTCTAGTGATTTGTTAAGTGTCCATCTTTCGCATTCGTACATTGCCACTGGGAACATGTAAGCTCTTAGTATACACAGTTTTTTTTCTTTTGTTTTGTTACTTTGTCGGGCATTTTTCATTAACGATAATTTCCGATGTGACGCGCAAGATGGCGGACGTTTTATTTTTTTAACGCTCACGGCGGCATGCAGAAATCAGCGGCATTCCGCTTGATCTGTCACATATCCTGTACCGGGATTTAGGCATAAGGCTAACAACCTTATCCTGGGAGCTATCTAGAGGCGACTCCAGATGGGAAAAAAAGATATCGTTAGGAAAACTCACAGAGAAACCAACCGAGCATCAGGGATGCCAACTCCGAATAGCTCATTTGTCGGCCCCAAACATGTGACAAAGACTGGATTATGGAATGTGAGAACGATAGCAGCACCAACAAAAACTACTCAGGTCATCATTGAAATGGAGAGACACCATCTAGACATACTGGGCATCAGTGAAATGCTATGGCCAGAAGCAGGTAAAAGATCGGCGGAAAACGATAAGTTAATAATACATTCAGGCAGAAATGATGGTAAAATCCGGGATGGGGTAGGTATTATTATGTCAAATGTAGCAGCAAAGAGCCTTGTAGAATAGTAACCAGTGAAAATTCGTATAATAAGAGCACGATACAACCTACGACACGGAATAATGACAATAATACAGTGTTATGCACCCACGAACGAAGCGGATGACGAGGTGAAAGACGATTTCTATCACCAATTACAACAAATCATCAACAAAGTCCCTAAACACGACATACTAATTACTATGAGGGACTTCAACGTTTATGTAGGGAAAGATTATACCGACGTTAAAAAAGTAATGGGGAAATAAATCAGAACGGAGAAAGATTCAATTGAAAGTGTCTAACAGATGGCATGGTCATTGGAAGCACAATATTTCCACACAAAGAGATGTATAAAATAACATGGATATCTTCCGATGATAGAACTAGAAACCAGATAAATCATTTTTGTATTAGAAAGCAATACAGAACATCTCTGACAGATGTAAGGGCTTATAAGGGTGCAGGTGTTAACAGTGATCACTACCTGTGCATAGGGAAAATAAAACTAAAACTGAAAAGCCAACACAAGAAATCAGTACACAGAAAGATAAACAGCCACAACCTACAAGAAGAGAATACTAGCAGTAGTTTCAATCAGGAACTTGCCAATCATTCCACAACACTCGGTGAAGTCGAGGAGATAGGTGTAGATGAATTATGGAATCTTACAGCACATCCATAATCACAGAAGCAAAAGCAAGCGCTGGACTGATAAAAAAATAGAAAAGCATGAATATCAGAAAACACATGGAAGTACATACATGAAAGACGAGCAGCCAAATTAGACATAATGAATGTAAAAACAGATCTTGGAAAAGATCTGGCGAAATCAACATACGAAGAAGTAGACAAGAAAGTAAAAAGTTCAGCTAGAAGGGATAAAAGAGAATACATAGACAATATGGCGAAAGAGGCAGAGAAAGCAGCAAAAACAGGAGACAGCAAAACTTTATATAACATACAAAAGAGGCTAACAGGTACTATTACATCTAAAGAAAGATCAATCCTTAGCAAAACTGGAACACTATTAACATCAAGTAAAGACCAAAAGCAAAGATGGGCTGAACACTTCCAAGAATACTTAAACGACCACACCCCAAAAAATTGTTAAAATTTGAAACCGACTTACCAGCCCCACAACTAAATGTCAACCTAGACGAAATTACATTGCATGAAATTGAAACAGCAGTGAATTTAATGACTAACAACAAAGCTGCAGGTGAAGATGAAATAACAACCGAAATGTTAAAAAGCTATCAATAGTGACAATATGAGATAACTAAAGAGAATGTTTAGTAAGATTTGGAAAGAAAAAAAGGTCCCTTATAAATGGAAAAAAGGAATCATTGTTAAAATACCAAAAAAGGCAACCTTAGTGACTGTAACAATTGGAGAGAAGTAACCTTAATATCAGTTGTGTCAAAAGTATTTTGCAAGGTCATTTTGAATAGACTCAAATATATAGTGGATACTGCAATGAGAGAAGAACAAGCAGGATTTCGAAAAGGGAGAAGCTGTCTCGACCAGATCTTTACTCTAAGAATAATACTTGAAGAACATATTGAAAAGCAGAAAACATTAATGCTGAACTTCATAGACTTTAAACAGGCATTTGAAAGAATACACAGAGTTCATTATGGAGAATTTTAAGTCTATATGGAATACCATCTAAAATTGTCAACATCATTAAGGACTTCTACAATGGATGTGTTTGTGCAGTCAAAACAGAAGAAGGGATAAGTGAATGGCTCCAGATTGAAACAGGTGTTAAACAAGGATGTATGCTGTCCCCTTTGCGTTTTGTAATTACAATAGACTTCAGAATGAAAGAATGCTGCACAGGTAACACAGGTACTGACTGGGTACATGGGACCCAACTAGAAGATCTTGATTTTGCTGATGACGTAACTCTTATCAGTATTAATGTGAACTCCATGCAAGAAAAAACAGATAGGCTGTCTTCACTGGCTAGCAAAATAAGACATGAAATTAAAGTACAAAACAAAAATAATGACACTTCCCACTAATCAAAATGGAAAAATACACATAGAAGGGAGAGATATTCAATAAGTCAATCAATTTGCATACCTTGGCAGCTACATAGATCAGGATGGTGATACCAGAATTAGAATTGCAAAAGCAGCATCGATCTTCAAGAATCTTTAGAACATATGGCATTCAAAAGTTATAAGCACAAAAACCAAGTTAAGACTATTCAATTCAAATGTAATATCCACTCTCATTTATGCATGCGAAAGCTGGAAAACAACTAAAGAAACAGACAAGAAAGTAGACTCTTCTGAAAACAAATGCCTAAGGAAAATAGTCGGCATCAAGTGGAAAGAATTCAAGAACAATGCAGAGATAAGACAGATGACTGAACAACAAACAGTCTCATGGGTGATCAGGAAAAGGAGATGGACATATGTTGGTCACTTGATGAGAAGAAACGGTCAGAGAATCCCAAAACAAGCTATCAAGTAGAACACAACAGGCCAAAGAAAAAGAGGCAGACCGCGTGAAACTCTGAAGAGAACATTGTTAAGAGAAGCCAAATTAACAGGCATAAAATCCTTTGATGAGGTTGAAAGACTCGCCGAAAAGAGGAAAAATTTTCGAACTACCTTGCGAGTCCTATGTGACGTTTAACGGCACGGGAAGGATATAAGATATAAGATATAAGAATATATGTGATGAAACTGCTAGTCTTCTTTTGACTGATATACCAGAACGTCAGTAAGATATTGTAAGCAGCTGAGAAAGATTATTGCATTTCCAAGGACAAAGAACATCCATACAATGAGCGCAGGGGGGGGGGGGTGAAAACTTAGTGCAGTAAATGCAGAGATTGCACTTCATTATATTATAGCTGTGAAACTAAGCCTACAATTTTCCATTTGTGAGGAGGATCTAAAGTGTGGCATTATCATAGATAAGAACATTCAAAAGTGTTACGTGACACTGGGAAATATTAGACAGGGCATTAGCAGTTAAATGATATAGAACGGCCATCGACATTAACATCACAAAACCCTGTGTCTCAAGAGCAGGTTGCCCAGAAGAGGAGATGGAGAAATTGTACGATCACTTGGGCAGGGTCATGAAACAGTTCAGATAGTCTGAATTCTTTGTAATAAGGGGAGATTAAATGCTACAACAGGAAACTAGCAAGAAAATCTGGTACTAGGTCATTATGGTCTTAGTAAGCGTAATGTCAAGGAAACAAACTGATCAGTCAGTCATTTTTATGTCCCTTACGGAACTTTGCTTCTCATGTATGCTTCTCGGTTGTAAGCAAGATACCCTGCTGCTGCTGCATCCATCTGCAGATCATCAACGACGTCTTGCAGCCATCTTCGCTTTGGTCTTCCTCTTTTTTTCCCATTATGTGTCCTTCAACGACGGTCTTCTGTAAATCCTAACGACAGTTAACGTGTCCAAAATATTTAAGTTTTCTGTTTAATATTCTTTACTAGCCAATCGCCTTCTTTATTAAACTCTTGTAGTATGGATATATTTGTTTGTTTTGATGTCCGTGATATTTGACGAAATCTTCTGTAGCATTTACATTCAAAGGCGTTTATGTGTTTCTCAGCTGTTTTGTTAAGTGTCCAGGTCTCACAGGCGTATGTTGCTATGGGAAAGACGCATGCCCTTAAAAATGTTATATTCGTGGTTGTGCCTGTTCCTGCCCACAGATTCTTTAATTGTTTTACTATTTGAAAAGCGGCAGATGCCCTTATTATGTGCCTCATTGTATCTTTATTATTAGTTAATAATAATCCAAGATTTTCAAAAATCTCCACCTCTTTCAATTGCTCTTCATTGATACATACTTCAGCTGCCATCTTTGTCTTGTCAGCAGTCATCACTTTAGGTTTCCTCGCATTCTGATAAAAGTTTTGCTCTTTACTATCCTTACGGACTGACATAAATTGGCCAGATCTGCAAAAAAAAAGCCACAATACAATCATTGACAATACCTGGAACCAACAACATCCAGGAAGACTTTACATCTGGAAAGGTTTACACAAAAGGACCAGAAACCAGACAGACTATATTCTTGTCAACAGAAGATTTAGAAATTCTCATAAGTTCGCTAAAGTAGTCCTATGAGCAGATTCCTGGGTATTACAAATTAGTAATGGCAGACCTGAAGTTAATATTGAAGACTTAAAATAACGAGCAGAAACTTTAAATGAAATATCAAAGAAACGAATGGGGTTAATAATAAACGTACACTTCAGTGTCTTGTTCGGTTTACAGACAAAGTGTGGTAGGTGAGCAGGAACGAGAGTGGCAGAGAAGAACATCCAACGGTCCAATATTTCGCCAAAAGCCTCTTTCAGTGACCACATGCAACACAACAGATAAAAACACAAAAAAGAGATGAAAAATTAAAATTAACTTCTTTCATATTGCAAACGGAAGAAAGAAATACATTCAAACGAATGCAAAGTAGGAAAGGGCAGGGGACATATAACATCACTAAATGATGTCAGTGTAGAAAAAGTAACAAACCTTCTAAATGAGATCTATGACAGGACATAAACCACCAAGCATGTTGAAATCAGTTTCATTGCAATTCCAAAGAAAGCTGGAAGAGCAGAATGTAATCAACTTCGCAGGGTGAGATTAGTGAACTACATCATAAAAGTAATATTAAGAATCATTAACCAAAGAATATGAAGGAAGATAAAATCTGAAAGTGTGGAAGAACTCTGTGATTTTGTCAGAGGAAATAGCACAAGCAATGCAGTTTTTATATTAAGAACTCGCTGTTGGCGAGATCTTCAGCTGCCGTGCGTGGAGCGGTGCTCTTCCCGGCCAATGAAGAAATTTGCAAATGAGGTTGCCGCGCAGCATCACTGCGGAAAAGGTGGTTGAAAGAATAAAGCGAAGCAAACAGTCAAATCACGGCACCTCTGGTCTGGAGGTCGGCCACGTCCTGAGTGCAGTCATATCGGGTGAAATGCATGAACCGGCTTGTCCCAGAGGTTAAGTCACTGCTGGCTTGACTTTTCAAATGCCGCGCGTGGAGTGAAGCTCCTCCCGGTTAAGGAAGTAAATGCGGAAATAAAGGTTGCTGTGCGGCGCCGATGGGAAAAGGTGGTGGAAAGTGAAGTTTAACCTGGTATGTCCAGTAGTATCGCTACGAGAGCTATACCATGGCACCTCTGCTCTAGAGGCCGCCTACGTCCGAAATACACCTACACTGGTGAAATATGCCTAAACCGGCACACACCAGGGGTGGAACTCGATGGCTAGACATGTCATGCCACCTCCGCTCTAGAGGTCGGTAACGCCTGATAAACACCCATACTGGTGAATTTTGCCTAAACCGGCTCATACCAGGGGTGAATCTTGAAGGCTATGAATGTCACAGTACCTCTGCCCTAGAGGTCGGTCCCGTCCCAAACACGCCCATACTGGGAAATGCCTAAACCGGCTCAACCCAGGGGTAGAAGTCACTAGTGGCGAGGATTCGTCCTCCTGGACAAAAGCTCCATCCTGGTCACAACTAGGAAGGGTAGCGGCCACGACCGCAAAATGCTGAAGTCGGAGACACTGGACCAGGGAAGTCTAGATAGGCAACCACCTCTCACCCGGCGGGGATGTCTGCGTATCCTAATCACGCTGAGGTTTTCCGGTGAGAAAGTCCAACCCTGGACTGGATGGGCAACCACCTCTCACCCGGCGGTGATACATGGGTATCTCAAAACACGTCGAGGTTTTCCGGTGAGAAAGTCCAACTCTGGCCTGGGTGGGCTAACGCCTCTCACCCAGCGGGAATGCACTGATATTCCAAACACGTCGAGGTCTTCCGGTGAGAAAGTCCAACCCTAGACTAAACTGGTGCAATGAAAACCACGGTGTCACGCAATCCCGCTTCCGAGACCCACCAAGAATACAGGCTAAAGCACTGTGATACTCTGAACCCCTTGTGGTCCTTTCGTGGAACTCGTGTGGTCTATTTTGGACCACACAGGGGACCACGGGACCTAACGAGGACCACATGCGTGAATTCAGTAGGATCACAGTGCGGTTTTGGTGGTAGAAGTGAACGAAGAAGAAGAAGAAGAAGATATTAAGAACTATAATCGAACGACCTCTAGAGGTAAACAAACATTTATATTTGTGCTTTTTTTTGATTACACGAAAGTTTTTGACAAATTTAGATTAGAAGACCAGTCACAAATACTAGTGATGGCGCTATAATTTTTCGACACCGGTAAAATTGTATGTCTTTCACTTCGTTTGGAGTACTTCCTTAAATATTAATTTTTTTTAAATTAGAACATTCAGTAGATTACAACTTTTTTTCTAATGTAAAATTTAAAATACTTTACAAACAGTGGGAATGTAATATTCCCGTGAAGTTTTTTTTTACTTACTTTATTTGCAGTGAGATGTAATCTTTACAAAATAACCACAAGCTGAACCAAAGTCTAAACTGGTTACTTCCCCTTCACGTAAACGAAGCATCATCATCAGGTTCCTGGTCTGAGTATCCTCCAACCAATTTCTCTACTTGCTTTTTATCAGATTTTTTGGTAGTATAAACCGATTACAGAAACCCAGGACAATCCAAAAAAAAAAAAAACGTTTTTCTCATTTTTATCGGTAACTTCCAGGTGAGCGCTGGTTAACACGAAATACTCGGAAAGCTTACTATAGAAGTTATAAGAAATATTAGGACTATATACTGGAATCCAAGAAGATTTAGATGCTTTGGTAAATACTTGTAGCATATTTAAGCAATAAAATTCTCTCAGCAACATAATATTGGCATGTCTTTTCTTTTCTCTACTTTATTTTTTTCTCTTAGTGTAACTAGAAATATAACTGGATTTTTATCTCTCTTTCCATGCTCTATAAATACGAAAAGAAAGTAGATACGAGATTTCACGAATTCTCCAAGTGTCTCTTTTGTAAACATTGAAACTGTGGACATATCAAAAATAAAAGGAACTAGATAAGATACTTTCAATTAGTGGAGATTCATGGAAAGACCTATGAAAGCTTTTAAAATGAGCGGACACATTAAACACAACAAAAAGTTTGACATACACATGAATACATGTTTAATTATATCATTTATTAGAAATTTATCAAAGTGCAGTGATAAAGAAAGAATAAATATGAGAGATTTATAAATATTATTTCACTCATTCAGTCCTCTGTACTCCGAATGAAGCATAAAGCAACATCAAAGATTCTCCACCCAATCCTTTCTTGAGCAAATCAGGATACCTCATATCACTTTCGTTAGTACTTTCTGTGTTGTATGTATTCATGTCCCCAATGGCTGTCTCTCTTTCTTTTCCCGTGAGGTGTCCACGTCAAAGTGGTACAGAGTATTGTTCTTTCCATCCGTAATATGTGGCAGAGCCATTTCCTTCTTCGTCTTTTGACTTCTTTAGTAATATTCTCAATGACTATGCGTTTAGTTATTTCATTATTTGTCACGTGTTCTTCTCAGTGTTTTCTTCAAACTTTCCTGAGGCATCTTCCTTCAAATCTTCTCAGTCTACTTTCACTTCTCTGATTGGTTCTCACAGTCTACTTTCACTTCTTTGATTGGTTCTCACAGTCTACTTTCACTTCTCTGATTGGCTCTCTCAGTCTACTTTCACTTCTCTGATTGGTTCTCCATGTTTCAACTACATATAAGAAAATGGAGCGAGCATTGGGTTTATAGATTCTGAGCTTAAGGCTCGTATGGAGAATTGAAAATTTGCAGATATATTTGCTAATTTGTTACTTATCTGTGATTTCATTTCTTTTTCTCCACTTGTCCGCTGCCTACATGTCGATGTAACAGATTTTTCGTGGAATATGAATTCAGAATTTTAGGTTTAAAATAATGAATTTTTGGAAATACTTTCGAATTAAATGGCAAAATGACTTGTACAGGCAGAATGTAACAATGGTCCACCCCTTGGTTTTTCTTTGAACCTCGTCTTGCCCTTGCTGAGTGTCTCTGTGAGACTCCATGTTAACATCTTCAATCATAAATCTAGAAATTTATGGCTATCTTTGAAATGTTTCCACCGATTTCTACGCTCCATGTTAACATCTTCAGTCATAAATCTAGAAATGTATTCCTATCTTTGAAATGTTTCCACAAATTTCCATGCTCCACTATAGTCAATTTACATTGAAAAGTTTCTTCCAGCAATGAATAAGCAGACCGACTGACTGGGCTAGCAGCATCGATATCAGCATGTAGACATGTCAGTCAGACATCTTTAAATGGAAGTCGCATGGAATAAAGACTGTAACATACACGGTGATATTCTAGTCCTATCTAAATGATCAAAGAATTTGGGGCTACATTTATGTGTGGAGTATAAATGAGACTAAACTGGCATTTCTGGATTACAATTATAATTACTGCACTAACTAAACCATATAAATATTTACTTTTGTACGAGGATCATGCGGAAAGCGTGGGCAAAAGTGTTTTTAATCAAAATTTATAGACAGAGAAAATATAAATATATCAACTTAAACTGCATCCTTTTCTTCACTTTTCAACATAATCGCCATTTTCTGCACACATGTTTCCCATCGCTCTGCAAGTTTGAAAATACCCTCCCGGTAGAATTCCGTTCCAGCTGACCGAAAGTACAGACGCACTCCTTTCTCCTGTGTCGTAGTAATGTCTTCGCATTTGTTCTCTCACAAAACCGAAAAGATGATAATCTTTGGGTGCCAGGTCGGGGCTTTCTGGACGTTCTCTCCTGTGGGACCCAGCAGGCGCAAACCTTTCTATAGCCTAGGGTTTCAATCGTTTCCTGTACTGCATTGTGTCATATTCCAAGATTTACAGCGATTTCAGACACTGTGACACGTCTGTCTTGCTTAATGATATCTTCAACCCTTTCCATGTTGTGTTCGGTGGAGGTAGTTCGAGGGCGACCGCTGAGAGGCATATCTTGGATGCTCGTGTTTCCATCTTTGAAATGTTTCACCCACCTCCTAACACTGCTAGCACCGATACACACATCTCCATAAGCAGGTTGAAGTCTTTGGTGAATTTCAGTAGCGGGGATTTCCTCTTTAACGAGGAACTCAATAACAGCACGTAGACGAAATGAAACTTCAACACCCGCCATTTTGTTTCAGAAATACTGGCCATTGTGATAGTTTGTGGTAGTTTGTGGTAGTAATGGTAGTTAGTGTCAGTGCAGAATAGCCCAGGCCAAGTCAGCATTTATGACAATTAATATTTCAATGTTACATTTTAGTACACGGATGCCAAGCGTGGACCGTAACAAAGAGCATTCAAAATCTGCTGGAAGCAGCGGAGATGTAGTTCATAAGAAAAATGATGAGAATACCATAGGCAGCCAAGGAAATGAAGAGGTTATAACAGTGGCTGGGCAAAAGAGAGAAATTCTGGCAAAATTCAGAACATGCCAGTCCAGATTTGTAGGACATGGTTTTAAAGGAGGCACACTGGAACACCTGGTGGCGACAGGAAAACTGGATGAAAAATGGGACAGAGAAAGACAAAGAAACACGAACTTGGTGGGATAAAAGAGTGCCACGGATAATGGTCAAAAACACAGCTTATAGAAAGAGCAAAAGAGAGATAGTTGTGGAAGTCGGTGAGGACCAACGCCTGATTGGCATGGACCAGACAGAGAGAGAGAGAGAAAGTGCATGTGTGTGTGTCAGTGCGAAGGTCGTCGGGACCGGAAGTGGAGCTCGTATCGGTTATTTGTTCCATATTTTAAGATCACACTAACAGAAGTCATACAGGGGGAAATACCTCCTTCCTTCCTAACCAATATGTTTTCACCGAAGGAAGAAGAGCTTGAAGTTTGTTTTTTTTTTTGACAGCTGAAGGTAGCTCCCCAGCAGAAATCCATTGATCTTCTTCTTATTATTATTCTTTGTTCGCTTCTACCACCAAGACCGCTCCGTGACCCTACTGAATTTACTCCTGTGGTCCCACAAGAGATCCCTGAGAGGACCACAAGAGGTTCAGAGTATCGCGGGCCTAGGTCTGTATTTTTGATGAGTCACATAAGCGGGATTGCGTGACACCGTGGTTCTCGTTGCACCAGTTTAATCTAGAGTTGGACTTTCTCACCGGAAAAACTCGACGTGTTTGAATATCAGTATATCCCCGCCGGGTGAGAGGTTGTTACCCATCCAGTCCAGCGTTGGACTTTCTCATTGGAAAACCTCAGTGTGGTTATACGCATATATCCCCGTCGGGTAAGAGATGGTTGCCTATCTAGACTGCACTGGTCCAGTGTCTACGACTTCAGCATTTTGTGGTCGTGGCCGCTACCAATCCTAGTTGTGACCAGGACGGAGCTTTTGCCAAGGAGGACGAACTCTCGACACTAGTAAGTTTCACCCCTGGGTTAAGCCAGTTTAGGCGTATTATCCCAGTATAGGCGTATTCAGGACGTGACCGACTTCTAGAGCGGAAGTACCGTGACATGAGCATTCATCAAATCTCACCCCAGGGTTAAGCCAGTTCAGGCATATTTCACCAGTATGGGTGTATATAGGACATGGCCGGCCTCTAGAGCAGATGTGCCGTGGTATGAGTAGCTCTCGCCGCGAGACTACTGAACATACCAGTTAAACTTCACTTTATACTTTCCACAACCTTTTTTCACAGCGGCGCTGCATGGCAACCCTAATAGCATTTTCGCATTTTCTTCATTGGCCGGGAGGAGTTTCACCCCTCATGGGCCAGTCGAAGAATCTCGCCAGAAGTGTCTTAGTGTAACCCCTGGGTAAAGCCGATTTAGGCAGTTTGCACCAGTATGGGCGTATATAAGACATGGCCAGCCTCTAGAGTAGAGGTACCGTGATTTGGGTAGCCCTGACCTCGAGACTACTGGTTACTTCACTTAATCCTTTCCTTCACCTTTTCTACGGCGGCGCCGCGCGGCAACACTAATCGCGTTTTTCTTCATTGGCCGGGAAGAGTTTCACCCCACGCAAGACAGCTGAAGAATCTCACCATCATCATCATCATCATCAGGTGCCGTGCCGATTGGCGTTAGCTATTATGCTTCTCCAGAGTACACGATCCTTCATGCAGGCCATCAGCTCAGTTGGTGATCTCCTTTCACACCATCTCATCAGACTGTCCAGTATCATTTTTCTTGGTCTTGCTTTTGATCTTCTTCCTTCTATTTTTCCTGTTGTTATTTTCAATGCCCCCTCTTCTCATTGCATGTCCTATGAAAGTACATTGTCTCTCTCTCTTATCTTTTTGACTTTTTTTGTCTCTCCAGCTCTTCTCATACATTCTTCATTTGTTATTTTTTATGTCCAGGGGATTCGCAACATTCTTCTAATAAACCACATTTCTGCTGCTTCCAATGATTTTTGTGCAGACTTGCCTATTGTCCATGATTCACTTCCATATAACAAGATAGGTTCAATATAGCATTTTAGGACTCGTTTTCTAACATTCATTGATAAAGATGTGTTGGATAATATGTTTCTCATTCTCTGAAATGCAGTCTTTGCTTGGCCTACTCTGTTCCTAATTTCTGTTCTGCATTTCCCATCTGAAGTTATTACTGCTCCAAGGTATTTGAATTTCTGCACTTGCTTTAGAATAGTTCCGTTTAATTTTATACTGCATGTTGGTGGATTGTGTTTCTTAGATATAACCATAGTCTCTGTCTTTTTGATGTTCAAAGTAAGGCCTTTCTGTTCAGTTTCTTTGGCGACTTTATCCAAGAGATTTTGCAGGTCTTGTTTGTTCTCAGCTATCAGTACTGTGTCGTCAGAATACCGAAGGTTGTTAATATTGTATCCTCCAACTTTTATGCTTGGCTCTGTGATGATCCTTCTTAGAATATTCTCGCTGTACAGAGAAAAAAAGATCTGGAGATAGTACACATCCTTGTCGCACTCTTGTTTTATAGGTTGATATTTTCCAGACGTGTTTTAAATCAGAGTTTTTCTTCTCCTAGATCTTCTTCTTCTTCTTCTTCGTTCACTTCTACCACCAAAAACCGCACTGTGAACCTACTGAATTCACGCCTGTGGTCCTCGTTAGGTCCCGTGGTCCCCTGTGTGGTCAAAAATAGACCACACGAGATCCACGAAAGGACCACAAGGGGTTCAGAGTATCACAGTGCTTTAGCCTGTATTCTTGGTGGGTCTCGGAAGCGGGATTGCGTGACACTGTGGTTTTCGTTGCACCAGTCTTCTCCTAGATGAGCTACCAAACATGACTCTCATCTACCCGAATCGTCTGGTTCTCAAGCTCCAGATATTCGCCTTCGCCCCCTCTCCTGTCAGTTTATTCAGTTCCGCCACGAGAAGACCAGGAGGCTATTTGAAACGCACACCTTAGAGACATTTAATTGGAGTTACGAGAGTATCCCCCACCCAAACTCCGGCTATAACAGTCCTTATAACACAACCCATTAATGAATGGTAATGCTTAAGGTGAGCACGCGTTGTTCAAGAGTGGTAACAAGGAGTGAGCATCGCGATCTTGAAGTCTCAAGGAAAGAGTGATTGACAATGGGAGTCAGGGTCATTCACTTGTGATTACACGCAAGAGACAAATAATAAGATCGATGATTTGGTGCGTTGTGACAAGAGCAGGGGATGAACTTGCTGTTGGTGTTGGAGTTAGTCATGACAGCATTCACACAATTTTGCACGAGTTCCTTGGGTAGAGAAAAGTATGAGCCTTTTGGATCCCACGGAACCTGATGGCTCAGCGTCTGCTTGTGTCGCAGGAACATCTGAAGAGAGTGCAATGAAAATGCGATTCGTTTCTGTTGTATAATGTTGCTGGGGATAGCTCCATTTGCCACTGTCACGACCCTCGGTCTAGTCGCGAGAGCATGCACTGGAAGCAGACAAAGTTATTTTTGCCAAAGAAGTCTAGATCCCAGCCCAGTGCCAAGGTTATGCTCACCATTATTCTTCTGTTACCATGGATACCTTCTCATGGACTTTCTGTCACGTGCTGCCACGATAAATATTGAAAGCTACCAGACCACCATAACAAACCTTAGAGCCAAGATCAGGAAAAACAGACCTGGGTCATTGAGTAGTGGTGGCCTCCTTCTACACAACATTGCCAGATCTCATGTGACCAGTACAACAAAAGAGAAGTTGGATGAATATGGCTGTGAGACGTTCTGTAGCAACCCCCTCCCCCCACCTTCCGGATCTCTCACCCTAGATTTAAATACCTGTGGTCCACTGAAGAAACATTTGAGGGTCGAGAAATCCTTGGACGAAGCGGCCCCGGAAGTGGTGCAGTCTTGCCTGTGAGAGCAGTCTAAAGACTTTTATTATGCAGATATCTTTCGCTTGGTGAAACAGTGGCAGGAATGTGCAGACGATGGCGGGGACTACTGACAATTAAGTCTAAAACTATGTCGTTATTAGGTCATTTGAATGCTCTTTTGATATTAATTAAATTTACATTTTAAGTTTCTAATTTACATTCAAACAATCTGCAAGATATGTTTTACTCTGTATTAAGTTTTACAAAGAGTTTTTTAATCTGTACTAAGTTTTACAAAGTGCTTTTTTTTATTTGTACTAACTTTTATAAAGGCAACTTTACAAAGAAATAGTTTGCAATGTATGTTTTTCGTTACCTTATGAAAAACTAAAACTAGTTACGGGACCTTAACCTAATATTTCCGTTCAATAAATCTAAGTTTGAATGGTTCAGGTACAACTGTGGATCCAACAATTTCCTTCATTGACGGTAGCTCTCCAGATTTAGCAGGTTCAAATCTGAAACGCTGAAACATAGCGGACAAGAAAAGGAACAGCTCCATTCTGGCCAGAGATTCCCCAAGACAAACTCTTCTGCCGATACTGAAAGGGATGAGTTCCTCGCGGTTTATGAGGGCTCCGTTCTCATCGATAAATCTCTCAGGCCGGAAATTCTCTGGGTCACCCCAGATCTTTTTGTCAAAATGAACAGAATCTAAAACTGGCCAGAGTATGCTCCCCTTGGGTAAGGTGTAGCCACGAACCTCAAATGTTTCACTAATTTCCCGTCTAAGACCGAGAGGGACAAGACTTGACATTCTCTGAGTTTCCATAATGACAGCGCTCAGATAAGTCAAGTTAGGTTTATCAGACATGTTAGGAAGACGAGCAGTTCCAACATTCTTTTCAATTTCATGATAGACTTTCTCCTGTATTTCTGGATGGTACAACATGTAAATTAGACACCACAATATGGTGGTACTTGTGGTCTCTGTTCCTGCTATGAAGAGATTTCTTACTATAACTACCAGATTCTTTTCACTCAGATGTGTCTCAATGTTTCTGTCTTTCTTTCTCTTCATCTCTAAGAGGTAGGCAGTGATAAAATTATCTGGTTCTTCGTTCTCACTGAAATCTTCCTTGAACTTACGAATAAAAGCTTTAGCAAATGTCTCGTTCATTTCCCTGGTGGCTTTGGCCCATTCAAAAGCGTGTAAAAAGTCCCCAGGAATGTAACAGAGTTGTTTAAATGGCGTTATGACCATCATAAAGAAAAAGTATCTTAACATGGTGTTAATTAGGCCAATCAAACGTATAAAGTAAGGATCTTCGTGCTCAAATCTTTTGCCCACAATAACGGAACAAATGACGTTAGAAACACTAATGTTTGTTAACACTCGGACATTTTCTGGTTTTCCCTTAAGACTGGCGATTTTTCCAAGGAAAACCAAGACTTCCTGAGTAATTCTCTCGGCCATGACATTTTTCCCAACACCAAATGATCTCAGAATAGAGATAGATGTTGTCCTCTGCTCCTTCCAGTTGTCGTCCCTAGAGCCGGGTAAACCAGTGTCGTATTCATCAAGAAGTTCATCTCCAAAACTGTGTTGAATATTGACAATACGGTCAGCGTTCTTCACCCAGATTTCTTTTATATCTTTAAAGTCGTTGACAACGATATGATGCTGTCCCACAAGATCTAGACTGTAGATGTCTCCAGCTTTCTGTCTCCATTCTTTCATGATGTTTCTTATGTTTCCCAGAACCATGAAGAAATGTCCAACAAACGGCCAAGGTTTGACCGGATAAGGAGGAATGTTGTACTTAGTAAATGGTCGTCTGGTCTTTGTCCACAGCCAATAAATTGAGAGAGCACTCACGATACCAAGCAGTAACCAAGGTGTGCTGATATCAATGACTGCCATTTTCATCAACTTCTTTGTTCAGTCAGTAAATCAACCTGTGTAAATATATATTTAGTATATGTTAATGATGGACAAAAAGTAAGATATGCTTACAAATAGAAATATTTTAAATGATGAACATAAATAATAAGTTAGTAGACATTAACTGAAATATAGGAAGAGATAGGAGAACCGATCACTCGACACGCCACGTGGTCATTGTAGCCCAGTTTAGAGAACAGACTCAAAAAATGTCTTTGCTTGGACTGGGTGAAGTAGCAAGGTTGTCACTGTGTATTCAGTGTAGGTAATATCTCCCACTCTCTCTGAACCTTAAGTGCCCAGGGCACATGGGGCTTGCGCAAGGGTTTTCCACAAATGCCCGTCCTTCGCCTTTTTTTCAGCTCTTGCCCAGGTGAGCCCTCTATTACTCAACATCCTTTCTGTTGTTCTTCTCCATGTCTCTTTTGGTCTACCCTTAGTTCTGTTCCCCTGTGGTGTCCATCTTAGTGCTATTTTTGGTAGTGAGTTGTCAGTCATTCGGAGCACATGTCCCAACCATCGCCAGCATCTTTCCTCAATAATTGTTGTCAGTGACTTCATCTGCGTTTCTGCCAATAAGATGTTATTTCTTATGGTGTTTGGCCAAAATATTTTTCTAATTCTTCGTAAACTTTAGTCTGGAAAGAATTCAACTTGTTTTCTATGGTTTTTGGTGATTTTCCAGCATTCACTTCCATAGAGTAGTACACTTAGAACAGTACTCTTAAATATCCTGATTTTCATATTTATGCTTACTTTTTTTTTAATTTCCATATAATCTGCAGCATTGCAAAGGCCTGGTTTGCTCTAGTAAGTCTGCTGTTGATGTCGTGGGTAATATATTTGATCTTTTTTTTATCCGAATCATTTTAAATGTATCTTTCTTGTGATTCGTTCTGTATGAATTTTTGATCTAAATTATTATTTATAACTTTCATATTTCCAGTTAAAGAATAGTAAGGTTGAAAAAAAAATTAATGAAATAGACAAATGAAAATGTAAATTATTTGTTCTTCCTTCTCTTCAAGCAAAGTGTTGTTATTAACATCATAAAAACCAGTATATAAAATACTTTAGTCATAACAAAAAAGAAAAGTAGGAAGAGAATGACAGTGACTCGAACATTAAACTAAGATTAGATGAGCAACCACACAAAGCAAGAGAGGCTAGCAAACTATAACCTCCACCACATTTCACTGTGCGAAAGCCTCGTTTTCAACTTTCTGAAGTTTTGAGAACGGATGTGAAATGATGCTTGTCAGTAAACTTCCAGTTGTGTGGTTAAAGTTGAAAAGAAACCACCTTCACAAGTTGATAGAACAAAGGACAAGAAATTTGTAAAATTTATATAAAGAAAACTGAAGCAGAACATTTATGATAAGATGCTGCAGATATCGTTAAAACAATCTCAAAGTTTTAAATGTTCCCTGTCAAAGCTGTACTCTTTCTTTGTTTTCTGTTAATCCGCTTTCATTTCTATCACTGTTGTTTTTTAGCTGCATAAAACTGATTTTTCACGTGATTATCTGTTTACATTCTCCATGCTCTAAGACACCATCCGTGCATTAATTCATTCATTTGCATGTCCCTTGTGGAATTTGCCTCCCTAACAGCACTCCTGTAGGCCTCTCGGTTGTGAGCAAGATGGCCCTACTGCTGATGCATCCATTTGCAGATCATCAACGATGTCTTGCAGCCATCTTCGCTTTGGTCTTCCTCTCTTTCTTTTTCCCATTATGTATACTTCCAAGACGGTTTTCTCTAGATTATCATGACGTTTAATGTGTCCAAAATATGTCCGTTTTCTCTGTTTAATCATCTTTACTAGCCAGCCCTCTTCAATGTTAAGTTCTTATAGTATGAATATATTTGTTCCTTTTGTGTCCATGATATTTGAAGAACTCTTCTGTAGCATTTACGTTCAAAGGCATTTATGTGTTTCTCAGCTGTTTTGTTAAGTGTCCAGGTCTCACGTGCATATTTTGCGATGGGAAAGATGCATGCCTTTAAAATCTTATTTTTGTAGTTCTGTCTGTTCCTCTCCACAGATTCTTTATTGTTTTACTTTCTGAAGAGCGACAGATGTACTCTTTTAATTTCCCTCATTGTATCTCCATTATTAGTTAGTAGCGATCCAAGATATTCAAAACTCTCCACTTCTTCCAATTTTTCCTCATTGATATATATTTCAGCTGCGTTATTTGTTTGTCAGTTGTCATCAGTTTAATTTTCTTCGCATTAAGATAAATGTTTTGCTCTTCGCTGTTCTTACGGACTGACATAATTAGTTTTTCCATTCCTTTGTGTGTTGTGGACAGTAATACTGTGCCATAAGCATTAATTTAAATACTATTTAGATACGTATACAAGCATATTTATGTAAACTAAAATCAGAATGTTTCCATCTAACACAAAACAAATAAAAGAAATTAAAAACAACATTAATCTACGATGTTTAATCTTAAAAATATACTACATTTTATTCTATTTCACAGAATTTTAATTCACTACTTTTGTGAAAATAGAGCCGTAAATATGAGTTTTAAAAAAGTGATGCTGACAGTCATGATATAACAAATATATGCATGTAATACTTAAGAGTATATATATATAATTACAGTAACCTGGGCTTTTCAAAGCAGAGCACCTGTAGACTATGCTCAAACTTCATGATAGCATTTTTGTTTCTAACTATTTATAATATTTTGTCCAATGTCGCAGCTGAGGTCAAGGACATCTTGCTTATCTATTGTGACCTATTTGTTGGGGTTATTTAACTGTTTGTTCTTCCTCTCATGAATAATGGCAGTCGTTATAAAAATCTTCTTTCCTTGTCTCAGTCAAGTAAGAGTTTCTTGTTCGTGATTATCTCGTGATTATATTTCTATTTCTATTAAGCGAATCTCTTTCTCTCTGTATTTCTTTCTTTCCGCAGAAATAGACGATTTTAGACCAATAATTCTACCTCTTTCGCTTCTTCACTTGTCAGAAGTATGTCAAATGATGTCACGTGACATGTCAGAACTTTATCCTCTGTACTACCTCCTTGAAAGCATTGTTGACATAATCAGAATGTCCCGAGTCCACTTGCATCGGGGGCGTTCCTTTCCTCTTTTGCCTGGCACTATGCCTTCTACTACCAACCTCTCCAAACCTTTATATTTCTTGATGTTGCCGAAGTATCTCATATTTCTAACTTTGATGATGTTTACAAGCCACTTTTCTAAGGCACCTAATCCTGTCAATGTTTCTTTATTTGATTTTCTTTCTCTCCATTATATTCTTAGCGCCCTTTTGTAACATTTCATTGCAAATACAGTTATTATCCTTCTTAGTGTTTTGTTAAGGGTCAGCCTTTCTTATCCATATATTGCCATTGGGAATATGTAAGCTCTTAGTTAATACAGCTTTGTTTTCTTGTTGACAACTTCCCACATATTCTTCATTTGTGCTAGTTTCTGTGATTCCACTACTAGTCCATTTTTAATTCCTATTGGGCTGTTAGCATTAACGGTGATTACTGAACTTTGATACTCGAATTTATTTACATTTTCAAGCTCCCCAATGAGTTTAGAGATCATATACTAAACCTGAGGAACATAGGAACATCATACAGAAGTGTAGAGAGTTAAATGTAGATCTAAACGCCTACTTAGTAGACTACACTAAAGCCTTTGCCTTCATACAATATCAGCAGTTATATTCTATTATAAACAACACAAATTTTCCCAATACTCTGGTACACCTCATCGTCAAAGTGTACCAAGATCAGCAAGCAACAGTGAGGGTTGATGGCGAAGCATAGGACTGGCTTGACATACAAAAGGGAGTAAGACAGGGATGTATCTTTTCTCTATATTTTTTTAACATCTACGCTGAAAACGTAAGTGAGAAATATAACAGATGAACAAGAAACAGCCAAGTTTGACTGTTTCAACATAGGAGTCACCGGGTTCCAGAACTGGATACGCCGATGATAATGTACCTTTATCAAACGGCTCAGAATGCTTGCAACAGCTGATTGGCAAAAGTACTGTCAAATATACAGTAACCTAATTAAGCCATGTCTGCTTTATCATAGCCTATTTCTTGTCGTCTGTTCAGCCCTTTTTTAATCACAGAGTGGCCCTTGTCTTTAAGATGGATTTGTCACAGTTACAAGCGTTTGGAGAAAAATATCAACAAAAGTGAATAGCCTCAGTGTGGTAGGTTGGAAAGCGTGTACTTTATAACTGAGGTGAACATGCTGAAGGACGGACAAGTTGTGTCCACTTGGGAGCTACTTCTGGTGCCACTTAGTCCTGAGTGGGGTTAAAAGCGCCGGGTGTTCAATGCTTCTTTAGCTGACTCCACCACCATAAGGAATAAGCCGATCTCTGCATCGTTAACCAGACTAGTTCAGTTACTGGGGATAAGAACAGAGAGATGGACATCATGGTGGTCAGCTATGGGTCGCAGACAGACAGACAGACAGACAGACAGCAGACAGATAGATAGAATGAATGAATAATCTTTATTTTTCAAGGGTAAAGAATTGGGCACGCAGGCCCATCTTACATTCTGCCCTTCATCACTCCATCTTTCATTCTTCCCACATACTTGATTTAGTACAAAAATACAAATTAAATTAGTAAAAACATATCAAAAGAGTGTAAGATTTAACTACTACATTCAAGGTAAAAGAGAAGAAGTAATTAGATAGATAGATAGATAGATAGATAGATAGATAGATAGATAGATAGATAGATAGATAGATAGATAGATAGATAGATAGATAGATAGATAGATAGATAGATAGATAGATAGATAGATTGATTGATTGATTGATTGATTGATCTTTATTTCAAAAGGGTTAAGAATTGGGCACGCAGGCCCGTCTGACATTCTGCCCTTTATCATACATCTTTCACTCTATTCCAGACATTCTACAAATATGCTGTTCATATAACAAACATAACAACATTGAATCTGAGAGACATAAAATAAAATATAACATTTACGTTTCGCTCTTACACATTCACTCAGTACAGAAGTAACTACATACATTATAAATGACTATCTACTAAACAAAATTTTCGGGACTATTCAGAAAACAATTAATTGTATTCGGTGTCTGTAAGAGCAGCTTAAGATAACTTTTAAGTTTTATAATTCATGGAGGCATGTAGTCGACATCAAATAGATATTGGGAAAGCTTGTAGTTGTAGGAAGGAGTATAATTTATATTTTTTATATAGGATGGGAGGGTATTCCAAAGATGAGCAGCAGAATAACTAAAGCTTTTCTTGTAAAGATCAAGTCTAGGTTTTGGAAGACATATGTTGTTCAAGCGTTGGCTGCACTTTGGGTTAAATTTAAACAGGTTCCATAGATAAGGCGGGGCATGCCGTGAAAGAATTTGATGTACTAACTTGGCCTTGTTGAAGAGGAACCTGTTCTTAATAGGTAGTATTTTGATACGTTTGTGATGATTAGTTGATTGTGCTTGATCTTTGTCACTAATAAGCTTTACTGCTCGCTTTTGGAGAGAGCAAAGCCTTTTTGTATTTGACACTGAGCAACCATCCCAAACTGTTGAGCAGTAGTCTAAATGTGTTTGTATATGAGCTATGTAGTATGTCTTCCTAGTGTCTTGATCTATGAAGTGCTTAATTTTAGCTAATTGGTATACTTTTTGTGCGATGAGTTTTGTTAGACATTGCACATGAGAGTTCCAGGTCAGATGTTGGTCAATAATAAGACCTAGTGTTTTGTGCTCGCTAACGTTTTCTATCTGTGATGTTTCTGTACAGAGCCGAAGTGTTGTTTTTGTTGCGTTTTGTAGTTTCTGTCTTGTTGTTATGAGCATTGATTTTGTTTTATCGGTGTTTATAATCATGCCATTATTTTTGCTCCATCCAATTAAATTGTATAACTCGACCTGAAGAGTTGATTCTAGATTAACACAATCGTAGTCACTGGTGTAGATTGTGCAATCATCGGCAAAAAGGTCACAAGAAGAGTGTTTAAGATGAAGTGGAAGATCATTGATATAGATAGCAAAGAGCAACGGGCCTAGAATAGAACCTTGCGGAACACCAGTGTCAACTTTAGCAGAACTTGATAGAGAATTGTTGAAGAATACTACCTGTTGTCTGTCTGACAGAAACGATGCAATTAATTTTATTAGATAGATAGATAGATAGATAGATAGATAGATAGATAGATAGATAGATAGATAGATAGATAGATAGATAGATAGATAGATAGATAGATAGATAGATAGATAGATAGATAGATAGATAGATAGATAGATAGATAGATAGATAGATAGATAGATAGATAGATAGATAGATAGATAGTCCACAAACTTTCTTCTCTACCCCCGAGTACAAACAGTTTTAAAGTTTGTGTTAGATAAAATATTCTGGTTCAGATATGATTTGTCAACTCACGAATCTCAGTGTTATTCTGTTTTCGTAAACATATTTATCTCATTCTCTTGCTAGTGCACGTTCCCTACGCTGACAACATTCAAGACTTCTGAAAGCCGGAGCAACTGAAGCGTAAATGATAGTACTTTGTTACCTGCCAAGTACACGCAAATATTCGGGGTTACGTTCAAACAACAAAAAGAAGTTTATGTATAAAAATAAAATATATGAGAGCTGTAGGCAATGTACTTTAGGTCTTAAATTTCGGTCAAGTGACTCAGATTATAGACTAGTCATTATATAGTTTATGCACATACAGCCCATTCCACGCTAAGATACTGGACTATCTTCAAGTCACACGTCCTTTCAAGATCGTTGTCCCTCTCATGCCCTCATTGAATGCGTTGCGGTCCAGCCCAAGTTGACAAGCATCTCAGAATGACATATTCAGACTTTTCATTCTGTCCTTAGTCCACATGCAGCGAGGCCGCCCCTTTTCTCTTTTACGGGCTCTTTACCTTCTACTATCAATCTTTTTGGACCGTTGTGTCTCTTGGTGTGACCGAAATATTATAGCTTTCTAATGTTGATGGTATTTACTAGCAAGTTTCCTGCGATACCTAATTCCATCAATACCTGTTTATATGATGTTCTTTCTATCCATGATAGTCTAAGTGCCCTTCTATAATATTTCATTTCAAATGCTGCGGTTTTCTTTTCTAGTGATTTGTTAAGTGTCCATGTTTCGCATTCATACATTGCCACTGGGAATATGCAAGCTCTTAGTATACGCAGTTTTTTTGGGGGAGGGGGGTTTGTGTGACATTGTCACATACTTTTCATTAACACTAATTTCTGTGATGAAACCGCTAGTCTTCTTTTGATTGATTTACCAGAACGTCACTAAGATATTGTAAGCAGCTGAGAAAGATTATTGCATTTCCAAGGACAAAGAACATCCATACAGTGGGAGAAATTGAAAGATAGTGCAGTAAATGCAGAGATTACACCTCAGTATATTATAGCTGTGAAACTAAGCCTTAACATTTTCTATTTGTGAGGAGGATCTAAAGTGTGGCATTATCATAGATAAGAACATTCAAAAGTGTTACGTGACACTGGGAAATATTAGACAGGGCATTAGCAGTTAAATGATATAGAACGGCCATCGACATTAACATCACAAAACCCTGTGTCTCAAGAGCAGGTTGCCCAGAAGAGGAGATGGAGAAATTGTACGATCACTTGGGCAGTGTCATGAAACAGTTCAGATAGTCTGAATTCTTTGTAATAAGGGGAGATTAAATGCTACAGCAGGAAACTAGCAAGAAAATCTGGTACTAGGTCATTATGGTCTTGGAAAGCGTAATGTTAGAGGAGACAAACTGATCAGACCTGGACAAAAGCCACAATACAATCATTGACAATACCTGGAACCGACAACACCTAGGAAGACTCTACACCTGGAAAGGTTTACACAAAAGGACCAGAAGCCAGACAGATTATATTCTTGTCAACAGAAGATTTAGAAATTCTCATAAGTTCGCTAAAGTAGTCCTATGAGCAGATTCCTAGTTATTACAAATTAGTAATGGCAGACCTGAAGTTAATATTGAAGACTGTTAAAATAACGAGCAGAAACTCTAAATGAAATATCAAAGAAACGACTGAGGCTAATAATAAACGTACACTTCAGTGTCTTGTTCGGTTTACAGACAAAGTGTGGTAGGTGAGCAGGAACGAGAGTGGCAGAGAAGAACATCCAACGATCCAATATTTCGCCAAAAGCCTCTTTCAGTGACCACATGCAACACAACAGATAAAAAAACAAAAAAAAAGAGATGAAAAATTAAAATTAACTTCTTCCATATTGCAAATGGAAGAAGGAAGTACATTCAAACGAATGCAAGCTATGAAAGGACAGGGGCCATACAACATCACAAGAGAAATGGTCATCGCACTAAATGATGTCAGCGTAGAAAAAGTAACAAACCTTCTAAATAAGATCTATGACAGGACATATACCACCAAGCATGCTGAAGTCAGTTTCATTGCAGTTCCAAAGAAAGCTAGAAGAGCAGAATGTAATCAACTTCGCAGGGTAAGTTTAGTGAACTACATCATAAAAGTAATATTAAGAATCATTAACCAAAGAATATGAAGGAAGATAAAATCTAAAATTGCGGAAGAACGCTGTGATTTTGTCAGAGGAAATAGCACAAGTAATTCATTTTTTTATATTAAGAACTATAAAAGAACGATCTCTAGAGGTAAACAAAGATTTATATTTGTGCTTTTTTTGATTACGCGAAAGCTTTTGACAAATTTAGATTAGAAGACCAGTCACAAATACTAGTGATGGCGCTATGATTTGTCGAAACCGGTAAAATTGTATGTCTTTCACTTCGTTTGGAGTACTTAATTAAATATGTATTTTTTAAAAAATTAGAACATTCAATATATTACAACTTTTTTCTAATGTAAAATTTAAAATACTTTACAAACAGTGGGAATTTAATGTTCCCATGAATTATTGTTTTTATTTACTCTATTTGCAGTGAGATGTAATCTTTACACAATGACCACAAGATGAACCAGTCTAAACTGGTTACTTCCCTTCCTAAGCATCATCATCAGGTTCCTGGTCTGAGTATCTTCCAACCAATTAAAAGTAAAGATAGTCCCATAGCATTTCAAATGCCGTAGGGGGTGAAGCGTTAGAGACCTCATTATGCTGGGTCATCAGCGTGTGAGGTAGTATAAACCGATTACAGTAACACGCGACTCTAAAAAATGTAGGGTTTTTTCCTCCTTTTCATGGGTAACATATCTATGAGTGCCGGTTAACACGTTTAGGAAATACTCGGAAAGCTTACTATAGAAGTTACAGATATAAGAAATATTAGGAATATATACTGGAATCTACGAGCATTTAGATGCTTTGATAAATACTTCTAACATATTTAAGCAATAATAGTCTCTCAACAATACCATACTGGCATGTCTTTTCTTTTCTCACAGACTTGATAAATTTCTACCCTTCAAAAAAAAAAATTACGTACCTTCTTTTACTTCTCTTAATGTAACTACAGATAAAACTGGAAATTTTCTCTCTTTCCGTGCTCTATAAATATGACAAGAAAGCAGATACGAGATTTCATGAATTCTCCCAGTGTCTCTTATGTAAACAACTGTGGACATATCAAGAATAAAAGGAATTACATAGGATACTTCCATTTAATAGAGATTCGTGGAAAAAAAAACTATGAAATCTTCTAAAATGAGCGGACACATTAAACACAACAAAAAGCTTGACACATGAATATATGTTTAATTATGCCATTTATTAGAAATTTATCATAATACAATGATAAATAAAGAATAAATATGAGAGATTTATAAATATGATTTCTCTCACTCTGTCCTCTGTACTCTGACTGAGCATCAACAAAGTTTCTCCAATCTTGTCTTGAACAAGACCGGATACCTCATGCCATGTCTTCCTGCTTCCATTAGTACTTTTTGTATTGTGTATATCCATGTCCCCAGTTGTCTTTCTTTTCCCATGAGGTATCCAGTTCAAGGTGGTATAGGGGTGTATTATTCTTTTCATTCATACTATGTCGCCCAGTCATTTCCTTCTTCATCTAGTAATGTTCTCCATGACTGTGGAACTGGTTATTTCTTCATTTGTCACGTGTTCTTCCCAGTATTTTCTTAAAATTTTCCTCAGGCATATTACTTCAGATCCTCTCAGGCTACTTTCACTTCTCTGATTGGTTCTCTCAGGCTACTTTCACTTCTCTGAGTGGTTCTCTCTGTCTACTTTCACTTCCCTGATTGGTTCTCTCAGTCTACTTTCACTTCTCTGATTGGTTCTCACATGCTACTTTCACTTCTCTGATTGGTTCTCTCAATCTACTTTCACTTCTCTGATTGGTTCTCTCAGTCTAATTTCACTTCTCTGATTGGTTATCTCAATCTACTTTCATTTCTCTGATTGGTTCTCTCAGTCTAATTTCACTTCTATGATTGGTTCTCTCAATCTACTTTCACTTCTCTGATTGGTTCTCTCAGTCTAATTTCACTTCTCTTATTGGTTCTCTCAGTCTAATTTCACTTCTCTGATTGTTTCTCTCAATCTACTTTCACTTCTCTGATTGGTTCTCTCAGTCTAATTTCACTTCTCTGATTGGTTCTCTCAGTCTTACTTCACTTCTCTGAGTGGTTCTCTCAATCTACTTTCACAAATCTGATTGGTCCTCTCAGTCTACTTTCACCTCTGTGATTGGTTCTCTCAATCTACTTTCACTTCTCTGATTGCTTCTCTCAGTCTAATTTCACTTCTCTGATTGGTTCTCTCAATCTACGTTCACTTCTCTGATTGGTTCTCTCAGTCTAATTTCACTTCTCTGATTGGTTCTCTCAATCTACTTTCACTTCTCTGATTGCTTCTCTCAGTCTAATTTCACTTCTCTGATTGGTTCTCTCAATCTACTTTCACTTCTCTGATTGGTTCTCTCAGTCTAATTTCACTTCTCTTATTGGTTCTCTCAGTCTAATTTCACTTCTCTGATTGTTTCTCTCAATCTAGTTTCACTTCTCTGATTGGTTCTCTCAATCTAATTTCACTTCTCTGATTGGTTCTCTCAGTCTTATTTCACTTCTCTGATCGGTTCTCTCAATCTGCTTTCACTTCTCTGATTGGTTCTCTCAGTCTAATTTCACTTCTCTGAGTGGTTCTCTCAATCTACTTTCACTTCTCTGATTGCTTCTCTCAGTCTAATTTCACTTCTCTGATTTGTTCTCTCAATCTACTTTCACTTCTCTGATTGGTTCTCTCAGTCTAATTTCACTTCTCTGATTGGTCCTCTCAGCCTACTTTCACTTCTCTGATTGGTTCTCTCAGGCTAATTTCACTTCTCTGAGTGGTTCTTTCAGTCTACTTTCACAAATCTGATTGATCTTCTCAATCTACTTTCACTTCTCTGATTGGTTCTCTCAGTCTACTTTCACAAATCTGATTGATCCTCTCAATCTACTTTCACTTCTGTGATTGGTTTTCTCAGTCTACTTTCACTTCTCTGATGGGTTCTCTCAGTCTAATTTCACTTCTCTGATTGGTCCTCTCAGTCTACTTTCACATCTCTGATTGGTTCTCTCAGTCTAATTTCACTTCTCTGATTGGTTCTCTCAGTCTAATTTCACTTTTCTCATTGGTTCTCCATGTTTCGACTACATATAATAAAATAGAGCGAGCAGTTGGTTTATAGATTCTAAGCTTCAGTCTCGTACGGAGATTGGGAGATGGTCATATATCTGCCCATTTGTTAATTACCTGTCATTTCATTTCTTTTTCTCCACTTGTCCGCTGATATCGATGGAACAGACTGCCCACTGAAGACGCATCTGAGAGTCAAGAAATCTGACTTGGATGATGAATGCCGGGAGTGGTGCAGTCTGGTTGTGACAGCAGCCTTAAAGACTTTCATGCTGCAGGTATCTTTCGGTTGATGAAACAGTGGTAGAAATACGCTGACGATTGGGGGTGGGAGGTGGAGGGGGGACTACTGATAGGTAAGTCTGTCACTTTGTCGTAATTAGGTCATTTGAATGCTCTTTTTTTTAAATTATTGCTGCATTTTCAGTTTGTAATTTATATTCAAACAATCATCAAAGAGTTGTTTTCATTTGTACGAAGTTTTACGAAGGCAACTTTATAAAGAATTGGTTCCAAATTTTTGTTTTTCGTTTTATTATGAACAACCAGTGCTGGTTACATGTTTGAGAATACTCTCTTAACTGTGTGATATAAGCAGTATTGGTATCCAGGAAACAATTAATAGAGTGAGCACCCTTGGTTGAAAGGTATATTAGTCCAGAGAGTAGGCGAGGATCTTGAGATAAGCGTGTAGCATTAAAAAGCTGAGTGGGTAGCAATAGTATAAATACCACTCACTAATAGCAAAAGGGGAGCCCTATGATGTGTTAGAAGAAGAAGCCTTACGTGTTTTGAGTGTCTTGTTGAAAGATATAGTTTTTTTTTCTGTAGTTATAGATATTGGCAGATGTAGTTTCTAGATAAGATGAAGTGATTTGGTTGAGACAATTGAAGTTGGTAGTTAGAAGAGTTTTTCTGTGGGAATTCTTGTAAGGATGTCTTTTATTGTATATGTAAATGGTAAGGTTTTTTTCTCCCATATGGCGTAGAATACTTCACGCCTGGAACTGAGATTGCAACTGTCATTGTAGACGTCTTACCAGCCTGATGGGCTATGTTCCCATCTTCATAGTTTCATCCTTCATTTTACCCATTAATAAACTTGTGTTGTCTGAATATACTTTCACTTCTCTGATTGGTTCTCTCAGTCTAATTTCACTTCTCTTATTGGTTCTCTCAGTCTAATTTCACTTCTCTGATTGTTTCTCTCAATCTAGTTTCACTTCTCTGATTGGTTCTCTCAATCTAATTTCACTTCTCTGATTGGTTCTCTCAGTCTTATTTCACTTCTCTGATCGGTTCTCTCAATCTGCTTTCACTTCTCTGATTGGTTCTCTCAGTCTAATTTCACTTCTCTGAGTGGTTCTCTCAATCTACTTTCACTTCTCTGATTGCTTCTCTCAGTCTAATTTCACTTCTCTGATTTGTTCTCTCAATCTACTTTCACTTCTCTGATTGGTTCTCTCAGTCTAATTTCACTTCTCTGATTGGTTGTCTCAATCTACTTTCACTTCTCTGATTGGTTCTCTCAGGCTAATTTCACTTCTCTGAGTGGTTCTTTCAGTCTACTTTCACAAATCTGATTGATCTTCTCAATCTACTTTCACTTCTCTGATTGGTTCTCTCAGTCTACTTTCACAAATCTGATTGATCCTCTCAATCTACTTTCACTTCTGTGATTGGTTTTCTCAGTCTACTTTCACTTCTCTGATGGGTTCTCTCAGTCTAATTTCACTTCTCTGATTGGTCCTCTCAGTCTACTTTCACATCTCTGATTGGTTCTCTCAGTCTAATTTCACTTCTCTGATTGGTTCTCTCAGTCTAATTTCACTTTTCTCATTGGTTCTCCATGTTTCGACTACATATAATAAAATAGAGCGAGCAGTTGGTTTATAGATTCTAAGCTTCAGTCTCGTACGGAGATTGGGAGATGGTCATATATCTGCCCATTTGTTAATTACCTGTCATTTCATTTCTTTTTCTCCACTTGTCCGCTGATATCGATGGAACAGACTGCCCACTGAAGAAGCATCTGAGAGTCAAGAAATCTGACTTGGATGATGAATGCCGGGAGTGGTGCAGTCTGGTTGTGACAGCAGCCTTAAAGACTTTCATGCTGCAGGTATCTTTCGGTTGATGAAACAGTGGTAGAAATACGCTGACGATTGGGGGTGGGAGGTGGAGGGGGGACTACTGATAGGTAAGTCTGTCACTTTGTCGTAATTAGGTCATTTGAATGCTCTTTTTTTTTTAAATTATTGCTGCATTTTCAGTTTGTAATTTATATTCAAACAATCATCAAAGAGTTGTTTTCATTTGTACGAAGTTTTACGAAGGCAACTTTATAAAGAATTGGTTCCGAATTTGTGTTTTTCGTTTTATTATGAAAAACCAGAGCTGGTTACATGTTTGAGAATACTCTCTTAACTGTGTGATATAAGCAGTATTGGTATCCAGGAAACAATTAATAGAGTGAGCACCCTTGGTTGAAAGGTATATTAGTCCAGAGCGTAGGCGAGGGTCTTGAAATAAGCGTGTAGCATGAAAAAGCTGAGTGGGTAGCAATAGTATAAATACATATCACGATTATCAAAAGCAGGACCTTTTGATGTGTTAGAAGAAGAAGCCTTACGTGTTTTGAGTGTCTTGTTGAAAGATATAGTTTTTTCTGTAGTTATAGATATTGGCAGATGTAGTTTCTAGATAAGATGAAGTGATTTGGTTGAGACAATTGAAGTTGGTAGTTAGAAGAGTTTTTCTGTGGGAATTCTTGTAAGGATGTCTTTTATTGTATATGTAAATGGTAAGGTTTTTTTCTCCCATATGGCGTAGAATACTTCACGCCTGGAACTGAGATTGCAACTGTCATTGTAGACGTCTTACCAGCCTGATGGGCTATGTTCCCATCTTCATAGTTTCATCCTTCATTTTACCCATTAATAAACTTGTGTTGTCTGAATATAAAACACTACACCAGTAGCTTTGTTGAAAGTCTAACTGTTTGACAAGTTTTGTTTATGTTTGGAGATGTCAAGTTCAGTTAAGTTGTTGTCTGAATATAAAACACTACACCACTGGCTTTGTTCAAACTCTCACTGTTTGACAAGTTTTGTTTATGTTTGAAGACTGTCAAGTTCAGTTAAGTTGTTGTCTGAATATAAACACTACACCACTGGCTTTGTTGAAACTCTTGTTGTTTGACAAGTTTTGTTTATGTTTGGAGACTGTCATGTTCAGTTAAGTTGTTGTCTGAATATAAAACACTACACCACTGGCTTTGTTCAAACTCTCACTGTTTGACAAGTTTTGTTCATGTTTGGAGACTGTCAGGTTCAGTTAAGTTGTTGTCTGAATATAAAACACCACACCACTGGCTTTGTTCAAACTCTCGTTGTTTGACAAGTTTTGTTTATGTTTGGAGATGTCAAGTTCAGTTAAGTTGTTGTCTGAATATAAAACACCACACCACTGGCTTTGTTCAAACTCTCATTGTTTGACAAGTTTTGTTTATGTTTGGAGACTGTCAAGTTCAGTTAAGTTGTTGTCTGAATATAAAACACCACACCACTGGCTTTGTTGAAACTCTCGTTGTTTGACAAGTTTTGTTTATGTTTGGAGACTGTCAGGTTCAGTTAAGTTGTTGTCTGAATATAAAACACTACACCACTGGCTTTGTTGAAAATCGTTGTTTAGGAAGTTTTGTTTATGTTTGGAGACTGTCAAGTTCAGTTAAGTTGTTGTCTGAATATAAAACACTACACCACTGGCATTGTTGAAAATCGTTGTTTAGGAAGTTTTGTTTATGTTTGGAGACTGTCATGTTCAGTTAAGTTGTTGTCTGAATATAAAACACTACACCACTGGCTTTGTTGAAAATCGTTGTTTAGGAAGTTTTGTTTATGTTGGGAGACTGCCAAGTTCAGTTCAGTTGTTGCATCAATATTTTTCTGTGGAATTGAAAGCCTGGGAGTCTTGTTGGATTTTGTTCGTGCGCAACAGAGAATATTAGGTTGTCTTACAGCACCAAAAACAAGAAGTAATTTCTAAAATAAAAAAATTGTACTCCGCAAGAAGACTAATCATCCAGTATAATACAGGTCTAAGCTGGTGTCGTGTTGGTAGGACAGTATTCAGCCCTAGTACCGTCTATACTATTTCACAGGACCTTAACTTAATGTTTCCGGAACAATTTTTTCATACAAGGGAAACAACGAGGCTTTCGTACGGTAAAGTAAGATAAGACAGTTTTGTAAAATTAGACCTCGAAAAACATCACAGAGAATTCACTTTAGTGAGACATGGAGAAAGAAAAATCACAAGAGAATTACCTGGGATTAGAACATGGACACAGGTGGTAGTTGGCTCAGTTGGGTAACACGCTGTTCTCGCGTGGATAGACAGCTGCTCGTTCTACCGGAGTCCGTGTTCGGATCCCAGATAATTCTCGTGTGATTTTTCTTTTCTCTCATGTCTCACTAAAGTGATTTTTTTCTACGCTTTTTTCGAGGTCTAATCCTACAAAACTGTGTTCTCTTACTTTACCACTTAATTTAGTGTTTCCGTTCAATAAATCTAACTTTGAATGGTACAGTTACAACTGTGGTTCCAAAAATTTCCTTCATTGACGGTAGCTCTCCAGATTTAGCAGGTTCAAATTTGAAACGCTGAAACATGGCGGACAAGAAGAGGAACAACTCCATTCTGGCCAGAGATTCCCCAAGACAAACTCTTCTGCCGATACCGAAAGGGATGAGTTCTTCACGGTTTATGAGGTCTCCTTTCTCATCGATAAATCTCTCAGGCCGGAAATTCTCTGGGTCTCCCCAGATCTTCTTGTCAAAAAGAACGGAATCTAAAACTGGCCAAAGTATGCTCCCCTTGGGTAAGGTGTAGCCACGAACCTCAAATGTTTCACTAATTTCCCGTCTAAGACCGAGAGGGACAAGACTTGACATTCTCTGAGTCTCCATAATGACAGCGCTCAGATAAGTCAAGTTAGGTTTATCAGACATGTTAGGAAGACGAGCAGTTCCAACATTCTTTTCAATTTCATGATAGACTTTCTCCTGTATTTCTGGATGGTACATCATGTAAATTAGACACCACAATATGGTGGTACTTGTGGTCTCTGTTCCTGCTTGGAAAAGATTTCTTACTATAGTTACCAGATTTTTTTCACTCAGATGTGTCTCAATGTTTCTGTCTTTCTTTCTCTTCATCTCTAAGAGGTAGGCAGTGATAAAATTATCTGGTTCCTCGTTCTCACTGAATTCTTCCTTGAACTTACGAATAAAAACTTTAGCAAATGTGCTTCCCTGGTGCTTTGGCCCATTCAAAAGCGTGTAAAAAGTCCCCAGGAATGTAACAGAGTTGTTTAAATGGCATTATGACCATCATAAAGAAAAAGTATCTTAACATGGTGTTAATTAGGCCAATCAAACGTATAAAGTAAGGATCTTCGTGCTCAAATCTTTTGCCCACAATAACGGAACAAATGACGTTAGAAACACTAATGTTTGTTAACACTTGGACATTTTCTGGTTTTCCCTTAAGACTGGCGATTTTTTCAAGGAAAACCAAGACTTCCTGAGTAATTCTCTCGGCCATGACATTTTTCCCAACACCAAATGATCTCAGAATAGAGAGAGATGTTGTCCTCTGCTCCTTCCAGTTGTCGTCCCTAGAGCCGGGTAAACCAGTGTCGTATTCATCAAGAAGTTCATCTCCAAAACTGTGTTGAATATTGACAATACGGTCAGCGTTCTTCACCCAGATTTCTTTTATATCTTTAAAGTCATTGACAACGATGTGATGCTGTCCCATAAGATCTAGACTGTAGATGTCTCCAGCTTTCTGTCTCCAGTCTTTCATGAGGTTTCTTATGTTTCCCAGAACCATGAAGAAATGTCCAACAAACGGCCAAGGTTTGACCGGATAAAGAGGAATGTTGTACTTAGTAAATGGTCGTCTGGTCTTTGTCCACAGCCAATAAATTGAGAGAGCACTCACGATACCCAGCAGTAACCAAGGTGTGCTGATATCAATGACTGCCATTTTCATCAACTTCTTTGTTCAGTCAGTAACTCAAGCTGTGGAAATATATATTTAGTATATATTAGAGAGGGATATAACAAAGAAGGGTATGTTTACAAATATTTTAAACAATGAGCATAGGTAATAAGTTAGTGTACATTTGTTTCAATACTTCTTTTATTGATATTAGAAACTGTTTTATTCTCTCTGTAGGTCTGAACTTGCGCCGTTGGAGTGGTTCGCTGAAACATTAAATCGAAAAAAGCTGCGGTGTTGTTGAAATAAAACATGACACTTTATTGAAAAATGTGAAAGTTGTGTTGGACGATGAGGTTGGCTGTTTGTTAATTTTCTTTCGTGTTGCAGAATTCTTTGCATGAAAATAAATCTGTAAGGCACAAATTACAATCAATGGCAAAATTATTATCAATCACTTTCTGTCTGATTAGTCATCAGTTCTTTAACTAAGTTAACATTTATAACTTTCACATTCCAGTTGTAATAAAGTAAAGTAAAAGAGAAGGCTAATGAAGCAAAAAAGACAAGCGTACTATGGAAGCTCAGAGCATTGTGGGGCTTGGGCCTATATGCTCCGTGGGTCACAGAAGCGAAATTGCATGACACCGTGGTTTTCGTTGCACCAGTTTAGTATAGAATTGGGCTTTCTCACCGGAAAACTTTGAAGTGGTTTGGATATGAATATATCCCTGCCGGGTGAGAGGTGGTTGGCCATCTAGCATACAGTTGGACTTTCTCACCGGAAAACCTCGACATGTTTTGAATATCATTATATCCTCGTCGAGTAAGAGGTGGTTGCCTATTGAGACTGCACTGGTCCAGTGTCTCCGACTTCAGCGTTTTTTGGCCGTGGTCGCTACCTTTCCTGGTGGTGACCAGGACGGAGCTTTTGTCCAGAAGGACGAATCTTCGCCACTAGTGAGTTTCACCCCTGGGTTAAGCCGGTTTAGGCGTATTATCCCAGTATGAGTGTATATAGGACATGACCGGCCTTTAGAGCGTAAGCATTGTGATATGCGTAGCCATCGAGTTTCACCCCTGGGTTAAGCCAGTTTATGCATGTTTCACCAATATGGGTGTATATAGGACATGGCCGGCCTCTAGAGCAGAGGTGCCGTGATTTGAGTAGCCCTGACCTCGAGACTAATGGTTACTTCACTTAATCCTTTCCTTCACCTTTTCCACAGCGGCACCGCGCGGCAGCCCAATCGCATTTTTCTTCATTGACCGGGAGTAGTTTCACCCCACGCAAAGCAGCTGAAGAATCTCGCCAGCAGCGGCTGAAGCAGATAAAACCTAGAGTCAAGCTGAAACAGATAAAATCTAGAGTCAAGCTGAAGCAGACAAAATCTAGAGTCAAGCTGAAACAGATAAAATCTAGAGTCAAGCTGAAACAGATAAAATCTAGAGTCAAGCTGAAGCAGACAAAATCTAGAATGAGACGTTAGCAGAATTCCTGTGATAAAACTTCGACGATATTGTAAAATAACTCTGTTAAATTGGCTCTGTTAAATTGTGTCTCCTGTGTATTGACTTTCATTTCTGTCACTCTTGTTTATTTTTACATAAAGCTGATTTTTCACACATCTATTTATATCTTCCACTTACTCTCTTTATATTCACCGCATGCGCTTTAAATGTTACTTAAACAAATTTATCGGAACCAGGATGTGACCATGTAAAAATAAAACGGAGAAAAATTTTTTAAAATAAACAACGCGGGATATTTAACCTTGAAAATATATTTATTTCACAGCACTATAAAAAACATTTTTTTTCACAAAATGAAAGTGTAAATATAACGGGATGATGATATGATAACTGCAGTCAGTATATATATATATATATATATATATATATATATATATATATACGTATATGTGTACTGCAAAAACTTACCTTATCTAGGCCAAAAAGCTGTAGCTTATTTAAACCAAAAAACTTACCTTATCTAAGCCAAAAAACTTACCTTATCTAAGCCAAAAAACTTACCTTATCTAAGCCAAAATTCCCTATAGGTTATCATTAAACTCCAGCCGCATTTTTAAATAAAATTTCTAACTATTTATGATATTATATTCAAAGTCATAAAAGAGGTCACTGACATTGTTTAAAATCCTGTGTGACCTATTTGTTAAGGTCGAATTAACTGACGAATGAATGAACGCAGTGGTTTTCAAAATGTCCTGTCTTGTCTCAGGGAATACGAGTTTTTTTTTTGTTTGTCCTTAGTTATCTCTAGCAAAGGCGAGCTGTGAATGATGAACTATGAGAATTACTTTAGCCCCCTAATTTACCTCAGATATCAAAATACCCTCAGAATAATACTTTTTAAATTTATTTTGTTAAAGGATGAAAGAACTCAACTCTCTTCAAACGTACAGCGCATGCGTTTCCTCCGCCCGTCCCTCTTTTATATGTGGAGAAGAATTCGTCCACATGTCACCCTGACCACCCCTCCCTAGTAGTTTACTCCTCGACAGGACTAGGACACTGGCAGTTGTTCCTGCCATGCTGTTGAGTTTGTACCTAGGACACTGACAGCTGTTCCTGCCGTACTGTTGAGTTTGTACCTAGGACACTGACAGCTGTTCCTGCCGTACTGTTGAGTTTGTACCTAGGACACTGACAGCTGTTCCTGCCGTACTGTTGAGTTTGTACCTATAACACTGACAGTTGTTCCTGCCGTACTGTTGAGTTTGTACCTATAACACTGGCAGCTGTTCCTGCCGTACTATTGAGTTTGTACCTATAACACTGACAGCTGTTCCTGCCGTACTGTTGAGTTTGTACCTATAACACTGGCAGTTGTTCCTGCCGTACTGTTGAGTTTGTACCTATAACACTGACAGTTGTTCTTGCCGTACTGTTGAGTTTGTACCTATAACACTGGCAGTTGTTCCTGCCGTACTGTTGAGTTTGTACCTATAACACTGGCAGTTGTTCCTGCCGTACTGTTGAGTTTGTACCTATAACACTGGCAGTTGTTCCTGCCTACTGTTGAGTTTGTACATATAACACTGCAGTCCTGCCGTACTGTTGAGTTTGTACCTATAACACTGGCAGTTGTTCCTGCCATGCAGTTGAGTTTGTATCTAGGACATTGGCAGTTGCTCCTGCCTTGCAGTTGAGTTTGTACCTACAACACTGGCAGTTGTTCCTGCCATGCAGTTGAGTTTGTACCTAGGACACTGACAGTTGTTCCTGCCATGCAGTTGAGTTTGTACCTAGGACACTGACAGTTGCTCCTGCCATGCAGTTGAGTTTGTACCATGCGCCGGTGTTCTGCAATAAGAGATCTTCACGTTTCGAGATTGAAAAGCTCGCCGAAAACAGGAACAATTGGCGAACTACCTTGCGAGCCCTATGTGACATTTAACGGCACGAGAAGGATATAAGATTATAACGTGTCCTGATCGTCATAATATCACAGAAAGTGTTAAGATAACATGTCCCCATCATCATAATGTCATAGAAAGTGTTAAGATAACGCGTGAAACTGGTTCAAAGAAGGTATCTCTCTGAATCTTCAGTGCCCAGGGCACATGGGGCTTCCGCAAGGGTTTTCCACAAATGCCTGTCATTTGCCTTTTTTCTGCTCTTGCCCAGGTGAGCCCTCTATTGCTCAACATCCTTTCTGTTGTTCTTCTCCATGTCTCTTTTGGTCTACCTTTACTTCTGTTCCCCTGTGGTGTCCGTCTTAGTGCTATTTTTGATAGTGAGTTGTCAGTCATTCGGAGCACATGTCCCAACCATCGCCAGCGTCTTTCCTCAATAATTGTTGTCAGTGGCTTCATCTGCATCTCTGCCAACAAGATGTTATTTCTTATGGTGTTTGGCCAAAATATTTTTCTAATTCGTCGTAAACATTTAGTCTGGAAAGAATTCAACTTGTTTTCTATGGTTTTGGTGATTTTCCAGCATTCACTTCCATAGAGTAGTACACTTAGAACATTACTCTTAAATACCCTGATTTTCGTATTTATGCTTAGTTTTTTAGATTTCCATATAGTCTGAAGCACTGCAAAAGCCTGGTTTGCTCTACTCTGAGTACATTTCTGTTGTTCACATTTTGCTTCATTAACTTTGTCTTTCCTACGTTGATCTTTAGTCCTATGTTGTTTGCATTCTGAGTTAGCTTGTTTATTTTATCTTGCATATCTTTGTGGCTGCTTGATAGTAGACAAATGTCGTTCGCAAAGTCAAGGTCCTCCAGCACTGTGTCAAGGGTCCATTGTAATCGTCTGCGTTTGTCTGATGTTGGCTCCTTCATTAACCAGTCTACTGCCAAGATAAATAATGTTAGTGATAGTACACATCCCTGCTTCACTCCTGTTTGTACCCTAAAGCTGCTGGAGGTTTGTTCTCCATAGATCACTTTGCACTGAAAACCCTCGTATAGGGCTTTGATTACATTCACTATCTTATGAGGGAGGCCATGCCATCTTAGGATTTTCCACAGTGCATCTCTGTTGACACTGTCAAAGGCTTTCTCAAAATCTATAAACAATGTATATGTTGTGCTATGCCACTCATTTGCCTGTTCTAATATTTGTCTAAGTACAAATATGTGGTCTATGCATGATCTTCCTTTCCTAAATCCTGCTTGCTCTTTCCGAAGTTTTCCCTCAAGTGCTGGTACAATTCTGTTGATGATTATTCTGCAAAATACTTTACTGGTGAGTGGCAGGAGGGTAATGTCTCTCCAGTTCCCGCAATCTCTGAGGTCACCTTTCTTTGGTAGTTTTACTATAAGGCCAGTTTTCCACTCCTCTAGAGCTTTTTCTAGATCCCAAATTTGTTGTAGTATCCGGCAAAGTTGTTTTGGTGTTTCTGTTTCATCTGCTTTCAATATCTCAGCAGTCACTTCATCTTCACCTGGTGCCCTGTCTAATTTTAGCTTCTTTATCGTCTCATTTACTTCACTTATTGTTATTGGTCCTGTATTGATGTTTAGTTCCGTTTTTGCTTCAGGTATGTCTGTTGTTTGTGCTGCTTGTGTTCTGTTAGTAGGGTGTTAAAGTGTTCCCTCCATCTTTAAATTTTTTCTCTTTCTCCACTGACCAGTTGTCCCTTTAGTGTCAATGCACTCTCACATCTTGTGCTGAAGTTAACTGTCATCTACTTTGTGATTTTGTATATGGTTTTCATGGCATTTGTATATGCTGCTTTCTCTGCTGCTTTTGCTAAGTTGTCATAGTACTGACGTTTATCTTGACGGCATGATTCTTTCACTTCCTTGTCTTTTGTGCATAATTACTAAAAACTTCTTCTTTTAGCCTTTGTGATTGGGTGTTCAGTAATTTGTTCTGGATTTATTTTCTTTGCTCTATCTTTTCCCATGTGGTCTTGCTTATCCATTCCTCTTTTCTCCGTTTCCGATATCCCAGCACCTCTTTTGCTGTTTCCTGTAGTGTTTTATTGAACTCTAGTATGGACATTTCTGCTTCGTCTTGTAAGACACTGAAGCGGTTCTTAAGTACTATTGAGAATTCATTCCTTGTTTGCTGGTCTTTCAGTTTTTCTGTATCAAAATGTATCTTTCTGTGTTCTCCGAATCTGGCTTTACTTAATTTTAGTTTTATTTTTTGCTACCAGAATGTTGTGATCACTTCCTACATCTGCTCCTTTCCTTGCTCGCACATCTTGTAGTGACCGTTTCCACTTGTTGTTTATTAGTATGTGATCGATTTGGTTTTCTGTGGTTTTATCTGGGGACCTCCAAGTCACTTTATGGATGTTTTTGTGTTGGAAAATTGTCTCTCCGATGGTCATCATGTTTTCTTCACAGAAACTGCATAGTCTTTCTCCATTTTCATTTATTTCTCCGATTCCTTCTCTTCCCATGATTCTTCTTCTATCTTCATTTCCCTCACCTACTTTTGCATTGAAGTCGCCCAAGATGCGTAGTATATTATGCTTGGGTATTGTTTCTACTGTGGCTTGGAGGCTGTTGTAAAAATCTTCTTTTAATTCCTCTTCAGCTGCTTCTGTTGGTGCATAACAAACTATAATAGACAGCTTAGTGAATCTTGAGTTGAACCGTGCATATAATAATCTCTCATTTATAGGGGTCCATTTCTTGATGCTTCTTTTGTTATAATCAATGCTACTCCTCCTTCATGAAGATCTTCTTTACCTGACCATATTATTGTATCTTCTGTGTGCTGTGTTGTTAATTTCCTTCTGCCTTGTCCTGTCCATCTTGCTTCTTGTATTCCTAGTATGTCTAGTTTGTATCTGTGCATTTCCTTGATGGTTTGTGCTAGTTTTCCAGTCTGGTTAAGTGTTCTTACATTCCAGCTGCCTATTTGCATCTTGTGTTTAGGTTCCAGGAGGTCTGCAGTCGAGCTGGGGACTTCCAGTGGCTAGCTTTCATCCACAACCTTCATGGGCTCAGTTTCCTGATAAGCATTTCTCCTTCCACCTGCATTTGTTTTTTCCCTTGCTTCTGTTTCTCAAAGAAGGTATATTGTACCATAATACCTTCACTTTAGCAAGGAAATGGACTCGGTAGACGAAACAAGTTCCTTTTGCTTTCACTAGAGAACTCCATGGACATAAAAACTTCTATGATCTTCTTATGGAGAAATTTGTCCTCACGGGCGAATGAAAAATCCCATGAATGCAAAAACAAGAATCAGTGTAATTTTCATTAGCTTGTTTGTGTGTAACCTTGTTACTATATATTTTACTTACGGAATGAGAAAAGAGTGTTAAATAATGTACAAATAAAAACAAAGCATTGCTGGCTTTTTTTCTGCGGTAAGTAGACGAAAGTAATTATTTAGAGAAAACGTGTCAAATTAGCAACAGTGTTGTCATTGCTTTTAAGATGGAGGTCGGCTCTGTGTGCCGAGCTATTGAGTTTAGTGCTATGGCACAGCTGTAAGCACTATAGCATAACTGTAAGCACTATGGCACAACTGTAAGCTGAACTTGGCATAGACAGCACTAGTGATTTTTCGTTATATCTACTGGGTCAGTAGTGAACTATGGTGGTCTTTTGTGTGTCCTGGTCCGGGTTGGCGTCCTAGCTACGGAGTTGGTGCCGAGAGCGACGCTGACTAGTTTCGCATTTGTAGTTTCCATAACCGACGTTCTCACTGGGTGGCTCATCATCAAGGATTGATGGAAGGACCATCGATGAACATTCGGTGCGATAATCACTGATACAGACGGTGGATCGATTATGGAAGTACCTCGTTCGCGGTGATACTGAGAACCTATTACTGAAAACCGATTGGAAAATGATTCTTGATGTGCCTGGCCTCTTTTGAAAAATCTCATCGCATGCCATTTCTCTCTCGGTTTATAGTTTTATCTCTCTATAGATAATTTATTTCTCTCTGTGGTTCCTTCTCTCTCTAGAATTTATTAATTTAGGCGATAATTATATCACTTTGGCTATTCGCACGTCTTAAAATTAGTGTCATATTAGTTTTAGCAATCCAGTCTATCCTTGCATAGTTTATCATCTCATATTTCTTGTTAACTCATAACCTAATTCAGCCTTGTGTGCTTATCAAAAGCTGCGTCTTGCTGTCTCTACTGCCAATTTGTCACAGTTACAGATGTTTAGAATTTAAAAAAAACTCTTGAAGTGAATATTCACACTGAGGTATGTGGAAGACCGTGATGGGGCACAGCAATCACAAAACCTTTTCCAGAAATTAATCACACTTTTAGTGACTCGTGATAAATGTACTAGATAAAACAGTGGGAAGAAATCTTGCACATAAAATACTGGGAAGAAATCTTGCACATAAAGCACTAGGAAGACATCTTGCACATAAAATAGCGTACGTATATTCCCTTCTGGCTCTAGGTAAACTGTCTCGCCTGATATAAAGTTAATGATTCGGAGGTCCGTTCTCGGTATGTCCCGGTGCTGAAAATGGACGCCTGACACCTCCTGTATTAGTAAACCTGCGTTCTGAAATAGAGAGTAGCAGTCTAAATATTGAAGCAAACAAAGTATATTCCATACAAAGTTGCCAGTGTATGAAGAGAAACTGGATTTTCACATACAAAAAGCTTCAGTCAGTCAGTCAGTTATTTGCATGTCCCTTGCAGAACTTTGCCTTCGTAACAGCACTCCTGTAGGCCTCTCGGTTGTGAGCAAGATGGCCTGCTGCTGATGCATCCATTTGCAGATCATCAACGATGTCTTGCAGCCGTGTTCGCCTTGGTCTTCCTCTCTTTCTTTTTCCCATTATGTACCCTTCCAAGACGGTCTTCTCTAAATCTCTCCTGACGTTTAATGTGTCCAAAATGTTTAAGTATTCTCTGTCTCTGGTTAATCCTCTTTACTAGCCAACCTTCTCAGTATTAAGTTATTGTAGTATGAATGTATAAACCCAAACAAGAATCTAGTTCATGAATATAGGATTGCATATGATTTCATAGAGATTGTTTACCACCCATAGAACTAGATTGTTTTTATTATGCTTTTGTTGTTTTTGTTGTTGCTGTTCTGTTGTTGTTGTTGTATTTGCTTTTGTTGTTTTGTTGTTGCTGTTCTGTTGTTGTTTTGTGTTTGTTTAGATTTTATTGTTATTGACTTCAAATAATTAATTTGCTGAGTCTCGTCTCAGACTAGATGATCTTATGCAGACACATCTTCATGGCATCTCCCATGATACTTGTAAACCACTCTCTAAACATTTCAATGTACCTAACCACAGAAGCAAGCCTGGCTTCCTAGTAACAGCCATTAAACTATGTTATTATCGTAACAGAAAACGCCTGGAACAAGAAAACCGCTACATATAGGAATGTGCATCATTAAAACCATACATATTTAACCCGAAAAAAAGTTATACCTAAACTTCTCTTTCTACACAAGCATATTCCCTCCCTTCCATGTTCTCATCAGTTCTCTTCATCTACAACCGGTATTCTGCTACCTTCATAGCACTATACTATATAACCTATCTCAGCTATATTAATCTATTCCACCCATATTTTTCTCGACTTAGCAAATCTCTCTTTCTCTCTCTCTCTCTCTTTCTCTCTCTCTTTCTCTCTCTCTCTCTTTCTCGTAACCGCTGTTCCCTCTCCCGCTCTACGACCAGGTAGTCAGACTGGTATCACACATCCCCCACCCTCAAGCACAGCTTTCTACAAGTCATAGATAAGTCCTCTTTGTTTCAGTCCAATTTGTCTGTTTTATTCCCTTATTTGTTACGTATACAAAATGTGAACTTATATGTTCCTTCTTTTCCTATTTCTTTGTCCCGTATGTTTTTGTATGATTAAAGTGTAAACCGAAACTTTACAACTGTCTGCTCGTTAACGAGCAAAGCTCTTCCTACTTTTAAGTAATATAACATTCTGTTATCACATCTTTACTGCTGTGATCTTGGGTATATTTACTGTATATATTTAGTTTTGTATACTTATATCCAAGAACTATTCTTGTTAAGAAACGGATGAGCTCTCTACTGTATCCTGAAGTCCTATTCTCATTCATTCTGCTACTACGGTGCCATTCGTTTTGTTTTGGTTTTTTTTTTGTGATAAACTAATTCAACGACTTTTCTCTCTCTCTCTCTCTGAACCTTAAGTGCCCAGGGCACATGGGGCTTCCGCAAGGGTTTTCCACAAATGCCTGTCCTTCGTCTTTTTTTCTGCTCTTGCCCAGGTGAGCCCTCTATTGCTCAACATCCTTTCTTTTCTCTAAGTGAAGTTTATTTCATTATTTTTTTTTCATTGTTATTTTTGAGTCCTTTTTGCTAGACAGTGAAGACTGGGTATCTGTTTTTTATTTGCATGGAATTCACATTGTCACTTCTTCTTCTTCTTCTTCGTTCACTTCTACCACCAAAAACCGCACTGTGAACCTACTGAATTCACGCCTGTGGTCCTCGTTAGGTCCCGTGGTCCCCTGTGTGGTCCAAAATAGACCACACGAGTTCCACGAAAGGACCACAAGGGGTTCAGAGTATCACAGTGCTTTAGCCTGTATTCTTGGTGGGTCTCGGAAGCGGGATTGCGTGACACCGTGGTTTTCATTGCACCAGTTTGGTCTAGGGTTGGACTTTCTCACCGGAAGACCTCGACGTGTTTGGAATATCAGTGCATCCCCGCTGGGTGAGAGGCGTTAGCCCACCCAGGCCAGAGTTGGACTTTCTCACCGGAAAACCTCGACGTGTTTTGAGATACCCGTGTATCACTGCCGGGTGAGAGGTGGTTGCCCATCCAGTCCAGGGTTGGACTTTCTCACCGGAAAACCTCAGCGTGATTAGGATACGCAGACATCCCCGCCGGGTGAGAGGTGGTTGCCTATCTAGACTTCCCTGGTCCAGTGTCTCCGACTTCAGCATTTTGCGTCGTGGCCGCTACCCTTTCTAGTTGTGACCAGGATGGAGCTTTTGTCCAGGAGGACGAATCCTCGCCACTAGTGACTTCTACCCCTGGGTTGAGCCGGTTTAGGCATTTCCCAGTATGGGCGTGTTTGGGACGGGACCGACCTCTAGGGCAGAGGTACTGTGACATTCATAGCCTTCAAGATTCACCCCTGGTATGAGCCGGTTTAGGCAAAATTCACCAGTATGGGTGTTTATCAGGCGTTACCGACCTTTAGAGCGGAGATGGCATGACATGTCTAGCCATCGAGTTCCACCCCTGGTGTGTGCCGGTTTAGGCATATTTCACCAGTGTAGGTGTATTTCGGACGTAGGCGGCCTCTAGAGCAGAGGTGCCGTGGTATAGCTCTCGTAGCGATACTACTGGACATACCAGGTTAAACTTCACTTTCCACCACCTTTTCCCATCGGCGCTGCACAGCAACCTTTATTTCCGCATTTACTTCCTTAACCGGGAGGAGCTTCACTCCGCGCGCGGCATTTGAAAAGTCAAGCCAGCAGTGACTTAACCTCTGGGACAAGCCGGTTCATGCATTTCACCCGATATGACTGCACTCAGGACGTGGCCGACCTCCAGACCAGAGGTGCCGTGATTTGACTGTTTGCTTCGCTTTATTCTTTCAACCACCTTTTCCGCAGTGATGCTGCGCGGCAACTTCATTTGCAAATTTCTTCATTGGCCGGGAAGAGCACCGCTCCACACACGGCAGCTGAAGATCTCGCCAACAGCGGGGCAGGGACGTAATCAACGCGCTTACTGGGAATTCCTCGTTCATGGGGAAGAATTACAAGCCCCAATCCTTAGCACGAAGGAGATTCAACGGGTTTCCCAACCCTTTTGGGCCAAGGAGGCATCCACGCTGATTCCTTCAGTGTAGCGCGCGTGCGGCCCCGGACATCTAAGGGCATCACAGACCTGTTATTGCTCAATCTCGTGTGGCTAAACGCCACTCGTCCCTCTAAGAAGTTGCGCCGGCGCATCGAAGAACCGGCGAACTATTTAATAGGCTAGAGTCTCGTTCGTTATCGGAATTAACCAGACAAATCGCTCCACCAACTAAGAACGGCCATGCACCACCACCCACAGAATCAAGAAAGAGCTATCAATCTGTCAATCCTTACAGTGTCCGGACCGGGTGAGTTTTCCCGTGTTGAGTCAAATTAAGCCGCAGGCTCCACTCCTGGTGGTGCCCTTTCGTCAATTCCTTTAAGTTTCAGCTTTGCAACCATACTTCCCCCGGAACCCAAAAACTTTGGTTTCCCGGAAGCTGCCCGCAGAATCATCGAAGCAACTCCTGCGGATCGCTAGTCGGCATCGTTTATGGTCAGAACTACGACGGTATCTGATCGTCTTCGCGCCTCTGACTTTCGTTCTTGATTAATGAAAACATTCTTGACAAATGCTTTCGCAGTAGCTCGTCTTGCGGCGATCCAAGAATTTCACCTCTAACGCCGCAATACGAATGCCCCCGTTTGTCCCTGTTAATCATTACCTCCAGTTCCGAAAACCAACAAAATTGAACCGAGGTCCTATTCCATTATTCCATGCACCATTATTCAGGCAGCTGGGGCCTGCTTTGAACACTCTAATTTTTTCAAAGTAAACGCGCCGGCCATCCGGGACGCTCAGCGAAGAGCACCCGCGGGAGAGAGCCAGCAGACGGTAGGGCAGGAGACAACGGGCAGTGAACCGGCGCGAGCCGGACCGCCCGCCTGCGCCTGAGATCCAACTACGAGCTTTTTAACTGCAACAACTTTAATATACGCTATTGGAGCTGGAATTACCTCGGCTGCTGGCACCAGACTTGCCCTCCAATAGATCCTCGTTAAAGGGTTTAAAGTGAACTCATTCCAATTACGGGGCCTCGAAAGAGTCCCGTATTGTTATTTTTCGTCACTACCTCCCCGTGCCGGGAGTGGGTAAGTTGCGCGCCTGCTGCCTTCCTTGGATGTGGTAGCCGTTTCTCATGCTCCCTCTCCGGAATCGAACCCTGATTCCCCGTTACCCGTTACAAACATGGTAGGCATGTCACGTACCATCGACATTTGATAGGGCAGACATTTGAAAGATGCGTCGCCGGCACAGAAGGCCATGCGATCAGCACAAAGTTATCCAGAGTCACCAGTTGGGACGCCGCGCTCCGCGAAGGGCAACGACAATTGGTTTTGAACTAATAAAAGCGCTCTTTCCACGAGGGTCGGAGCTTGGTAAGCATGTATTAGCTCTAGAATTGCCACAGTTATCCAAGTAGGATCGTGTCATCTAAGGAACCTCGACTGATTTAATGAGCCATTCGCGGTTTCACCGTGAGACAGTGTGAACTTAGACATGCATGGCTTAATCTTTGAGACAAGCATATGACTACTGGCAAGATCAACCAGATAGCTTTCTTCACCGAACCTTTGTCGGATATCTGCCGACAGACCGACGCGGGGCAAGGGAGACAGCGCTCTGCTCAGAGCGGATCCCTTTCGACCCCGGCGGCATTTCATTTCCTTTAACCGGCGGGGGCGGCTCTCTCTGCTCTAACGAGTGGAGAAGAAAGCCTGGCCACCCACAAACAACACACGTTACATACTGCAGACCCGATACTCTTTGCGAGAGATGGGCCAATTTCGAGACCATCGGTCGACAAAACCGTACTACATCGTTATCACGAACCTGGCTGGCTAGCCGTTTACATGCTTCGCTCGACGGACAAACCACTTGCTTCTGCATCGAAACACCTTAACTCTCGCCGTCCGGGAAGGGAGCGAAAGCCTGACTCCCCACGCACGGAACTCGAGAGCGCTTTTTCGCCAAAAGAACGGTCGGCCTGCGCAACAGCAACCGCCCGCGCTGTGCACGTCGGCGCAGCTCTGCGCGGCTGACACTGTTGAAAGTAAAAATGGCACCACAAACATCACAGTTGACATTGTCACTGATTAGTGTCATCTGCAAATCAAGATCTTCCAGTTGGGTCTCATGTATCCAATCAATGCCCTTTTTACCTGTACAGAATTTTTTTCATGTTGAAGTCTATGGCAATTCCAAAAAGCAAGGGAGATGATGTACATCATTGTTTCACGCCAGTTTCAATCTGGAACCATTCGCTCATTCCTTCTTCTGTGTTGACTGCACAAACACATCCATTGTAGAGATTCTTAATGATGTTGACAGTTTTGGATGGTATTCCTTAGAGTCTTTAAATCCTCCACAATGAATTTCTCTTTATGTTATCAAAAAATGCTATTTTAAAAGTGTAAGAAGTTCAGGATTACGGTAAAAGTTTAGTAAAAATATACAATGAAGGAACAGCTGTTGATGAAGTACACCATTTTGCATACCTTGGCGGCTACATAGACCAGGATGGTGGCATCAGAAAGGAAATTAGAATTGCTAAAGCAGCACAGACCTTCAAAAATCTTGAGAACATAGGGCATTCAGAATTTATAAGCACAAAAACCAAGTTAAGATTATCCAATTCAGATGTGATATCCACCCTCATTTATGCATGCGAAATATAGAAAACAACTAAAGGAAAAAAAACAACAAATTAGACTCTTTTGAAAATAAATGCCTCGTGAAAATACTCGATACAACGTGGAAGGAATTTAGGAACAACACAGAGATAAGACAGATGAGTGAAAAACAACCAGTCTCATGGGTGATCAGAAAAAGAAGATACATCGGTCACGTAATGAGAAGAAATAATCAGAGAATCCCAAAACAAGCTATTAAGTGGAATACAACAGGCCGAAGAAAAAGAGTTCTACCACGTGAAACTCTAAAGAGGACATTGCTAAGAGAGGCCAAATTAGTGGACATAAAATCCCTTGTTGAGGTTGAAAAGCTCACCGAAAACAAGAAAACATGGCGAACTGCCATGCGTGCCACATGTGACATTTAACGGTAGGGGAAGGATGTAAGATAAGAAAGCTTATTTCTTCACATTTTCAAGTTCAAACTTGCTGAACTCGTCGACTAGACTGGGGTTAGTGACCTCTGTCCTGGAATTTGCAGATAGATAATTCCATTTCCAGTAGTACATACTGACCTCGTTTCATTGGTTGTATTTATTAAAAGGATTAATACACGTTTGTACTATAAAAGTTTTATATAACATTTTCGTGTGTTAGCTTAGAAATGTATAGCGTGTTTTTATTCGTGATGAACTTCCATCATGCCTCACTTTAGTTCTGTACCAGAGAGTGCAGAAATAGACAAGGAAAATATAGGACAAAAAAATGTGTGTGTGTGTGTGTGTGTGTTAGGCAGATCGGGGAGATCAAATGTTTGTTCTATCAGAAACTAAGTCTCTCAACAGACACAGAAAAAGCTGACACATTTATTTGTTCAGTTTGTCTGGATGGTCAAAAGACTTACCTCTCTTACTTGTGTTTATTATTTGTTTAGTCTGCCTCAGTTGTCACATGATTTACCTCTCTTACTTGTGTTAATTATTTGTTTAGTCTGCCTCAGTTGTCACTTGATTTACCTCTCTTACTTGTGTTTATTATTTGCTTAGTGTATCGCGGGGGACACATGACTTACCTCCCTTTTTGTGTGTAACGCTTTTAACAACCAAAATATGTAGATAAGGGAAGCAAAAGTGTTCCTTTTCTGTTCTTCATCAGAAAGTGTTCCTTTTCTGTTCTTCATCAGAAAGTGTTCCTTTTCTGTTCTTCATCAGAGATTTCTTGGACAAACCAATTTACCTGAAAAAACTGCTGGCGAAATTAATTATGACAGGTTAAAAAAATTAATTTTTTTCACCACTAAACAAAAACCCCAAAGAACTTCACAATATAAATATAAAACTAACATAGCTCCTAGCTATTTTTATCACGATATAACAAGAATATTTTAATTTTTGCTTCTCTAAAATATAGAAACAAAACCAGAAAGGTTCATATTTCTTGCCTTTATTTTTTTAAAAGCCATTGAAATGCCCAGCAATAGGAAAAGATGTGTATCATGTGATAGGTGATTGTTTCTCTGTTTTAATGAAATTTACATAGCACTCTGATCATGAACATTAAGTAAAATAATGACAGATGAAGGAGTGTAAAAGAATATGTATATCTGGAAACACATTGCAGCCTGTTTGCGCTTTCCCCCTTCACAATTTGTGAATTTTATACAAAATTTACTAAACAAGAATACCAGGCATTTCTTGGGCGAGATCTCCAAACCCGTGAACATGGGACATAGAGTTTTCCGTGTAAGAAAAACACAGTGAACATGGGACATAGAGTTTTCCGTGTAAGAAAAACACAGTGAACATGGGACATAGAGTTTTCCATGTTAAAAAAACCCCGTGAACATGGGACATAGAGTTTTCCATGTTAAAAAAACCCCGTGAACATGGGACATAGAGTTTTCCATGTTAAAAAAACCCCGTGAACATGGGACATAGAGTTTTCCACGTTAAAAAAACCCCGTGAACATGGGACATAGAGTTTTCCATGTTAAAAAAACCCCGTGAACATGGGACATAGAGTTTTCCATGTTAAAAAACCCCGTGAACATGGGACATAGAGTTTTCCGTGTTAAAAAAAACCCCGTGAACATGGGACATAGAGTTTTCCGTGTTAAAAAAACCCCGTGAACATGGGACATAGAGTTTTCCGTGTTAAAAAAACCCCGTGAACATGGGACATAGAGTTTTCCGTGTTAAAAAAAAAATAATGGGTTTGTAAATTGATTCCTGCAAGTATGAGTGACTGTTCTTGGTCTTTTTTGACAACCATAGCGAAAGCTCGCCAGACAAGACAGTGAAGTCTTTTAAATTCAAAGTGTTGATCTGATGGTAGGACATGCTTCCCTGTCGCACAGCCAATCAGAAAAGTTGCTTTATTTAGCTCTCAGATAAGCTTCCTGTACTGTCAGACGTTCCCCATGAAATATAACAGCAGAGCCTGGACATATGGCGGCAGTATTCCAGTACTTTCTTGACATTGTCCAGTTCTTAATGACTCCAGTAGGAAAGTGGTAGGAGTCTATGGTTCAGATCTCAGGTAATTCTCTTGTCATTTTTCTTTCTCTCACGTCTAAGATGTTTTGTCTACGGTTTCTCCAGATCTACCCACACAACATTGCTCTGTCACTTTCCTGTGCGGAAGTTTTTTTTCTTCAATTTGAAAAACAAATCTTGCCTCCCATGAACTAGATCTGAAGAAACTGTAGCTCCATGAACTAGATCTGAAGAAACTATGGCTCCCATGAACTAAATGTGAAGAAAATGTGTCTACCATGAACTACATGTGAAGAAACTATGGCTCCCATGAACTACATGTGAAGAAACTGTGTCTACCATGAACTACATGTGAAGAAACTGTGGCTCTCATGAACTAAATGTGAAGAAACTGTGGCTCTCATGAATTAGATGTGAAGAAACTGTGGCTCTCATGAACTAGATGTGAAGAAACTGTGGCTCTCATGAATTAGATGTGAAGAAACTATGGCTCTCATGAACTAAATGTGAAGAAACTGTGGCTCTCATGAATTAGATGTGAAGAAACTGTGGCTCTCATGAACTAAATGTGAAGAAACAGTGGCTCTCATGAACTAGATGTGAAGAAACTGTGGCTCCTCATCTTGTCCTGTGAGCAAAGAGCCAAACGTGTGAGAAGTTTTACCTTGCACGGATTCACGTATTGGCCTCTCTAGCAGCATAACTTATTCTTTCATGTGCTAGTCTTGAGTCCCTCACATGTTGTGGTTCAGATAACTTGAACTAGAACATAACTAGTTATTTTGAACTGAACTCGTATGAGTCTATTACAGCATGACGTTACATTGATATACACCATGTAACAAACGATAACCCAGGTGACAGTAATAATCGACTACATATTCAGGACACGAACGTGACAAACAAACATGAGTAACAACTCAACTATGATAACTAACAGATGGCACACAGAACATGAGTAGCAACTCAACTGTGATAACCAACAGATGGCACACTGAACATGAATCCAAATACCACAAGAATCAGCACTTGTAAATACAACAAAAAGGTTTTATGAAAGGACCGACCTGTGGATGAGTGGTTGCGAAATGGATGTGGTGACTGAAAAACTTTTTATGAACAACAATCAGAGATGAACACAAAGATAGTCCGGATAGTTCTTCCATTGCCATGGGATTCTCACTATCACTAACCTCGTCTATACCGAAAAACGCCGTACACAAACTTCCAACCAAGAATCACATTTTGTCCTTAAAAGGACAGTTAAACTTACAACACACATAATAAATTTTACGACATTTGTCGTAAAAATGACAACCAACTACAAAAATTCACATGACGAATCAAGCGACAGTAGCAACCATCCCTGACCAAAACCAACATGCGTCCTATCCCTTTCACGTCTCGAACTCAAGTCTTTCCGTGCAAAAAGTAAGCCGAGACCCCGTGATCAAACTGGCCAACGGGAACACGGAGATATTTCTTACTCTGTGCTTGATAAAATCAGCTGAGCTGTGGTCAACAACTTTTGACCACAAATAACTGGGTTCCAGCCCCCCTTCTGTCACAGAATAACATTCTGTTACAAACTTTCTTCTAGCAGGTAGGTTATAAACCTCTTATTCTATCGTCTCCTACAGTTGATGTTTCAGGTAACGTTCTGCTAGCACGTAAGTCCATGATACCTTCTGGTCTAATGTTCTTCTCCTGCGGTGGTTAGGTGAACCTCCTAGAATCAATCTGCCCATGCCATTTGTTAATCCCGCTTTTCTTTGTGTCTCTTTGTCTCTAGTCCTTGCCATCCCCTTGCTATCATATGACATTTTTTCACGCGCGTATCCTTTCTATAGAGGCGTCACTGAATATGATCTTAGTGAAAATGAATAATAAAAATTATATATAATTTTTATTATTCATTTTCACTAAGATCATATTCAGTGACGCCTCTATAGAAAGGATACGCGCGTGAAAAAATGTCATATGATAGCAAGGGGATGGCAAGGACTAGAGACAAAGAGACACAAAGAAAAGCGGGATTAACAAATGGCATGGGCAGATTGATTCTAGGAGGTTCACCTAACCACCGCAGGAGAAGAACATTAGACCAGAAGGTATCATGGACTTACGTGCTAGCAGAACGTTACCTGAAACATCAACTGTAGGAGACGATAGAATAAGAGGTTTATATATATATATATAGAGGTTTATATATATATATATATAATAAAGAATCTGTGGAGAGGAGCAGACAGAACCACAAAAATAAGATTTTTAAGGGCATGCATCTTTCCCATCGCAACATATGCCTGTGAGACCTGGACACTTAACAAAACAGCTGAGAAACACAAAAATAGTCCGGATAGTTCTGCCATTGCCATGGGATTCTCACTATCACTAACCTCGTCTATACCGAAAAACGCCGTACACAAACTTCCGACCAAGAATCACATTTTGTCCTTAAAAGGACAGTTAAACTTACAACACACATAATAAATTTTACATTTGTCGTAAAAATGACAACCAACTACAAAAATTAACATAACGAATCAAGCGACAGTAGCAACCATCCCTGACCAAAACCAACATGCGTCCTATCCCTTTCACGTCTCGAACTGAAGTCTTTCCGTGCAAAAAGTAAGCCGAGACCCCGTGATCAAACTGGCCAACAGGAACACTGAGATATTTCTTACTCAGTGCTTGATAAAATCAGCTGAGCTGTGATCAACAACTTTTGACCACAAATAACTGGGTTCCAGCCCCCCTTCTGTCACAGAATAACATTCTGTTACAAACTTTCTTCTAGCAGGTAGGTTATAAACCTCTTATTCTGTCGTCTCCTACAGTTGATGTTTCAGGTAACGTTCTGCTAGCACGTAAGTCCATGATACTTCCTGGTCTAATTTTCTTCTCCTGCGGTGGTTAGGTGAACCTCCTAGAATCAATCTGCCCATGCCATTTGTTAATCCCGCTTTTCTTTGTGTCTCATTGTCTCTAGTCCTTGCCATCCCCTTGCTATCATATGACATTTTTTCACGCGCGTATCCTTTCTATAGAGGCGTCACTGAATATGATCTTAGTGAAAATGAATAATAAAAATTATATATATATATATATATATATATATATATATATATCGGTAGTGTGATTTCTTCCGTTAGTTATTAAGTTGCGGTTCCTATGTTGTGATTGACTGTGCTTGGAGACAAGAGTTCAGTAACGAATGACAGCAGCCACTGTAAGTATATCGAGACCGGTAAAGCCCTGTTAATACGGCATATATGAACGTTACTTTCCTTCAGTGTTCTTGTCATATTAATCTCATCAATCTGGAGAAATATTTATATAGTAAGATATATATCGATATGAACGTAATAACAAAGTTTCTTCAAGTGTCTACGCTAATGTAGCAAACAACATGTAGAAAATAAAAGTATTTACTCTTGCGAAATGGAAGTTCTGAAATGTAGCGTGAAATATTCTAGCAATGTAAACTTCAGTCTGCTACTTTTTTTTGTAATTAAAGCCAAGAATTGTTTAGTTCTGCGCATGTCACTGATTTAACGATTACTTTCTATTCTTATCTGTACTAAATATTTGATCTTTTTGTGATTGTGCGTGATAATCTGGACAACCATCACAAATCACGGCTAAAATACAAGAACACGTGGAAGGTAGGACGATAAACCTAGAAGAAAGGTGAAACTATGTTTGAAAGCATGCTCTTCTTCGTTATAACTTCTAATAAGCAATAAAACACAGAATTTTAGAATGATAGTAGAAGGGAAGTACCAGAAGTTGAATATGTATTTCTTCTATTATGCTAACAAGTTGGGTTTTTAAAAGATTCATTCATTCCTTTGCATGTCCCTTGCGGAACTTTGCCTCCCAAACAGCACTCCTGTAGGCCTCTCGGTTGTGAGCAAGATGGCCTGCTGCTGCTGCATCCATTTCCAGATCATCAACGATGCTTTAAAAGATAACATGAATAATGATAAAAGAACGTCTAGTGTGCCATAGCTTGACCTGCGTGCCCATTATTGGGAGGGCAAAATTCTGGCACTGATTCTATAAAACCTTTTCACTTTGATATTGGCAAGATGGAAAACTTGAATTCATCAGTTCGTGAAATTTAAGAAACAATTTATCCTAGTCCCATCCCTCGTCCTCGCAAGTTTTCTCATGATGTTTACAGTTATCGTTCCCTGGCTAGTGGTTGGCTTATTTTGACCATGGAAAATAAAGCGCTATTTTGTTTACCTTGTCGATTATTCCTTATAATCTAGACCAGTGGTTCTCAACCTTCTGCCACTTGCTCACCCCTTGGCTGCTTATTTCCATAAACTGTACCCCTTTATATTAGCAAAATTGTTTGTTACTCTTATAGTTGACAACATATTTATCTGTTTTCCAACATTATCCAATTTCTTCTCGCCTACCTTAAGCGTCCTGCCCCGTACCACAGGTTGGGAACCACTGACCTAGTCTATCATTGGCACGTCCTTCAGGACATTTTATTAAAAAAAACATTCGGAAAAGCTTGTGATTCAGAACTTGTTCTCTTAAGAACAGTGCTATTCATAAAATGTGCTAGGTTAAATTACGTCGTTTAGAAACACATCTCTGTCAGGATGACACTATAAATTTGCCTCTTTATGCACACATAAAAAGTTAAAAACAGTATAAGAAAACAGTCAGTGCACAGTTAGAAGAAATAAAGTAAGAAGAAGTAACCAAACACTGCAATGTCAGAGGTAAAATGAAGTAAATGAACTGTAATGTCAGTGGTAAGGTGAAGTAACCGAACACTGTAATGTCAGTAGTAAGATGATGTAACCGAACACTGTAATGACAGAGGTAAGATGAAGTAAATGAACTGTAATGTCAGTGGTAAGATGAAGTAGCTGAATTGTAATGTCAGTGTTAAAATGAAGTAACCAAACAGTAATGTCAGTGGTAAGATGAAGTAACCGAACGGTAATGTCAGTGGTAAGATGAAGTAACCGAACTCTGTAATGTCAGTGATAAGATGATGTACCTGAACACTGTAATGTCAGTGGTAAGATGAAGTAGCTGAACACTGTAATGTCACTGGTAAGATGAAGTAACCGAACTCTGTAATGTCAGTGATAAGATGATGTACCTGAACACTGTAATGTCAGTGGTAAGATGAAGTAGCTGAACACTGTAATGTCAGTGGTAAGATGAAGTAGCTGAACACTGTAATGTCAGTGGTAAGATGAAGTAGCTGAACACTGTAATGTCAGTGATAAGATGAAGTAGCTGAACACTGTAATATCAGTGGTAAGATGAAGTAGCTGAAGACTGTAATGTCAGTGGTAAGATGAAGTAGCTGAACACTGTAATATCAGTGATAAGATGAAGTAGCTGAAGACTGTAATGTCAGTGGTAAGATGAAGTAGCTGAAGACTGTAATGTCAGTGATAAGATGAAGTAGCTGAACACTGTAATATCAGTGATAAGATGAAGTAGCCGAACACTGTGATATCAGTGGTAAGATGAAGTAGCTGAAGACTGTAATGTCAGTGATAAGATGAAGTAGCTGAACACTGTGATATCAGTGGTAAGATGAAGTAGCTGAAGACTGTAATGTCAGTGGTAAGATGAAGTAGCTGAACACTGTAATGTCAGTGATAAGATGAAGTAGCTGAAGACTGTAATGTCAGTGGTAAGATGAAGTAACCGAACACTGTAATGTCGATGGTAAGATGAAATAACCGACTCAGAGAGTCAAAACCTTGCTAAATTTCCTTCAGTGATGATAAGTTACCAGCAAAAGACTGAGATGACTGAAGCATGTAACAATAATAGAAGGGGCATACAACAATGGTTGGGGCATGTAACAAGAATAGAAGGGGCATGTAACAAGAATAGCTGGGGCATGTAACAACAATGGTTGGGGCATGTAACAGGAATAGAAGGGGCATGTAACAACAATTGTTGGGGCATGTAACAACAACAAAAGAAGGGGCATGTAACAACAATAGTTGGGGCATGTAACAACAATAGTTGGGGCATGTAACAACAATAGTTGGGGCATGTAACAACAATGGTTGGGGCATGTAACAACAATAGTTGGGGCATGTAACAACAATAGTTGGGGCATGTAACAACAATAGTTGGGGCATGTAACAACAATGGTTGGGGCATGTAACAACAATAGTTGGGGCATGTAACAACAATAGTTGGGGCATGTAACAACAATAGAAGGGGCATGAAACAACAATAGAAGGAGCATGAAACAACAATAGTAGGGGCATGTAACAACAATAGTTGATTCATGCAACAACAATAGAAGGGGCAAGAAACAACAATAGTTGGGGCATGTAACAACAATGGTTGGGGCATGTAACAGGAATAGAAGGGGCATGTAACAACAATGGTTGGGGCATGTAACAGGAATAGAAGGGGCATGTAAGAACAATAGTTGGGGCATGTAACAACAACAACAGAAGGGGCATGTAACAACAATAGTTGGGGCATGTAACAACAATAGTTGGGGCATGTAACAACAATAGTTGGGGCATGTAACAACAATGGTTGGGGCATGTAACAACAATAGTTGGGGCATGTAACAACAATAGTTGGGGCATGTAACAACAATAGAAGGGGCATGAAACAACAATAGTTGGGGCACGTAACAACAATAGAAGGGGCATGAAACAACAATAGTAGGGGCATGTAACAACAATAGTTGATTCATGCAACAACAATAGAAGGGGCATGAAACAACAATAGTTGGGGCATGTAACAACAATAGTTAGGGCATGCAACAACAATAGAAGGGGCATGAAACAACAATAGTTGGGGCATGTAACAACAATAGTTGGGGAATGTAACAACAATAGAAGGGGCATGAAACAACAATAGTTGGGGCATGTAACAACAATAGAAGGGGCATGTAAGAACAATAGTTGGGGCATGTAACAACAATAGAATGGCCATGTAACAACAATAGAAGGGGCATGTAGCAACAATGGTTGGGGCATGAAATAACAATAGTTGGGGCATATAACAACAATGACTGGGGCATGTAACAATGACTGGAGTATGTAATAATGGATGGCAGCCATATTTCTAAACAGTTTTTGTATGAAAATCTTCAAAGATAATTGTCTTCACATGAAACTATTTTTCATCGACAGCGAGGACTAGGAAGGACTGGCAAATGATCGAGACCCATAGAGAACAACTCTTCGTAAAGGCCCAACATCATTCAAGGAGGGAGAGATAATGAAATTTAAAGTTAGAAAATTCAACCTCAGTGGAAGGGGCAAGAAACAACAATAGTTGGGGCATGTAACAACAATGGTTGGGGCATGTAACAGGAATAGAAGGGGCATGTAACAACAATGGTTGGGGCATGTAACAGGAATAGAAGGGGCATGTAACAACAATTGTTGGGGCATGTAACAACAACAACAGAAGGGGCATGTAACAACAATAGTTGGGGCATGTAACAACAATAGTTGGGGCATGTAACAACAATAGTTGGGGCATGTAACAACAATGGTTGGGGCATGTAACAACAATAGTTGGGGCATGTAACAACAATAGTTGGGGCATGTAACAACAATAGAAGGGGCATGAACAACAATAGTTGGGGCACGTAACAACAATAGAAGGGGCATGAAACAACAATAGTAGGGGCATGTAACAACAATAGTTGATTCATGCAACAACAATAGAAGGGGCATGAAACAACAATAGTTGGGGCATGTAACAACAATAGTTAGGGCATGCAACAACAATAGAAGGGGCATGAAACAACAATAGTTGGGGCATGTAACAACAATAGTTGGGGAATGTAACAACAATAGAAGGGGCATGAAACAACAATAGTTGGGGCATGTAACAACAATAGAAGGGGCATGTAAGAACAATAGTTGGGGCATGTAACAACAATAGAATGGCCATGTAACAACAATAGAAGGGGCATGTAGCAACAATGGTTGGGGCATGAAATAACAATAGTTGGGGCATATAACAACAATGACTGGGGCATGTAACAATGACTGGAGTATGTAATAATGGATGGCAGCCATATTTCTAAACAGTTTTTGTATGAAAATCTTCAAAGATAATTGTCTTCACATGAAACTATTTTTCATCGACAGCGAGGACTAGGAAGGACTGGCAAATGATCGAGACCCATAGAGAACAACTCTTCGTAAAGGCCCAACATCATTCAAGGAGGGAGAGATAATGAAATTTAAAGTTAGAAAATTCAACCTCAGTGGAACTGGAACTGGCGACATAAATCAAAATGCCGTTATTGTGGTCAATTAAGCAAAACCAACATTTGTGGAATCAGTCATGAGATGAACTGCTCAGAAAGATAATGCTCATCAACAACTTGTAATAAATTATATATACATACTTCACAACTGTAGTAAAAAAGTTACAATAATAAAAAGATCGTAATACAAGTTCAAACCATGTTGACACAATCAATATTGTAAGGGACATAATTAAAATATTATATCACAAGAAAATAAGGTACCGGTAATGTCCCTTACTTTGGTGGTGATGTACCTGAATTATAAATTTTGTTTCCTGTATATTTTAAAATTTTGTAGATGTGAGGTTATGAAAAATATTGAAGATTGAAGAAGTAGTGTTCTTAGATCAATATTGTCTTATAATTCAGCCACTTGAATGATTCAATAATTGCACAATCATGTGCGTGCATGTAAAGAGTTTAGCAATCACGAGAAGAAGTCAATATCTTAAAATCTTCACTACCAAGCCCTGCTTTTGACTTCAGCGAATTAAATAAATTTATAGGCAGCAAATGTGCAAATCTAAAGCAACCCAGTATTCCTTTCATGTCAGTTAGTGAAGTTTCAATTATCTTTGATCTTTAAGAACAACAACACAGCAGCACACAATAATAATTAGTGTATAAGTATATAACTACACACGAAGCACTGCAGTAAAGCTGTGATACCAGAATGTATAAAATAGGAAAAAGTAGGAGCAGCTTTATTATTTAACGATTACAAAGTTGTGACGTTTCGGCGTGAGCCGTAATCATACAAAAATATACAGGACGAATAAATAGAGAGAGGAGATAAAGTATAGATTCACATGAATAAAAAAAATGTTTTTTAAAGAGTACTTAGCTGTAAATTGTAAGGTGTGGCTTGTCCGGCGGTGTGTGTCAGGAATGGGTTTAGTAGAACGTGGAGACTGTTTAAATAGAGACCTGTGACATGTGGTCAGTCGGTTGTAATTGGGGGTGGTGGATGGGGAACCGGGGAGGGGAGAGAGAGTGATACAATATTGACCTAGCTAGGAGAAGTTGAAACAAATGATTGGGGAAGAGGGGTTGCAGAGTGATGCTGTGAGGAAGTTTGAAAAGTAAGAAGGGGTGGACTTAGTGGACAGGTACTATAATGATTGAAGAGAATGTTACGTGTAGCTAAACAGCGAGTTTAACCCATGTGGTTCTAGCGTCCCATAATTTTGAATGCAGCGGTTCTCAAGCGCCAGGCAGCTTGTGTCATCTGCGTGACATTGTTTGACGGCTGTTACCAGAAAATCAGATTTGCCTCTGTGGTTGGGGGCCATTGAAATGATTTGGGACTGGTTTCGAAGCATGCTGGGCGATGTCGTACAGATGTTTTTGCATGCGATCCCCTAATCTGAGGCCAGTCTCACCAATATATGTTATCCTGCATCTTTTGCAAACGATGACATATATCACATTACGGGACTCGCTTGTGAATCCCTCATGAAGAGTGAGGATAGTTTTGGGAAAGGTGATTGTTTTCGTTTCCCAGACTACCGGGCAGGTGACGCAGCGGGGGCGGTTACATTTTCTGGTGTCTAATAATAGTTCAGATACAAAAGCTGGTAACTTCACTTGGACTAGAAAATGTCTCTCCTTGGTTCAGCACAGAATCACCTGAACAATGTTTCACATCAGATCTACCATATTCTAGACGCAGCTCTTCAGCGATGTTCCCATCTTCAAAATACTCTACATGTGATACGAGAACAATTCCAAACTATGTACTATATTAGATCTGCAACACGTGGTTAACTAATTTCTAAAGCCTTCCTCGTTTGAATCACTTAACACAAAGTTTCAAAACTATCAAATCTTCATAATCACTTGATACACATCTTCAGTCTGGCATAAGGCTACTTCTGGCTCTATTTCTTGTTCTCCTGTTCTTCTTCCGTCCTTCTGCGTTCATTTCAATTTTTAAACCACGAAACCAACAGTCCGTGACCCAGGTGTACGTCAAGCCTGGTCCACCCGTAATGAGGTGGTATTCATGTGCAGGGAAGGGAACGAGCATCTCATTTGTTCCAAAACAGCGATCAAAGTGTAGATACTACAGGGAGCAGAACTACACTTTGATCTTAGCCAAAAATTCATTCAATTTAAAAAGCTATAAAATATAGTTATGGCTACATTTTGGTCATCAGTAGTTATATATTACTTTTTTTTCTTGACAATATATAATAGAACAATGATATACATTTTGTAAAGTTTAAATTAAAATATAATTGTCAAATGGTAGAATGCCCTAAATTAGAGAAGTGCATGAATACAATATCTGCGGGCTTTAATTTCCTTAATGCATTAATCCTTTTTCTTTTTAGTCAAACCCATTGTGATGGAAAGATTTAAATGAGATAAATATGTGGGTTATGTCCCATTGACATTGTAAACGTAGCTGAAAATTGTGTCCCCTGTTCTGAAATCATCAATTATGTCAGTTATATCCCCTCTACTCTAATATTTAATTCGGTTGTATCCCCTGTATTTATTAACCACCTGTTTATGAATTACATCGGTTGGATCCCCTATATTCAGAAATCATTTGTTCAAAAATTAAATCGGTTTTGTCCTCTGTATCTAATTATAATAACTTTTACAAATTGTAGAAGTTATTTCGTGTCTATAGCTCCCTTGTCAATTATTTCGGTTGTCTCTCTTGCATTGTGAAATAATCTCGTAGTAGAAAGAAGTTTATTTTCAAAGAGTAAAGTTTTGGCCACCCTGACTCGTCTAAAATCCTGCTATTTATCATACATCTTAGGCTCTATTCCAGACATTCTGCTATTTATCATACAAGTATATCTTTGGCTCTATTCCAGATATTCTGCTGTTTATCATACATCTTTGGCTCTATTCTGGATATTCTGCTATTTATCATACAAGTATATCTTTGGCTCTATTCCAGATATTCTGCTGTTCATCATACATCTTTGGCTCTGTTCCAGACATTCTGCTGTTTATCATACAAGTATATCTTTGGCTTATTTCAGATATTCTGCTGTTTATCACATATCTTTGGCTCTATTCTGACATTCTGCTGTTTATCATACATCTTTGGCTCTATTCCAGATATTCTGCTGTTTACATACAAGTATATCTTTGGCTTATTTCAGATATTCTGCTGTTTATCATACATCTTTGGCTCTATTCCAGACATTCTGCTGTTTATCATACAAGTATACCTTTGGCTTTATTCCAGATATTCTGCTGTCTATTATACATCTTTGGCTCTATTCCAGACATTCTGCTATTTATCATACAAGTATATCTTTGGCTCTGTTCCAGACATTCTTCTTCTTCACCTTTCCAAACCTTATTTGCTTTATATTCTTAATCTTCTTTCTTCAGCTGGTGATACAAATTTCTTGTAGATCTTCTTATATGTTCTCTCTCCATCCTTGTCTTAGACTATTTCTGGTCTTGTTTCCTTCACCTATTATGTGTATATATATATATATATATATATATATATAATATATATATATATATATATATATATATATATATATATATATGTATAATTTTCATTTGTTTGTTCTCCTCCATTCTTTGGACAAGGAAGAACCAACGTATTCTGTTCAGTTTCAAGACATGCATGACTCTTTGGGATTTCTTCTTCTTCTCATGCACACTGGCGATGATGGTACCCTGCTGTTTGCGATGCGCCTTTTAGCTGGGTACCTCCACTTCAGCACCTTTCCTTGCTAGGGCAGACTGTGGTTTTGCCCGGACTGCCATGAAGTCAGTGGTGTAGGCTGGCCTGGCCAAAACTTTGTTTTCCAGCCTCTGGTGGCTGTAAAAGCCCCTTCTCCATGTCAGATCCAGCATGCAATGCTGGCTGGCCAGATGGCTTTGAGATAGTTCCACAGAGACACTCCAACTTTGGGATGAGGAATCTGATGAGTGCCTCAACGATATCCATTCCCCACCACCTATAGTCTGCTGGCTCTATTTTGTTTACATCATTACATTACATTTTATAAAAATAAAAATTACAATTATTGTTGATTGCTACAGGTCTCTGGGATACAGAAGTAGGTCAGAGTTTTTAAGCAAAGAGATCTATGTTCCCTGCCTCACAGAGACTATGTTAAGATAAGTGTGTCCTTAACATAGTTGTTCCCAGGGGATTTGGGATTTAAATAAGCTCTTAAGTTCACTCTTGTTTTCAGCTTCCTATTCTCCACTGTTTGTATCCAGGTCAGGCCCAGAGATCTTCTTAGATCTTTTTTCTCAAATACTTGTGAGAAATTGTTGTTCATCTTTGTTGATGCAAAGCAACGTTTATTCTATTTCCTTAGCTGTCCTTCAAATATCCATACTACAAGAACTTAATACTGATTGGCTAGTAAAGAAGATTAAACAGAAAGTTTAAATATTTCGGACATATTAAATCTCTTAAGAATTTAGAGAAGACAGTCTTGGAAGGGTGCATAATGGGATAAAGAAAGAGAGGAAGACCAAGGCGAAGATGGCCACATCGTTGATAATCTGCAAATGGATGCATCAGCAGCAGGCCATCTTGCTTACAACCGAGAGGCCTACAGGAGAGCTGTTAAGGAGCAAAGTTCCACAAGGGACATGGAAATGACTGAACTGACTGACTCTGCTTTTAATTTTCTCACTTAGTATGTTGCTGCTGTTGAAAGCTGCACCTAGATTTTGTAGAAATGACCCTAAAGGAATAGCATTATTGTTACTTTCACTAGGATGGGACTGAAAATGAATTTGTGTTTACATCTTGACACAATACAACACAAGAATTGTATTTGTCTATTTCTTGACAAACTGAAAGCCACTGAAATAGTTAGTGGCGCCATTGTAGGCAGAATGCCTAAACAAGACCACGCTAGACTGGCCAGCTATGTGTGTTTACTGAAAGAGTGTAATTTTCTCTTACTACTCAAGTTAACTATTCCAAGAGTTGGAATCCACAAAATGGTTCCTAGACTAAACGCAAGGTAACAGCACACCCAGATTCTCAACAAAATCACGCCACTCAATACAGATAACCTTGACCACAAGACCAATGACAACTATCCCGTCATTCTTCAGTATGATACATGAAATGTACATGTATCACAACAGAGTCTCCAGTTTTACAGTGTCAAAGATCAATCAAAACTTTAATATGAGAATTTTATGAGGATGACATAATGTGCAATGAATAAATCAAGGAAAACAGACAACTCAACAAAATACATAGAGCCAAGTCTCCGGGCAAGGGAGTTATTCCCGCCACGACACAAAATAAGACTCAAGACATACATACAGACTAATATCCTAATAACCACTGATCCAAGCTATGGAAATCAACATCTCAACAAAATCCTTCAACCTAACTCCTACATCACTATGTCCACAAGGACAACCTGTATGTAATTGAATCATGGACCTATTCTTACAACAACTACAACAAAAATCCAGGTTCTATCTCTCAACCATGACTGAAAAACTCTAACTCTACTCCTAAGTCTTTTTTGTCTGAGTGCCTCTTTTCTCTGAGCCTCATTTGTTTTTATATTTCCTGGCTATGAAATCACGTGATACTCCACACATTCGTCTCATGATGTTAAGACCTAGAAACTTCTCCCTGGCTTTCACGTGACAACCAGACTTTCCGTACTGTGCTAGTGCACCCTATTAAGTCAGTCTGACTACAAACAAGACTCGTGAACATTACTGAAAGTTCTAGAAGTATTATTAACCTCTCCACCTCAGGGAGTTAAAACTCTTCTCCCCTTATGCCAATACTATACTGATATAATATTCCCCCCTGCCAAGAAAGAGATATGAGCATCAAATCTCTCAGATGGAACATTCCAGTCATGTACCATTCAGGATATAACAAGTGACAATCCAGTCTCTAAATACTCACATCTTACATCCTACCCATGCCGTTAAACGTCACATAGAGCCCGTATGATAGTTCGCCAAGATGTCCTGTCTTCGGTGAGTTATACCCACTGAATTGGCTTCTCTTTACAATGTCCTCTGTAGAGTTTCACATGGTCGATCTCTTTTTCTTCAGCCTGTTATGTTCCATTTGATAGCTTGTTTGGGGATTTTCTGATTGTTTCTTCTCATCAAGTGACCGACATATGTCCATCTTCTTTTTCTGATCACCCATGAGACAGGTTGTTGTCTGTTCATCTATCTGATCTCTGCGTTGTTCTTGAATTCATTCCGCTTTATATCAAGTATTTTCCTTAGGCATTTGTTTTTTAAAGAGTCCAATTTCTTGTCTGTTTCTTTGGTTGTTTTCCAGCTTTCACATGCATAAATGAGGGTGGATATTACATTTGAATTGAATAATGTTAACTTGGTTTTTGTGCTTATAACTTTTGAATTCCATATGTTCTCAAGATTCTTGAAGATCAATGCTGCTTTGGCAATTCGAATTCTAACTTCTTTTCTGGTGTCACCATTGTGGTCTATATAGCTGCTGAGATATGCAGAATGATTTACTTCTTCAACAGCTGTTCCTTCTACATATATTTGTCCTTCGTGGTTATTGAGAACCTTCACATCCGGTTCTTTAATAAAGTACATTTTCCACAAGAGCGAACATATCCACATTCTACAGCTCTTCTATATATGGTCTGATATCCACATGTCAAAACTCTGCATATACCCACATACCTCCAGATCTATGCATGTACCCACACGCCTCTGGAATAGCTAATCACTTATTCCGATTCTCCACAGCTTGCCAGTGCTATATAGCACATGGTCAAACCCTCTATACACTTCTTCATACAATCACTGGTAAAACCCCATGTCCTAATCAGATAAAATGTTTAACAACTCAAACCTCTGATAGTGACAAATGCACAATAGCATCATGGATCTACAGTTGAAAACTAGTATATGAATCTCATTAAATTTTGCCTTTCAACAAAAGTCACAACTAGTAATCCATCGCTCTGTGGATAACCGCAAATGCAAAGCAGTCATAGCAACCACAGCCATTTCAGTAGGAAACCTCAATGGGTAACATGGGCTCTGAATGATAGCTATAAACACAAGAAAAAAAAAAGTTTTTTTCTCTCATTTGGTATGAAAATATTACAAAATTTTGTATATCTTAATCCCTGAAAACCAGATAAAACCACAGAAAACCAAATCGATCACATACTAATAAACAACAAGTGGAAACGGTCACTACAAGATGTGCGAGCAAGGAAAGGAGCAGATATAGGAAGTGATCACAACCTTCTGGTAGCAAAAATAAAACTAAAATTAAGGAAAGCCAGAATCGGAGAACACAGAAAGATACATTTTGATACAAGAAAACTGAAAGACCAGCAAACAAGAAATGAATTCTCAATAATACTTAAGAACCGCTTCAGTGTCCTACAAGACGAAGCAGAAATGTCCATATTAGAGTTCAATAAAACACTACAGGAAACAGCAAAAGAGGTGCTGGGATATCGGAAAAGGAGAAAAGAGGAATGGATAAGTGAGACCACATGGGAAAAGATAGAGCAAAGAAAAGAAATCAAGAAAAAATTACTGAACACCAAATCACAACGGCTTAAAGAACGAGTTTTAAGTAATTATGCACAAAAGGACAAAGAAGTGAAGGAATCATGCCGTCAAGATAAACGTCAGTATTATGACAACTTAGCAGAGACAGCAGAGAAAGCAGCATATACAAATGACATGAAAACCATATATAAAATCACAAAGCAGATGACAGGTAACTTCAATACAAGATGTGAAAGTGCAGTAAGAACACAAAATGGACAACTGGTCATTGGAGAAAGAGAAAAAATTGAAAGATGGAGGGAACACTTTAACACCCTACTAAACAGAACACAAGCAGCACAAGCAATAGATATACCTGAAGCAAAAGCGGAACTAAACATCAATACAGGACCAATAACAATAAATGAAGTAAAAGAGGCGATAAAGATGCTAAAATCAGACAGGGCACCAGGTGAAGATGAAGTGACTGCTGAGATGTTGAAAGCAGAAGAAACAGAAACACCAAAACAACTTTGCCGGATATTACAACAAATTTGGGATTTAGAAAAAGCCCCAGAGGAGTGGAAAACTGGTCTTATAGTAAAACTACCAAAGAAGGGTGACCTCAGAGATTGTGGGAACTGGAGAGGCATTACCCTACTGCCACTCACTAGTAAAGTATTTTGCAGAATAATCATCAACAGAATTGTACCAACACTTGAGGAAAAACTTCGGAAAGAGCAGGCAGGATTTAGGAAAGGAAGATCATGCATAGACCATATATTTGTACTTAGACAAATATTAGAACAGGCAAATGAATGGCATAGCACAACATATGCATTATTCATAGATTTTGAGAAAGCCTTTGACAGTGTCAACAGAGATGCACTGTGGAAAATCCTAAGATGGCATGGCCTCCCCCATAAAATAGTTAATGTAATCAAAGCCCTATACGAGGGTTTTCAGTGCAAAGTTATCTGTGGAGAACATACCTCCAGCAGCTTTAGGGTACAAACAGGAGTGAAACAGGGATGTGTACTATCACCAACATTATTTATCTTGGCAGTAGACTGGTTAATGAAGGAGGCAACATCAGACAAACGCAGAGGATTACAATGGACCCTTAACACAGTGCTGGAGGACCTTGACTTTGCGGACGACATTTGTCTATTATCAAGCAGTCACAAAGATATGCAAGATAAAATAAACAAGTTAACCCAGAATGCAAACAACATAGGACTAAAGATCAACGTAGGAAAGACAAAGTTAATGAAGCAAAATGTGAACAACAGAAATGTACTCAGAGTAGATAACAAGTTAGTGGAGGAGGTCAACGAATTTGTATACCTTGGCAGCAGAGTAGTAGAAAATGGAGACAGCACAGAGGACATCAACAGCAGACTTACTAGAGCAAACCAGGCTTTTGCAATGCTACAGAATATATGGAAATCAAATAAACTAAGCACAAATATGAAAATCAGGATATTTAAGAGTAATGTTCTAAGTGTACTACTCTATGGAAGTGAATGCTGGAAAATCACCAAAACCATAGAAAACAAGTTGAATTTTTTCCAGACTAAATGTTTACGTAGAATTAAAAAAATATTTTGGCCAAACACCATAAGAAATAACATCTTATTGGCAGAAATGCAGATGAAACCACTGACAACAATTATTGAGGAAAGACGCTGGCGATGGTTGGGACATGTGCTCCGAATGACTGACAACTCACTACCAAAAATAGCACTAAGATGGACACCACAGGGGAGCAGAAGTAAGGGTAGACCAAAAGAGACATGGAGAAGAACAACAGAAAGGATGTTGAGCAATAGAGGGCTCACCTGGGCAAGAGCAGAAAAAAAGGCGAAAGACAGGCATTTGTGGAAAACCCTTGCGGAAGCCCCATGTGCCCTGGGCACTTAAGGTTCAGAGAGAGAGAATCCCTGAAACAACAACAACAACAAATCTAACCCATGCCATATAATGATAGAAGACTCTTTGTAACTAATCACAAATACACCAGATTATGTAATTATCAAAGCTAAGAAAAACAATGTAATCTATTTAACATGACGAGAGGATCTCCAAGTGCCGACCCATTTCACAAGTTCAACTCGGACATCTTCATAATGGGCATTCGAGGAATATGATCAAGTTCCCTTCCAGTTTATGACAATGGATGACATACCAGACGTGAAAGGTTTCTCTTACAACTAAGCTGACGTAGACAGGTGCCGTTCTGATGCACTTTCCTTCTTAGAGACGAAAACGAAACAGGAAGAATTGTCCATGAACGTACCAGCATCGAGAATACAGCTTGCCAGTGTCTCTCAAAATGTTCCAGAAATTTAGATAAGCAGATTCCGGTTGTGTTCTCACTGAAATATACATCAAACACCGTCTGTATAATGTCAAAACAATGTCACCACACCTCTTGTGAAGAAACACACAATGTAAGAGTCTCGAACCTGTCGTATCTGTGTGGCGGAAGACATGCTGTAGCACATGCAGCTACCCAGCCTCGCCCGGTGTGTAGGTCACGTGCACGACCAGCTGCCCGCAGCATAGCATCTGGGTTACCGGCTACTGGCTGCAAAGGAAGGTGAGGCTGGGATTTCTAACTTCCGGGTGATGACAACAGCTAGCATACCAAGACAATCAAACGCCAATGAATATACACCGCTCTAAATTTCTACTCTAAACTCCTTTTTTTCGCCAACCCAGCGAGAGTTGGGAATCCCGCCGATCACTGCCAGCCGAATTACGAACGCCAGCTAGCTAACCCATGAGAAACTTGAGGCCCTAACTAACTAACTTCCTAACAACTTAAGCTATCGGATGACCACGTGCAAACCTCCTAATCTAACTAAACCCTAAGTAAGTGTTCCACATACAAACTTCCTGGACAACGAATGTCCACACACAACAGAGCAAGACACGAGCACACTTTGGAGACAATTATCGATTAGTGACGTAGGGTGGTTGGCCTAAACATGTACTACTATAACTAGGTCAGGTTACGGGGACTCCCCATGTTTGGCTGAAGGACTGACCATACCAGAAGCAGGCGTGTAAAAACAACACACAGCAATGACCGTTATAGGGCCAGATACACGGCACCACTGAAATAGAATCTGTCTACACGTCTTGACACAATACAAGACAGTAATTTTATTTGTCTATTTCCTGACAAATTGAAAGCCACTGAAATAGTTAGTGGTCCCACTGAAGGTAGAATGCCTAAACAAGAATACCCCTCTTTACCGGCCATCGACACTACAGTGAATTCTTCCTGTTAGTCTGGTGCCTGCCATGTTCGTTATAGGGATTTTGTTTCGTTGCAGCGTAAAACTATTTTAACTTTTTATTGTACACGATTTAAATGCGCATGTCTGGTGACCTTTCATAGTTCAATCCAAAGCGTGACTAACAACCGAGCGAAATCGATATTTGTAACAGAAATTTCAATATTTATTGTGATTTCGGAGGTATAAGGACATGTCCTATGACCAGAACACTGTTCCTGAACGTACCCCAAGTACATCTAGACCTATTAAATGGACTGCAGAAGTAGTTAGAATGTTATTTCAGACATTATTTTAGTGAGAATGCCACCACACGATGAGATCGGACGAAAATTTAAGTAGATCTGGAAATCACCGATGGTAAACATTGAACATCTAGGCGTCGCCGATGGTAAGCACTACACAATTATCAGCAAAAATCATCACACTACTACTTTTTCATTAAAAACAACTCTTCATTTATGAAATCTTCTTACATTTACAACTATTTTCATGCATAATATGTATACTTCAAAGGTGGAAATACTTTATACATTCACTTGTACAACTATACTCCTTTATACACATCAAGACCCGCGCTTTTTGTGTGGCACGGACGAGAACGTCCGCTGTTTGTTTCTGTAGGGCAGTCAGTCTGACTACAAACAAGACTCGTGGACATTACTGAAAGTTCTAGAAATATTAACCTCTCCACCTCAGGGAGTTAAAACAAGAGGGGAAGCCAATGTCAACAAAGATTCCAGGATTCTCCGCCATGGTACTTCAGCATCCTCACTCGTGCAGAAAGATGCACTGACGCCTAAGAAGGTCATCTCTAACATCTTCTGTAACGATAACTCAAAAATCTTTCAATTGTAATCCCTGCCTACATAGAAACACTGACGGACAGATGAACCGGGCTGGTTTCTCACGGCCCATATTGTATAAGACAAATAATTAAAACTGAAAAAAATAAAGAAAAAAAAATCATTTACGTTCTCTCTTGTCCAGAAAATAACAATAGATATATATATATAACAAAGTTCTTCTCAGAGTCTCACACTAATGAATATTTACGAATGTTACTATTCACTGTTACAAGGAAAGAAGAACACATTATTATTCAATGTAAAAATGTTATTTCCATTCGGTCACTGCAATAAGAGTTTAAAATAACAAAATATCATGACAGATTTATGAATCGCATGTGTGTACGTGTGGGTGGGTGGGGGATGTTCTCGACCTCAAGTAGATACTGTAAGATATAGGAAGGATCAGAGCTTATAATATTTATACAGAATGGGAGGGTATTCCAAAGATGAACAGCAGAGTAAGCACGGCTTTTCTTAAAAAGATCACGTCTAGGTTTTTGAAAGGAGAACTTTGTTTAAAGGCTGCTTATACTTTTGGTTAGATTAAAACAGTTTCCGTAGATAAAAAGGAATATTTCGTGATAGAATCAAAGAACTAACATTGTCCTGTTTAACAGGAGCCCGCTTTTTTGTTTAGAGGTAAAATTTTTATGTTTGTGCTGATTTGTTGTCTGTGAGTGATATTTGTCAATGGTAAGCACTGCTGCTCCCTTTTGAAGTTAGTAAAGCCTCTTTTCCCCGTGTGATACCAAGGACCTGGGAACATGCCTGGGAAGCAAAGAATAGGACCACTGTACCCTACCACGCATGATCGTAAAAGGCGACTAAGGAGGGTTCGGCATAGGGCCAGCAACCCTATCTGGTAAAAAATCGGCATAGGGCCAGCAACCCTATCTGGTAAAAAAAACTATCAGACTGTTACAGAAACAGAAGCAAGGGAAAAAACAAATGCAGGTGGAAGGAGAAATGCTTATCCGGAAACTGAGCCCATGAAGGTTATGAATGAAAGCCAGCCACTGGAAGTCCCCATCCCGACTGCAGACCTCCTGGAACATAAACACAAGATGCAAATAGGCAACTAGAATGTAAGAACACTTAATCCGACTGGAAAACTAGCACAAACCATCAAGGAAATGCACAGATACAAACTAGACATATTAGGAACACAAGAGGCAAGATGGATAGGACAAGGCAGAAGGAAATTAACAACACAACACACAGAAGATGCAATAATATGGTCAGGTAAAGATAATCAAAATGAAGGAGGAGTAGCACTGATTATAACAAAAGAAGCATCAAGAAATGGACCCCTATGAATGAGAGATTATTATATGCACACTTCAACTCAAGGTTCACGAAGCTGTCTATTATAATTTGTTATGCACCAACAGAAGCAGCTGAAGAGGAACTGGAAAAAGATTTTTACAGCAGCCTCGAAACCACAGTAGAAACAATACCCAAGCATGATATGCTACTCATCTTGGGCGACTTCAATGCAAAAGTAAGTGAGGGAAATGAAGATAGAAGAAGAATTATGGGAAGAGAAGGAACCGGAGAAATAAATGAAAATGGATAAAGATTGCAGTTTCTGTGAAGAAAACATGATGACCATCAGAGGGACAATTTTCCAACATAAAAACATCCATAAAGTGACTTGGAGGTCACCAGATAAAACTACAGAAAACCAAATCGATCACATACTAATAAATAACAAGTGGAAACAGTCACTACAAGATGTGAGAGCAAGGAAAGGAGCAGATGTAGGAAGTGATCACAACCTTCTGGTAGCAAAATAAAACTAAAATTAAGGAAGCCAAAATCGGAGAACACAGAAAGGCACGTTTTGATACAAGAAAACTGAAAGACCAGCAAACAAGGAATGAATTCTCAATAGTACTGAAGAACCACTTCAGTGTCCTACAAGACGAAGCAGAAATATCCATACTAGAGTTCAATGAAACACTACAGAAAACAGCAAAAGAGGTTCTGGGATATCGGAAAAGGAGAAAAGAGGAATGGATAAGCAAGACCATATGGGAAATATATTCGTTATAACCTCTTATATTTTACCCATTGTTTTCCATCTTTTGAGTTGGGAGCTTGACTAGATTGCTGCCCTGGAGTAAGGACGAGTGCCCGAGAATACAATAGTGCCTAGCACGTCCTTCATTACAGCTCGCTTCCGACAAATCTCGAACCCAGATTCTTTACCCTCATAGTTGGTGTTCATGTCTGCTACCCTCTTAAATTCCTTTGGAGTTATCACTTTCTCCCATTCATCTCTGTCATCGCCATCAAAACCACATAACACTCATAAAGCATATTTCATCAAGGCCAAGGAATATAGGTCATATTTATTGACAAAAATTGACGCCAGTCGAGACCACAACAGATATATGGTGAAATGTTTCTTATGTAAGCAGTTATTGCAGTTTTTAATTCATTCTGCGTGCGTGGGCGATTTCGATAAACTTCAGGCTTAGCTGCTCTTTGTATCTTAACATAGCCTGAGAGGTGAAACCAGGCATTATCTGTAAAAAAGGTGACTCAAGAATATCAGCAGTTATAGTCTGAATGAAATTTGTAAACCATTCAAAGTAACGGAGTCGTTTTTCATGATCCGCGGACAGTAATTGTTGGACCACTGTTACTTTATATGGGAAGAGTTTCAAATTTTCCCTGACCGCTTTATACGCTGCTACAAGCCCGATACCTTCCTACTGTGCCGTCTTTTGCAAAATCTTTGATGGACTCCGAAGCATGGAGTCAGAAATGTCGGATATCTTCTCCTCGTTAAGTTTAGATGATCTCCCACTACGTTATGCGTCTGATAACTGAATACACAAAGATAGACTGAATATAGTGAATCTTACACAACAGATGCCTTCGACACGCTAAAGTACGCAGGTAGATGTGGCTAGATACCGTAGTCATTAAGATACCACTACGATAACGGTATCGATACTGGACTAGTGCACAGTAATTTTTAGAACACCCTATGAATATTTTTTACACTGAAACCATATTATAAATAGTTATAACACAAAAATATCATACATTATCATCATCATCAGGTGCCGTGCCGACTGGCGTTAGCTATTATGCTTCTCCAGAGTGCACGATCCTTCATGCAGGCCATTAGCTCAGTTGGTGATCTCCTCTCACACCATCTCGTCAGACTGTCCAGTATCATTTCTCTTGGTCTTCCCCTGGCTCTTCTTCCTTCTATTTTTCCTGTTGTTATAATATTTTCAATGCCCCCTCTTCTCATTGCATGTGCTATGAAAGTACATTCTCTCTCTCTTATTTTTTGACAAGATTTTTTTCTATCTCCAACTCTTCTCAAACATTTTCCATTAGTTATTTTTGCTGTCCAGAGAATTCGCAACATTCTTCTAATAAACCACATTTCTGCTGCTTCCAATGATTTTTTAACAGACCTACCTATTGTCCATGATTCACTTCCATATAACAAGATAGGTTCAATATAGCATTTTAGGATTCGTTTTCTAACATTCATTGATAAGGATAATATGTTTCTCATTCTCTGAAAAGCAGTAATTGCCTGGTCTATTCTGTTCCTAATTTCTGTTTTGCATTTCCCATCTGAAGTTATTACTGCTCCAAGGTATTTGAATTTCTGCACCTGCTTTAGAATAGTTCCGTTTAATTTAATACTGCATGCTGGTGGATTCTGTTTTTTAGATATAACCATAGTCTCTTGTCTTTTTGATGTTCAAAGTAAGGCCTTTCTGTTCACTTTCTTTGGCAACTTTATCCAAGAGAGTTTGCAGATCTTGCTAGTTCTCAGCTATCAGTACTGTGTCGTCAGCATACCGAAAGTTGTTAATATTGTATCCTCCTACTTTTATACCTGGTTCTCCAATGATCGTTCTTAGAATATTCTCGCTGTACAGAGAAAAAAGGTCTGGAGATAGTACACATCCATGTCGCACCCCTTGTTTTATAGGTTTGATATTTTCCAGTTTTATTTACAACTTGAATCGTTGCCAGTATAGATGTTTTACAATCCTCGTGTCTTTGCCGTCTATGTTTATGTCTTCAAGCATTTTAATAACCTTACCATGTTTCACCTTGTCGAATGCCTTGGTGTTATCAATGAAGCATAAGTAGAGATCTTTCTGTACTTCTAAAGCTCTTTCTGTTAGTGTTCGTACATATTCAATAAAATAAATGTCATAAGAGCCAACATTTACAGCATAGTACACTTCTTGTAGTTTTTTTCTCTTATACTTGCACTAGCCTTGTACACACTTTGAATAATTCAGTTAAAAAATGTCTCAGTTTCTGTCAGTCTGTTTAGTTCCCTACATGTCAGCTAAACATTCTACAAGATTCCCCAAATTCTTGTTATAAACCACCCTGGCTCTCTCTCTCTCTCTCTCTCTCTCTTTACAAGAAAAGCTTTAGTTATTCTGCTGCTCATCTTTGGAATACCCTCCCATCCTATATAAAAAATATAAATTATACTCCTTCCTATAACTACAAGCTTTCCCAATATCTATTTGATGTCGACTACATGCCTCCATGAATTATAAAACTTAAAAGTTATCTTAAGCTGCTCTTACAGACACCGAATACAATTAATTGTTTTCTGAATAGTCCCGAAAATTTTGTTTAGTAGATAGTCATTTATAATGTACGTAGTTACTTCTGTACTGAGTGAATGTTTAAGAGCGAAACGTAAATGTTATATTTTATTTTATGTCTCTCAGCTTCAATGTTAGTTATGTTTGTTACATGAACAGCATATTTGTAGAATGTCTGGAATAGAGTGAAAGATGTATGATAAAGGGCAGAATGTCAGTCGGGCCTGCGTGCCCAATTCTTAACCCTTTTGAAATAAAGATCAATCAATCAATCAATCTCTCTCTCTCTCACTCTCTCACTCTCTCTCTCTCTCTCTATTACTTCATCTATTTATCTGGGGTTGAGTGTGCTGTACAATGTACCGATAAGTGACCCATAGTTGACTGCATGTGTCAGGGTTGGTGACTCATAGTTGACTGCATGTGTCAGGGTTGGTGACTCATAGTTGACTGCATGTGTCAGGGTTGGTGACTTATAGTTGACTGCATGTGTCAGAGTTGGTGACTCATAGTTGACTGCATGTGTCAGGGTTGGTGACTCATAGTTGACTGCATGTGTCAGGGTTGGCGACTTATAGTTGATTGCATGTGTCAGGGTTGGTGACCCATAGTTGACTGCATGTGTCAGGGTTGGCGACCCATAGCCAACTGAGACTCTATCCCACCTATCCGTTAGAGCTCATAGTAATTCAGCCTTACTACAGGAGCAGGAATATCTGCAGCCACCATCGCCATGGAATCTGCTGCATTAATGTTGAATCTCATCCTGGTTTCCAGCCAGTTCAAAGATTTGAAACCACTTCTTATTTGATATGATGATTTGCTTAAACTCCCTCACCACCTCGTCCTCACTATCTATCTATCTATCTATCTATCTATCTATCTATCTATCTATCTATCTATCTATCTATCTATCTGAAATAGCTCTATATTTTATTTATATATTATATTGTTGGATGTATGGATGGGATTTTATATGTATAAAAAAAAGAAGAAAAAAAAAGCAACAACTCACAAGACCTCTGGGAGTCATGACCCAGAGGGGCCCCACCCCCCTTATAGTGTCAGGAGTTTAAAGGGCCGAAACACTTGTCTGAGTGGGGGGGGGGGTACTTCCTCTGATGATATGAAGGAGTTGTGTTGTTGTTCCGCTCTCTACGGTAGAGAGTTTCCTGCATATGTACAAGCTGTTTATTTCACAGTTATTGGTACTCTATATTTCTGTAAATGCAATACTAAAGAGATGTTGAATGAACGTTAGAATGAAAACTGAGGGTTGAAGCCTCGAATATTAGACGGGTCGGTTAGAACAACTCTCCACTCCTTGAAAATAAAGGTCGCTAGTTTCCTGTCTTCTTCTTCTTCTTCTCCTTCTTCTTCTCTGTAACTCTCTTTACTTACACTGTAACCTTTGACCTTATGCTCAGTATCTTCTTGTTTTCAACATTCAGAACGGTCACCCTGACCTTGACAGAGGACAGAAAACTAAACCTTGAAAAAGATAAGGTAGACTGTGAAAACTGCAGTAAGATAAAAATAAGTTTCTGTAAGTTTGTTTTCTGAAATAGTTATACTGTGAAGAAGAAGAAGAAGAAATTTTTCCACTTTAGTGGTAACTGCTTAGGTATATAATTTTCCGGCTGTGGTTGTCCTGGTTTCTAATTGTCCTGAAGGGGGGGGGGGTGGATGGGTGAGTGTGTGTGTGTGTCTGTGAGTGAGTGAGTGAGTGAGTGAGTGAATGAGAGAGTGAGTGAGTGAGTGAGGGAGTGAGTGAGTGAGTGAGGGAGGGAGGGAGTGAGTGAGTCAGTGAAGGAGTGAGGGAGTGAGTGAGTCAGTGAAGGAGTGAGTGAGTGAGTGAGTGAGTGAATGAGGGAGTGAGTGAGTGAGTGAGTGAAGGAGTGGGTGAGTGAGTGAGGGAGGGAGTGAGTGAGTGAGTGAGTGAGTGAGTGAGTGAGTGAGGGAGTGAGTGAGTGAGTGAATGAGTGAGTGAGTGAATGAGTGAGTGAGTGAATAAGGGAGTGAGTGAGTGAGTGAGTGAGTGAAGGAGTGAGTGAGTGAGTGAGTGAGGGAGTGAGTGAATGAGGGAGTGAGTGAGTGAGTGAGTGAGTGAGTGAGTGAGTGAGTGAGTGAGTGAGTGAAGGAGTGAGGGAGTGAGTGAGTGAGTGAGTGAGTGAGTGAGTGAGTGAGTGAGTGGTAGATAAAACCTATAGGCTTGGGGAGGGGCAGGTAGACCGAGAAATCTTACCTTTCCTAGATATAGCACAAATACGCCGTCAACGCGGTATAGCTCCCATCGCCAATGGTGTCCGCTGTCTGAAGTAAGCAGAAAATGTTTACTTTAGTGACAGTTTTGCATGCTCGTGTAGTAAGAAAGACATGTTAGCCGGGTATTGTTTTATTATGATTTTTGTTACACATATTGTTCTTAATATATATGTATGTCATGCTGTCTGTACTCTGCAGCGGAAGCTGCTAAATCAGACATTATAGATGAGCGGTTTGTGGAGTTCAAAGAGTGAGTTTTACAGAAGAAAATGCTTGCCTTTATTTCGTGTACTGTAACACATTTAGCAGCGTATGAAAGTTGGATATAGTATATTCTGGAGTGTTAGACTCTGGATAAGTTTATGACTTCTGGATATAGTATATTCTAGAGTGTTAGACTCTGGATAAGTTGATGACTTCTGGATATAGTATATTCTAGAGTGTTAGACTCTGGATAAGTTGATGACTTCTGGATATAGTATATTCTGGAGTGTTAGACTCTGGATAAGTTGATGACTTCTGGATATAGTATATTCTAGAGTGTTAGACTCTGGATACGTTGATGACTTCTGGATATAGTATATTCTAGAGTGTTAGACTCTGGATACGTTGATGACTTCTGGATATAGTATATTCTGGAGTGTTAGACTCTGGATACGTTGATGACTGCTGGATATAGTATATTCTGGAGTGTTAGACTCTGGATAAGTTGATGACTTCTGGATATAGTATATTCTGGAGTGTTAGACTCTGGATAAGTTGATGACTTCTGGATATAGTATATTCTGGAGTGTTAGACTCTGGATAAGTTGATGACTTCTGGATATAGTATATTCTAGAGTGTTAGACTCTGGATACGTTGATGACTTCTGGATATAGTATATTCTAGAGTGTTAGACTCTGGATACGTTGATGACTTCTGGATATAGTATATTCTGGAGTGTTAGACTCTGGATACGTTGATGACTGCTGGATATAGTATATTCTGGAGTGTTAGACTCTGGATAAGTTGATGACTTCTGGATATAGTATATTCTGGAGTGTTAGACTCTGGATAAGTTGATGACTGCTGGATATAGTATATTCTAGAGTGTTAGACTCTGGATACGTTGATGACTGCTGGATATAGTATATTCTAGAGTGTTAGACTCTGGATAAGTTGATGACTTCTGGATATAGTATATTCTGGAGTGTTAGACTCTGGATACGTTGATGACTGCTGGATATAGTATATTCTAGAGTGTTAGACTCTGGATAAGTTGATGACTTCTGGATATAGTATATTCTGGAGTGTTAGACTCTGGATAAGTTGATGACTTCTGGATATAGTATATTCTAGAGTGTTAGACTCTGGATAAGTTGATGACTTCTGGATATAGTATATTCTGGAGTGTTAGACTCTGGATAAGTTGATGACTTCTGGATATAGTATATTCTGGAGTGTTAGACTCTGGATACGTTGATGACTGCTGGATATAGTATATTCTGGAGTGTTAGACTCTGGATAAGTTGATGACTTCTGGATATAGTATATTCTAGAGTGTTAGACTCTGGATACGTTGATGACTGCTGGATATAGTATATTCTAGAGTGTTAGACTCTGGATACGTTGATGACTGCTGGATATAGTATATTCTGGAGTGTTAGACTCTAAGGAAGTTGATGCGAATAACTACGTCAAATTAAATGCCCGTGTAGTGGTTGCTGACTTGGTTCCAGAGGCCAGTTGCTTGATCCATTTGGATACATCCACAGTGGAGTTGTCAAGTTGATCTGTGGCATGATAGATGTTCAAGTCTGAAGCAGGTTTTTTGCTTTAGATCGGCAAAGGAGTGGCTGTTGAAGAGTAGGTTGTGATGTTTGTTAGGAAATGATCGTGAGTGCTTCTACACATGTTCTTCGATACAGTAATGTAACAGAGCTGTAATGATTAGGACTCGAAAAATTCAAATCCAAAGGACTTCCAGACATGAGAGAAAGACACATCACAAAGGAACTACCTGGAAAGTCCCACTAGTAGAGACAGACAGAGATGTGTGCTAAATTATAGACAGACAGAGCTATGTGGTAGACTAAGGAGAGAAAGAGGTGTGTCCCAGAGTAGAGTAGTAAAGTAGAGACATACAGAGGTGTGTGCTAGAAAAGAGACAGACGGAGGTGTGTGCTAGAATAGAAGCAGACAGATGTTTAGTAGAGTAAAGACAGGCAGAGGTGTGTGCTAGAGTAGAGACAGACAGAGGTGTGTGCTAGATTAGAGACAGACAGAGCTGTTTGCTAGATTAGAGAGAGAAAGAGGTGTGTCCTAGAGTAGAGTAGTAAAGCAGAGACAGACAGAGGTGTGTGCTAGATTAGAGACAGACAGAGCTGTTTGCTAGATTAGAGAGAGAAAGAGGTGTGTCCTAGAGTAGAGTAGTAAAGCAGAGACATACAGAGGTGTGTGCTAGAGTAGAGACAGAAAGAGGTGTATGCTAGAGTAAAGACAGACAGAGTTTTGTGCAGGAGTAGAGATAGACAGAGGTATGTGCTAGAACAAAGACAGACAGAGCAGTGTGCTAGATCAGACAGGTGTGTCCTAGAGTAGAGTAGTAAAGTAGAGACATGAGGTGCGTGCTAAAGTAGAGACAGACAGAGATGTGTGCTAGAGTAAAGACAGACAGAGTTTTGTGCAGGAGTAGAGATAGACAGAGGTATGTGCTAGAACAAAGACAGACAGAGCAGTGTGCTAGATCAGACAGGTGTGTCCTAGAGTAGAGTAGTAAAGTAGAGACATGAGGTGTGTGCTAAAGTAGAGACAGACAGAGATGTGTGCTAGAGTAAAGACAGGCAGAGGTGTGTGCTAAAGTACAGACAGACATAGGTGCGTCCTAGAGCAGAGACAGAGAGAGGTATGTGCTAGAGTAGAGGCAGAGAGAGGTGTGTGCCAGAGTAGAGACAGAGAGAGGTGTGTGGCAGAGTAGAGGCAGACAGAGAGGTGTGTGCCAGAGTAGAGACAAACAAGGTGTATGGTAGAGCAGAGACACACAGAGGTATGCGCTAGAGTAGAGAATGACATTGGTGTGTACTAGAATAGAGACAGTCAGAGCTGTGTGCTAGAGTAGAGTAGTAGGGTGGAGACAAAGGAGATATGTGCTACATTAGTGTTTGATGTTAGAGACAAACAGAGGTGTGTGCTAGAATAGAGTATTCGAGCAGAGACAGAGAGAGGTTTCTGCTGAAGTAGTGGAGTAGAGTAGAGACAGACAGAGATTTGTGCTAGTGCAGCGACAGACAGAAGCGTGTGACAGAGTAGAGTATTAGAGTAGAGACTTTCAGAAGTGTGTGCTAGAGTAGAGACAGAGGGATGATTGTGCTAGAGTAGAAACACACAGAGGTGTGTGCTAGAGTAGAGACAGAAAGAGGTGTGTTGTAGAGTAGAGATAGATAGAAGTATGTGCTTGAGTAGAGTAGCAGAGTAGAGATAGAGAGAAGTGTGTGCTGGTGTAGTAGAGTAGAGACAGACAGAGGTATGTGCTATAGTAGTAGAGTAGATATAGAGAGAATTATGTGCTAGAGTAGTAGAGTAGAGATAGAGAGAGGTGTGTGCTTGAGTAGTAGAGTTGGAGAGAGTTATGTGCAAGAATAGAGACAGATAGAGGTATGTGGTAGAGCAGAAACACACAGAGATGTGTGCTAGAGTGAAGACAGAAGAGGTGTGTTGTAGAGTAGAGACAGACAGAGGTATGTGCTAGAGTAGAGACAGACAGAGGTGTGTGGTAGAGTAGAGACAAGACTATTTGCTAGAGTAGAGACAGAAAGGGGTATATGCTAGAGTAGAGACAGACAGAGGTGTGTGCGAGAGTAGTAGAGTAGAGATAGAGAGAGAGAGAGGTGTGTGCTGGAGTAGTAGAGTAGAGACAGACAGAGGTATGTGTTAGAATAGAGACAGATAGAGTTGTGTGCTAGAGTAGAGACAGACAGAGGTATGTGTTAGAATAGAGACAGTCAGAGTTGTGTGCTAGAGTAGAGACAGACAGAGGTGTGTTGATTAGTAGAGTAGAGATAGAGGAGGTGTTTGCTAGAGTAGTAGAGCAGAGATAGAGAGAGGTTTGTGCTGGAGTAATAGAGTAGCGATAGACGGAGTTGTGTGCTGGAGTAGAGTATTAGAGTAGAGACAGACAGAAGTATGTGCTAGAATAGAGACAGAGAGATGATTGTGCTTGAGTAGAAACACACAGAGGTGTGTGCTAGAGTAGAGACAGAAAGTCTACTAGACAAAGATAGACAGGTGTGTGCTAAACTATAGAGTTGTGTGGTAGACTGCAGATAGACAGAGAGGTGTGTGCTAGACTATAGATAGACCGAAAGGTGTGTGCTAGTCTACAGATAGACAGAGGTGTGTGCTAGACTTCAGATAGGCAGAAATGTGTGCTAGACTAGAGTTAGACAGATGTGCTGTGAAGTTTTAGAAAAATTGTTGCTAGTGTAGGAAAGAGAGACGAGGAAATGTGTGGTACAATTTTATAAAAACAATGAGAGGAAATAAAGAGTGAGAAGTTAGCAATAGGAGATAATAACCATGAAAAGGTTATGAAAAGCAGCAATAATAATAATTTAGTATTTCTGCAATTATGCCGTTATCAGGAACAACAGAAAGAGAAGAAAACAGATGTTGAAAAACCAAACACAACAATGCATCCTCTCTGCGAAGACACTGATCACAGACTGAGACCACAGACGGAAATTGAAATACAACTGTATGGTTAAGACCAGAAGGATCTCTGCCAGGTAAGTGCTACTTGTTTGTTTATTTGTTGTTATGTTATTTTGGTCGTCCTTGATAAAGGCATATCGCCAGCCGAAATATTGGTTCATTACTGTTTGATTTACTTGTCCAGGTGTCCATTTCATTGGCTGTTTTGTCATACCTTTTCACCTTTGCGTGTTTCTATCTCTTCTGTAAAACTATACCAGATATCTCTTACCAGGGGTGATTGATAAGTTCTCGGCATAAGGTACAAATACTTGAAACACACAGTTGATATTATGTGCATTTGTAGATCAGGTTAATGTAAGATTAAAAACCAATTTTAAAGAAATTAACTGCAACCAATTTTTTTTACAGGCTACTGAAGTGTTAAGGGGTGGCAGAAATGGAGAAAATTGATAAAATTTATCATCGAGCAGTCATTCGCTACCTCTGCATCAAGGGCTTATCATCGAAGGAGATCATTGAGGATATGGTGGAGACTCTAGGGGAGAGTGCCCCTAATTACAGCACAGTGAAGAAATGGGCAGCTCAGTTCAAACATGGAAAGGAGAGTCTGGAAGATGACCCTCGTGCAGGAAGACCAAGAACGGTAACCACCGATGAAACCACCGGCAGAATCCATGACATGATAATGGAGGATCGATGACTAACTGAGCGGTACATTGCTACTGAGTTGTGCATCTCCCATGAACGTGTAAATGCCATTATTCGCAATGATCTTCAAATAACAAAGGTCTCTGCTCCATGGGTCCCGAAAATTCTTGGAGCTGATCACAAACGACAGCGTCTCAACATGCTAAGAGACAATCTTGGCCATTTTTCTGCAGATCCCGAAAAGTGTATTCAGCAATTTGTGAATATGGATGAGACTTTGGTTCATCATTTTCAACCAGAAACCAAAGAACAGCCAAAGCAGTGGAAACATCATGGTTCCACACCTCCAAAGAAACCAAGGGTGGTTCTGTCTGCAGGCAAAGTGAAGGTTTCCATCTTTTGGGATTCAGAAGGTGTGCTATTGGTAGATCTTCAAAAGGGCAGAACGGTCACCAGAGCCTATTGCGCTAATCTTGTGAATTAACTGCGGGTCAAATTGAAGGGAAAACATCGACTGAAATAGACGAGAGAAGTCATCTTTCATCAAGATAATGCTCCAGTTCACAAGTCGGCGGTGGCAATGGCTGCTATTAATGAATGCGGCTTCCAGCTTCTTGAACATCCTCCTTGTTCCCCAGATTTGGCCCCTTCGGACTATTACCTGTGTACCAAACTCAAAAAGGAGCTCAGTGGTCGCAAATTTGCTTCAGATGATGACGTCATTCACGCTGTAGACCACTTTCTACTGGCACAAGATGCTGACTTTTACAAAGAAGGGATCCGTATGCTCCAGAATCGCTGGCCTAAGCGCATAAACTTGCAGGGGACTATTTTGAGAAATAACCCCAAAAGTTGTCTACAAATAATCCGTTGTACCTTATGCTGAGAACTTATCAATCACCCCTCGTACTATTTCTTCTGTAAAACTATACCATATATCTCTTACTATCTCTTCTGTAAAACTATACCATATATTTTACTATCTCTGCTCTATTAGAATCGTTTTAACCGCGGTCCTTAATTCATCTATCTAGTAGTACTACTACCAACAGCAGTAATAATAACAATAGTAGTAGCAGTAATAGTAGTGCTAATAGTATTACTAATAATATTAATAGTAACAGTAATAGTAGTAAAAGTAGTAGTAGTGCTAACAGTAGTAGAAAAAGAATAGTAGTAATATTAATAATAGTAGTAATGATAAAAATAGTAGTAGTAATAGTAATAGTAGTAGTAGCAGTAATAATAGTAGTATTAGTTGTAGTAGCGGCAGTAGTAATAGTAGTAGTAGTAATAATAAAAACTGTAGTATTAATAGTACTAGTAGTAGTTGTTATTGTTGTTGCTGCTGCTGTAGTAGTAGTAGTAGTAGTAGTAGTAGTAGTAGTAGTAGTAGTTGTTGTAGTAGTAGTAATAGTAGTAGTAGCAGTAGTAGTAGTAGTAGTAGTAATAGTAGTAGTAGTAGAAGAAGAAGAAGAAGAACAAGGAGGAGGAGAAGGAGGAGGAGGAGATAAATTCAAGAGTCACACATTTATTTGTCATAAAATATTTAAATCATTTCTGGTGTAAAGGGGGACAGAACTCAGTGAGATACTGGCTACGGGCTGTAAGTCATTCTGGAAACCAAACTAACATTCTGGAAACCAAACTAACATTCTGGAAAGCAAACTAACATTCTGGAAAGCAAACTAACATTCTAGAAAGCAAACTAACATTCTAGAAAGCAAACTAACAAGCATATTCAAGCAGTCATTCTGGAAAGCAAACTAACATTCTGGAAAGCAAACTAACATTCTGGAAAGCAAACTAACATTCTGGAAAGCAAACTAACATTCTGGAAAGCAAAAAACTAACGTTTTGGAAAGCAAAAAACTAACATTCTGGACAACAAACTAACAAGCACATTCAAACAGTCATTCTGGAAAGAAAACTAATATTCTGGAAAGCAAAAAACCAACATTCTGGAAAGCAAAAAACCAACATTCTGGAAAGCAAAAAACTAACATTCTGGAAAGCAAAAAACTAACATTCTGGAAAGCAAAAAAATAACATTCTGGAAAGCAAAAAAATAACATTCTGGAAAGCAAACTAACAAGCACATTCAAGCAGTCATTCTGGAAGGCAAACTAGCATTCTAGAAAGCAAACTAACATTCTAGAAAGCAAACTAACATACTAGAAAGCAAACTAACATTCTAGAAAGCAAACTAGCATTCTAGAAAGCAAACTAACATTCTAGAAAGCAAACTAACATTCTAGAAAGCAAACTAACAAGCACATCCAAGCAGTCATTGACAGAAACAAACACACAGACAAAAATTCAAAAATCAGTTCTTCTTTTGGTGGGACGAGTTTTTCATCTTCAAAATCGTTTACATCCAAGCAACATCCGCTGGAAAAAATAATAATAATAATAATAATCCGCACACAAACATAAGCAACAAACAACCTGGGACTTCTAGCCGCAAGCTGACATTTAGACGAGTCTGTTGACCTTTCTGAAATGTCTCTCTGAGCGTACAGCCTTGTCACGTTACGGCAGAGAGCGTGTTTAAGGGGCCACAAGTGGATAAACAGAACTCTAGCAGGTCTCATCTTAGAACTCAACAATGCTGGACTTTGAAAGATATGCAGATAACATTTGCTGTCGTTTTGAAAGATATACACACAACATTTGCTGTCATTCACACGTTGTCAGAGAAAAGAAAGGGAAATATTGTAAATTGTTTACGTTGTATAACAGGTGGGAAAGTAGTTTTTATAGACCGCTGTTGTTCCAGAGTTAATGCGTATGATGTGTAAGTTGTGTATGTGTCAATTTTAAAAAAAGTTGTGTGTGTCCTTCATGTTTATGTTGAACTTAAACAAGGTTTTGTGACACACACACACACACACTCTCTCTCTCTCTCTCTCTCTCGCTCTCTCACTCTCACTCTCTTCTGTCAGTGTCCAAGACATGGAACTGTTGGTAGGAAGAGATCTCCACTTCTGTAGGTCCTTCGCCATCTCACTGGCTGTCTCACATGTCCGTCCTTTGTTTACCAGAATTCTCTCTGCTGCATGTCAACCATGTCTCTTTGTGTTGTCCCAAGCTTCTTTTAGCCGGTGGAGTCCATGTCAAGGCTGTTCCTGGTAAAGATTCTTCTGTCATTGTCATAATGGATTAGCCAATCCATGGATGGCTTCTTCTTTCTATCACTGTTGACAGTTTGTATGTTACCCGCTCCCCCGAACACACAAAGTTAATTACCTGAACACATCCACACCCTTTCTTGAACAAAAAACACATATCTCAAAAAAGGCAGAAGTGCTCCTTAAGTCAGCAGTGCCACATAATTCTCCAGTGTTCCATAAATCAGCAGTGCCACATAAGTCAGTAGTGCCACATAAGTCAGCAGTGCTCCATATGCTGCTTATAAATCTTGTGGTAGCATTGACATTGTCTATGTTACAAGTATATATGTGTATACAGGGTGTCCTCAGAATTTCTTGTACAGTTTAGAACTGCTGTGAAGATTGTGTAGCTGTGCTTTTGTTGTTGTAGAACTGCTGAAGATTGTGTAGCTGTGCTTTTCTTATTGTAGAACTGCTGAAGATTGTGTAGCTGTGCTTTTCTTATTGTAGAACTGCTGAAGATTGTGTAGCTGTGCTTTTCTTATTGTAGAACTGCTGAAGATTGTGTAGCTGTGCTTTTCTTATGTTAGAACTGCTGAAGATTGTGTAGCTGTGCTTCTGTTGTTGTGGAACATCCCGGAAGTTATAAATTAAAACCCACTGCAAGCTCACAAACTTCCCAGGTAAGACAAGGAATCAGCTCAGAACGTGGCATGCAGCAGCCCAGGAAGCGACTGCTCACCCTCTTGGTCATTTAGCAGGAGTACAATAACCTGTTCCTGGTGATGGACCACCCGATGTTTCCTATGATCTTGATAAATGTTCATTCCGTTGCCCTTAAGACAGTGCCATACTGTATACTTAAGTCAACAAATGGTGAATGCTTTTTCCCTGAGTAAATATGTGTCCCCTGCATGTTTCCTGGTTCTGTACTAGTGGTATGTACGTGCTAATGGGAGATATAAATATGTGTCCCTTGTATGTTTCCTAGTTATGTACTAGTGGTATGTACGTGCTCATGGGAGAGAGGTAAATATATATCCCATGCATGTTTCCTGGTTGTGTACGAGTGGTATGTATGTGCTCATAAGAGAGAGGTAAATATGTGTCCCCTGTATGTTTTCTGGTTATGTGCTAGTGGTATGTATGTGCTCATGTGAGAGAGGTAAATATGTGTCCCCTGCATGTTTCCTGGTTATGTACTAGTGGTATGTACGTGCTCATGTGAGAGAGGTAAATATGTGTCCCCTGCATGTTTCCTGGTTATGTACTAGTGGTATGTACGTGCTCATGTGAGAGAGGTGAATCTGTAGACATTCTTGTTCTTAATGCTGTGAGACTGGAGAAGTTTAGCCATAACCATGTACGTAGTGGTTATGGTTATGATAGTGGTGATAGTGGTAGTTATAGTGGTGATGGTGATCCTGGTGATAGTGTTGATAACAGTACTCTGTTATTAATAATGCTAGCAGTGATGACAGTCATACTGAAGAGGATACTAATAACGATTTTAGTGGCAGGGGTGTGGGAGTGGCATTGACAATGAAAGTAATAATGATGTTGATAATGATGATGATGATGATGGTGGTGGTGGTTGTGGTGGTGGTGGTGGTATTGTTTTCTGAGGTGTTAGTGGTGATACTGACTCTGTCGTGTTTGCAGATGTTATTTTATGTGACTGTGAAATAGAATGAATATAGATGTTAGTTTATTAGACTGTGAAACGTAATGAACGTAGATTTTAGTTTATTAGATTGAAATATAATGAATGTAGATTTTAGTTTATTAGATTGAAATATAATGAATGTAGATTTTAGTTTATTAGATTGAAATATAATGAATGTAGATTTTAGATTATTAGATTGAAATATAATGAATGTAGATTTTAGTTTATTAGATTGAAATATAATGAATGTAGATTTTAGTTTATTAGATTGAAATATAATGAATGTAGATTTTAGTTTATTAGATTGAAATATAATGAATGTAGATTTTAGTTTATTAGATTGAAATATAATTAATGTAGATTTTAGTTTATTAGACTGAAATATAATGAATGTAGATTTTAGTTTATTAGACTGTGAAATATAATGAATGTAGATTTTAGTTTATTAGACTGAAATATTTATTTTGCACTCGTGTAGCAACCAAATGGTCGAGGGTTCGAATCCCCAGCTGAGCGGGATTTTTTTTCCGACCAATACGGCCCCGAGGTCGACCCAGCCTCGTAAAATGGGTACCAGAGAAAATCTGGGAAGTAAAGGCAGCGAGGAAAGGAACTGGTCACCCTACCTCATACGCTGATGACCCAGCATAATGAGGTCTCTAACGCTTCACCCCCTACGGCATTTGCTATGGGACTATCTTTACTTTACTTAGACTGAAATATAATGAATGTAGATTTTAGTTTATTAGACTGCGAAATAGAATGAATGTAGATTTTAGTTTATTAGACTGTGAAATATAATGAATGTAGATTTTAGTTTATTAGACTGCGAAATAGAATGAAAGTAGATTTTAGTTTATTAGACTGTGAAATATAATGAATGTAGATCTTAGTTATTAGACTGTGAAATATAATGAATGTAGATTTTAGTTTATTAGACTGAAATATTTATTTTGCACTCGTCTAGCAACCAAATGGTCGAGGGTTCGAATCCCCAGCTGAGCGGGATTTTTTTTCCGACCAATACGGCCCCGAGGTCGACCCAGCCTCGTAAAATGGGTACCAGAGAAAATCTGGGAAGTAAAGGCAGCGAGGAAAGGAACTGGTCACCCTACCTCATACGCTGATGACCCAGCATAATGAGGTCTCTAACGCTTCACCCCCTACGGCATTTGCTATGGGACTATCTTTACTTTACTTAGACTGAAATATAATGAATGTAGATTTTAGTTTATTAGACTGCGAAATAGAATGAATGTAGATTTTAGTTTATTAGACTGTGAAATATAATGAATGTAGATTTTAGTTTATTAGACTGCGAAATAGAATGAAAGTAGATTTTAGTTTATTAGACTGTGAAATATAATGAATGTAGATCTTAGTTTATTAGACTGAAATAAAATGAAGTTATTTTCTTGCTAACAACATCACATATACAGAACTAAAAAGAAGAAAAATGCAAACACAAAAATAGAAACGTTGTTCTTTGTTCAACTGTCGAGAAAACTTTCTCTAAGTCAGCAAACATGGCTGGACTCGTCAAAATTGACATCAACAAAAAGAGCTCACAAGATGCTCGTGTTGTAGAACTTGAGAATCTGCTGGTAACCTCAGCCTCTCGCTTAATCTCCACGAATACAGACCAGACTTTTAATTAGCGAAATCTGACACAGATTCAACAAGGAAGGAATGTGTTACTCAATTCCCTAGCTTTTTTTTTCAATTTATGTTTTTTTAAACATCCGTATGTGATGTATGTGATGTTATATGGTGGATTGTGGAAAAAAAAAAGAGAAGCGCACGAGAGAACGAACTTCATATTTGACGTTTGTCAGGGTACAACCAGGGAAAGCAGGCGCGCGGGTCTCCTGGTCTGGCCTGCCCTAGTTTCTGATAGGCCAGCGACTTAACACTTTGTTGGCGCTTTCACAAGCGCGCAGACGTCGGGCCACCACTCAGACCTGGAAATGGTCGTTTAGATTTCCTAATGGAAAATATTTTCCATTAATTTTCCCTTTTTTCATACGGGAAGTTTTACTGGTGAGTAGGTTGTGAGTCGTTATATGTTGAGTCAATATGTATATATTAGTAGGTTGTGAGTCGTTATCTGTTGAGTTAATATGTATATATTAGTAGGTTGTGAGTCGTTATATGTTGAGTTAATATGTATATATTAGTAGGTTGTGAGTCGTTATATGTTGAGTTTATATGTATATATTAGTAGTTTGTGAGTCGTTATATGTTGAGTTTTTATGTATATATTAGGTTGTGAGTCGTTATATGTTGAGTTTATATGTATATATTAGTAGATTGTGAGTCGTTATATGTTGAGTTTATATGTATATATTAGTAGATTTTGAGTCGTTATATGTTGAGTTTATATGTATATATTAGTAGATTGTGAGTCGTTATATGTTGAGTTTATATATGTATTAATGAGTAGGTTGTGAGTCGTTATACGTTTAGTTTATGTGTGCATATATTAGTGTATTGTGAGTCGTTACATGTTGAGTTTATATATATATATATATATATATATATATATATATATATATATATAAGCATGTTTTGAGTCATTATATGTTGAACTTATATGTATAAATATTAGCAGGTTGTGAATCGTTTTATGTGTGTTATTGTATGTTGAATCTGTACACTGTGAATTGTTATATGTTATTATCTGTACACTGTGAATTGTTATATGTTGAGTTACTATATGTATTGCTGGTGGTAAGTTGTTAGTTGTTGAGTTAATATATATTGTAGCTGTTGAATAGTTCTATTTTCCAGAGGTGAAATATTCGTCATGATTTAACTGAGTTAAAATTTGTATTCATCCGTAAGTGCAGTGTGTGCGGCCCGGAAGGCGTTGAGGATCATGTTTCTCCATTTTGTCCTCATTATTTTAAACACTCGTGCTAATTTTCTTTTATCCACTCACCGTTTTTTATGTGTTCATTTTTTTATTACTCATCTTATGTCGTCAGGTCTTAAATTTTTAATCATTCATCATAGTTAAGTGATTATATTATAATCATTCAACCCAGTTGTGTGTTAATTTTATATTTATTAATCGTAGTTATGTGTTCTTTTTTAAAATCTCTCATAGTAAACAGAAAAATCAATACCCAGAGAGAGTGAGAGAGAGAGGGAGGGAGAGAGAGAAAGAAGAAAGAGAGCATTGTGTTCAGAAATGTGATTCTCAGCATTTCTACATGCAAGGACCATTTTCCCAACTACATATAAGTTGGATACCACCATCGTATGTGCAACATCTTCATGGCATAACCCCTGACTGCTTGTATTCAAAAGATGACACGTGATACCAGACTGCTGACACATGATACCAGACTGCTGACACATGATACCAGACTGCTGACACATGATACCAGACTGATGACACATGATACCAGACCGCTGACACGTGATATCAGACTGATGACACATGATACCAGACTGCTGACACATGATACCAGGCTGATGACACATGATACCAGACTGATGACACAGCCACCTACCACCTGGTAACACTCCGACGATCTCTGCCAACACAGCCCCACAGTCAGCTCGATGTGGGTTTTCCCCCAAAACCTATTTCCCAGCACAGGGACATAGCGCTGATTGTCCCACCGTGTCTCTATAATCTGTACACACCAGAAAGATTTATCACGCTTGGCATGAGAAGATTAGCGCGGGGAGGGTTTGCTTTTAAGATCTTTATGTGGCACTTGAAGTTCCATCATTCAAAAAAATGAAGTTTAAGTTAATACAAATTAATACACTGTTAAGTGTACTTATTTTTTATATGTTGACAGAGAATTACTATTTAGTTTTTATATGTTGACAGAGAATTACTATTTAGTTTTTATATGTTGACAGAGAATTACTATTTAGTTTTTATATGTTGACAGAGAATTACTATTTAGTTTTTATATGTTGACAGAGAATTACTATTTAGTTTTTATATGTTGACAGAGAATTACTATTTAGTTTTTATATGTTGACAGAGAATTACTTTTTAGTTTTTATATGTTGACAGAGAATTACTATTTAGTTTTTATATGTTTACAGAGAATTACTACTTAGATTTTACATACTGACAGAGAATTACTACTTAGTTTTTATATGTTGACAGAGATTACACTACTTAGTTTTTATATGTTGACATAGATTACACTACTTAGTTTTTATATGTTGACAGAGAATTGCTACTTAGTTTTTATATGTTGATAGATAATTACTACTTAGTTTTTATATGTTGATAGATAATTACTACTTAGTTTTTATATGTTGATAGAGAATTACTACTTAGTTTTTATATGTTGATAGAGAATTACTACTTAGTTTTTATATGTTGATAGAGAATTACTACTTAGTTTTTATATGTTGATAGAGAATTACTGACACTTGTATATTTGCTACGCACTTCTGAGTAATCATGTCTCCATGACAGGCTTCCTTGGAGACAGTTTTAGAGTCACATTGATGGTACAGTAAGAATAAAGCTAGATTTTAGTACAGAGATCCAAGTGATGGTACAGTAAGAATAAAACTAGATTTTAGTACAAAGACCCAAGTGATGGTACAGTAAGAATAAAACTAGATTTTAGTACAAAGACCCAAGTGGTGGTACAGTAAGAATAAAACTAGATTTTATTACAAAGACCCAAGTGATGGTACAGTAAGAATAAAACTAGATTTTAGTACAAAGACCCAAGTGATGGTACAGTAAGAATAAAACTAGATTTTAGTACAAAGACCCAAGTGGTGGTACAGTAAGAATAAAACTAGATTTTAGTACAAAGACCCAAGTGGTGGTACAGTAAGAATAAAACTAGATTTGAGTACAAAGACCCAAGTGATGGTACAGTAAGAATAAAACTAGATTTTAGTACAAAGACCCAAGTGGTGGTACAGTAAGAATTAAGCTAGATTTGAGTACAAAGACCCAAGTGATGGTACAGTAAGAATAAAGCTAAGGTATAATAATACGACGCCCGTGTGGTTTCTCCTTTAGGAGAAAAGAATAGGACCACTGCCACCTTCCACTCATGTCGTAAGAGGCGACTATGGAGGTTGGGGGACAGGCCAACGACCTGTTCTCTGAGAAACACGGAGGGGAAAACCAGGAAACTTTATCTTAGAAAAGGAAGGGACTCTGATAACAGAGCGCATGGCGTTCTGCGGTCAAAGCTGAAAGGAAGCTGCAGAATCAACATACCAACTGAGTACTAGGACACCGTTTACCACTGGATATTGGAATGTAGAACAATGTATGAAAGTGGAAAGGCTGCCATGATAGCGAGAGAAATGAATAGATTATATTGTGTACTGGGGCTAAGCGAAACACACTGGACAGGAACAGGTAAGCTTAGACCAGCAACGAGGGGAGACAATCCTATTTTCAGGTCACTAAAACTCATATACAACAAACTCAGAGGGCGTGGCACTAATGCTATCCAGAGGGTCCCAGAGAGCACTGATGAGCTGGGAGGCAGTCAGCTCAAGGATAATTACAGCCTGCTTCTCAACAAAGAAGAAGGATATTACGTTAAATATCATCCAGGTGTACGCGCCAACAAATGATGCAGAAGAAGTAGTAAAGGACGAATTCTACAACACATTGCAGGAAATCCTAGACAAGAAGGCAACAAACACATAACAGTTCTAATGGGGGACATCAATGCAGAGGTAGGTAAGATCAACACAGGTTATGAGAAATTAATGGGTCAAAATGGATTATGAATAATGAATGAAAATGGAGAAAGGCTAGCAGATCTATGCATGCTCAACAACCTTGTCACTGGAGGAAATATATTTCTACATAAAACTATACACAAAGCCACATCAGATCTTGTCAGTGAGAGCCAGATAGACCATATTTGTATCAGTAGAAGCTTTTGCAGAACACTGCAAGATGTCAGGGTGAAACGAGGTGCAGATGTAGCTTCTGACCACCACCTACTGATAGCTAAACTGAGAATGAAACTGAAGAAGTACCACAAAGAGACATTGCAAAGAAACGATATAATATAGTGCTGTTGTAAGACCCAGAAATCATAAAGAACTTTAAACTGAAACAGAGCAAGAGATTTCAGGTTCTGCAGGAATTATAAGAAGAAGATACGCAAGATGTGAACACTGTGTGGAATAGTGCTAAAGAAATGTGGAGCAAATCATGTGAAGAGACAGTGGGATTTAAGAAACCTAAGCACAAGGAGTGGATTACGTTGGAAACATGCGGTAAAAAGAATATGAGAGCTCTGTATGAAATCACCAAGAAATTGGCAAATAGACCATGTAGGATAGAAAAGCCCATCAAAATAAAGAAGGTAAGGTAGAAAATCAGAGGAAGAGCAGATGCAAAGATGGGTGGAGTACTTCAGCAGAATCCTAAATAGGCCAGCACTGAAAGAAACCGAGGAGATGCCAGCAGCAGAGAATACTTTAGACATCAATGTAGAACCATCCATCTTACATCTTACATCCTTCCCGTGTCATTAAACGTCAAATAGGGCCCGCAATAGTAGTTCGCCAAGAGTTCCTGTCTTTGGGGAGTTTTTCAATCTCATCAAGGGATGTTATGCCCCCTGAACTGGCCTCATTTAATAATATCCACTTTAGTGTTTCACATGGTCGACCTTTTTTCTTCAGCCTGTTGTGCTCCACTTGATAGCTTGTTTGGGGATCCTCTGATTGTTTTTTTCTCATCACATGACCGGCATATGTCCATCTTCTTATTCTAATCACCCATGAGACTGGTTGTTATTTGCTCATCTGTCTTATCTCTGCGTTGTTCTTGAATTCGTTCCACTTTAAACCGAGTATTTTCCTTAGTCAGTTGTTTTTGAAAGAGTCCAATTTCTTGTCTATTTCTTTAGTTGACTTTTCATCTTTTCAAATTTTATTAAACATTCTCTGTAGTTGTCTCATGTTGTCAATGTTAACAGCTTTTAACATTTCGACTGTTATTTCATCTTCACCTGCAACTTTCACCCAACAAGGCCGAAATTGAGCAGGCTATCTCAGAGTTTAAGAGGAATAAGGCACCGGGTCCAGGTGAAATTGTAGCAGAAGTGCTTCAAGCAAACAAAGAAATAACAACAGAAATACTACTTACTATTTAACAGGATTTGGGAAGAAGAGAAGGTCCCAGAGGACTGGAAGGAGGCCCATCTTATAAATACTCCCTAAGAAAGGAGATCTATTAGAATGTATGAACTCTAGAGACATCTCCCTGCTCTCAATACCCAGCAAGATCTTCAGCAGGATTTTGCTAAATAGAATTAAAACATCAGTAGATAGTAAACTAAGAGAAGAACAAGCAGGTTTCAGGCAAGGAAGATCTTGTACTGACCACATTGCTACAATGCGAATAATAGTAGAATAGTCAATGGAGTGGAATTCTTCACTGTTGGTTACATACATTGATTATGAGAAGGTATTTGATAGTTTAGATCGTAGAGTGCTATGGAAACTACTAGAACACTATGGTATCCCAGCCAAGATAACAAAGTTTATAAAGACCGTATAGGAAGGAACAATTTGTAGAATCGTGCATGGAGGAACTCTCACGGAAAGTTTTAAAGTGGAAACAGGCGTGCGGCAGGGATGTTTGCTATCACCATTTCTATTTCATCTAGCAGTTGATTATATCATGAAGGCTGCCACACAAATAAAAAGAAATGGGATACAATGGACATTGTGGAACTAGTTGGAAGATCTTGACTTCGCAGATGATGTGGCACTCTGGCACACAGCCACACACAAATGCAAGAGAAACTTCAGATCTTAACCAAGAATTCAGCTAAACTCAGACTATATATTAACAGACACACAAAAAACAAAGATAATGAAAAGTAACAGTGCAAGCAGTAGCCTCATGGTAATTGAGGAAGTGAGAGGAAACAAACATTCATGAACTACTGCTTGAGGAGGATTTTAAACATTAAATGGCAGGACAAGATCAGGAACGAAGAGATCTGGGAAAGGGCAGGACAAGAACCTATGAACCTACAAATCAAGTCTAGGAAGTGAAGGTGGATTGCCCACACTCTGAGGAAACCCGACACCAACATAACAAGACAGGCACTGACATGGAATCCTCAAGGAAATAGGAAACAAGGAAGCCCTAGACTTACTTGGAGAAGAGAAATTATGACAGTGCTCAGAGACAAGGGATACACATGGAAAGAAGCAGAGAATAACTCCAAGAACAGGGATGACTGGAGAGCCTTTATCCATGGTCTATTCTCTCGAGAGTGAAAGGCGATAATGATGATGATGATGATGATGATGATGATGATGATGATGCGAAATCCCTGCAATGGAAGTAGGAAAGTGGGGAGAAGAGAGGAAAGATAGTCTTTTATATTCCATGGAATAGCCTACAGAGAATATGGTATTAGTGTCCACTAGAAGGACTGTAAAACAAAAATAATGAAAATTCCTCTCAATCAAAATGGAAAAATACACATAGAAGGGATAGATATTGAAGAAGTCAATCAATTTGCATACCTTAGCAGCTACATAGACCAGGATGGTGACACTAGAAAGGAAGTTAGGATCAGAATTGCAAAAGAGGAAACAATCTTCAAGAATCTTGAGAACATATGGAATTCAAAAGTTATAAGCACAAAAACCAAGTTAAGACTATTCAATTCAAAGGTAATATCCACCCTCATTTATGCACGTGAAAGCTGGAAAACAACTAAAGAAACAGACAAGAAATTAGACTCTTTTGAAAACAAATGCCTAAGGAAAATACTCGGCATTAAGTGGAATGAATTCAAGAACAATGCAGAGATAAGACAGTTGACTGAACAACAACCAGTCTCATGGTGATCAGGAAAAGGAGATGGACATATGTTGGTCACGTGATGAGAAGAAATGATCAGAGAATCCCCAAACAAGCTATCAAGTGGAACACAACAGGCCAAAGAAAAAGAGGCAGACCGCGTGAAACTCTGAAGAGGACATTATTAAGAAAAATTGGCGAACTACTTTGCGAGCCCTGTGTGACGTTTAACGGCACGGGAAGGATATAAGATAAGATAAGATAAGATAAGATAAGAAGGACTGTGGTCAGCATCACACATGGCCGCCTTTCCTTCCCCATCTCCAGAACAAGCAAGGTACCCACATCAAAGATGAGTAGCTGGGACGCTTCTGATCGGATTCAGACCATCAATATTCGCCATGAGAGTCAAGTGCCCTAACCACTTCGCTACTCCCGCGCCCTCAGAGGAAGTAATGTAGGACATAATGCAAAGACGGCGGACCTTCTGCTGCTTGCAACATCAAGCTATTAAAAACCTGCACTGGACACACTTTGTAACGAAGCTCATTCGGAAATCTGAGAAAGTCTTCTTTGAGATCAAGACGGGCAGGAATACACAGCGGACTTTGCTGCAAATGTTGAAGGAAAACAGGGGACCCAAGCAAAACAGTGGACCCAAGTAAAACAGGGGACCCAATCAAAACTTGGCCTCCTGATAATCCCGGTGCAGCTAAACTCACAACACTGCTACTGTAAATAAAATAACGATCCAATGACCTCCAACCTTTTCTAGGTCGAGAACTGTGGGGTGAGCGATAATTCACTAATTCCTTTTGAACCACCTTCACCACCCCCCCCCCCCCCCAACCACCACCACCACAAAGTGAACACCTTCGAATTTACTGTTATAAGAGTTGTAATCGGAAATAATCCAGACTGGGGATCCTATTGACTACCATCACCATCGAAGTAGTTCCCTTGCTCACGGATACACGGTCCCAGTGCTACCTTCATCACTGTAACGCTGCCTGGAGGTCTTTTTTGACGAAATTGTCGAGCACTCCCTGCTGTTCCCCCTGGAAGAAGTCAGAGTTGTCATGGCAACACCCTTTCAGCTTCATCTTCAGTTTTTGGGAACAGAAAGACGTGGCAGGGGCTAAATCTGGTGGTCAAGAAAGATGAATGACAACAGCCATGATGTTACTGGCCAGAAACTGCTGGCTGTTGAGGGCGCTGTAAGCAGGGCCATTGTCTTGGTGAAGCAGCCATGTTATATCCTCACCAGAGGGCAGGAGTTTGCCTCTATTTCCAGGCTGTCACTCAAAACATGTCAGTACAAGTTGGAACTGGCTGATCAACAGGAACAAGTTCTTGACTGTGTTTTGGGTTGGATTTGAACAATGAAAAGCAATAGGGTGGTACATTATGTGATGGAATTTTACGAATTACCTTGACCTTGTTAAAGGAAATCTCTTCTTGAGATGTTTGACCTTATTTGTAATATATGCTACGTGTTTGTTGTCTATAAGCTTCACTGCTCAGTTCTGGAGTGAGTAAAGTCTTTTCATATTTGATATGGAGCAACCATCCCCGATTGTGGAACAGTAGTCCAAATATGCTTGTATGTGTGATATATAGTTTATTTTCCTAGTGTCTGTGTCAAGAAAGTGTTTAATTTTGGGAAATTGGTAAACGTTTTGCGCAGTTAGTTTGGTTAGATTGTCTACATGACGATTCCAGCTGAGGTGGTGGTCAGTCGTGAGACCTAAAGTTTTATGTTCACTAACATCCTTTATCTGTGAAGTTCCAGCATGGAGATGTAGTGTTGTTGTTGGTGAATTGTTAATTTCTGTCTTCTTGTAATGAGCTTGGATTTTGTTTTGCTGGTGTTTATTAGCATTCTATTGTTGTTGCTCCAGTTAATAAGATTATTTCAAATTGAATAGATTACTCAAGATTAATGCGGTCATTGTCACTAGTGTAAACTGTTCAGTCATCAGCAAAAAGGTCACAAGATTAATACAGTCATTGTCATTAGTGTAAACTGTGCAGTTATCAGTAAAAAGGGCACAAGATGATTGTTTGAGATGAACTTGAAGTTCATTGATGTTGATGGTGAAAAGGAGAGGACCAAGAATAGACCCTTGTGGAACACCATTATCAAGCACAGATGAACTGTCTATCCACCCTCATTTATGCATGCGAAAGCTGGAAATCACCTAAAGAAATAGACAAGAAATTAGACTCTTTTGAAAACAAATGCCTAAGGAAAATACTTGATATAAAATGGAACGAATTCAAGAACAACTCAGAGATAAAACAGACGAACAAACAACAACCTGTCTCATGAGTGCATGTGATGAGAAGAAACAATCAGAGAATGTCTGGTCATAAAACCTGACTGACAGTCAACAATCAAATCATTTTCTTGCATGTGTTGTAAGGTTGTGTTTTGTATGTGTTTCTCTAGGGGTTTTGACAAAATTAACAGAATAGAAATTGGTCTATAGCTTGAGGGATTAAATCTGAACCAGATTTAAAAAGTGGGTATATTTTTGCAATGTTAAAAGCCTGAGGAAAATGACAATGTGCAATGCACTGATTGTAAATGTGTGTCAGTGTAATGTAATTAGTGGGGCTGTGTAGAGTAATATCTTGTTGCTGATTTCATCAAGTCTTGCTGTGTTGGTGTTCTTTAAAGATAAAAGATAATTATAGACTTCACTAATTGACATGATGGGGATACTGGGTTGCTTTACATTTGCACATTTACTAGCTATGAATTTGTTTCATTCACTTAAGTCACAAGAAGGGGTCGGTAGTGAAGACTTTAAGATATTGACTTCTTCTCTGAAGTGATTGTTGAGCTCAGCACAAGTGAGCACATGATTATAACTCTGCACGTCGGGCTACTTTCTCATGTTTGTAAGAATGTTAATGCTTTCAAGACAGACTTACTGTCCGATATGTTCTGAACTAGTTTCTCAAAGTAATTTTTCTTCTCTTGTCTAACTACATATTGAACTCTCTTTCTAATAAATCGGTAGCTAGAGAATTCCTTATTTTTGTGGGCTTGATCCCTTTCTCTCATGATTTGCAATATCTCAGTTATTGTTCAAGGGGATTTCACTTGATGTTTAACTCGCACCTACGTAATGGGAACATGTTTGTGAAATATATTCCGAAAGATCTTTATTCCAAGGCCTTATCATGGTCAGTTAGTTGTTACACGTGATCTAGAGATGTTGCTTGTAACTCTTTCAGAAACGATTTTCAGCTGAATTTATTTAAACTTCTAAATTTAATCTGGTATGTTTGTTTTTGACAACTTTAAATCCATTTTATTTCCATGTGCAACAGACCGGATAGTAACTACCTAGTTACGCATGTGTAAGGGACTTTACATTCTAGAATGTTTTCTGGACAAGCTACATATACAAGGGGTGAGTGATAAGTTCTCGCATAAGGTACAGTGGATTATTTGTGGATAACCTTTTTTAGTTATTTCTCAACATAGTCCCCTTGCATGTTTATGCACTTAGTCCAGTGATTCTGGAGCATACGGATCCCTTCTTTGTAAAAGTCAGCATCTTGTGCCAGTAGAAAGTGGTCTACAGAATGAATGATGTCATCATCTGAAGCAAATTTGCGACCACTGAGCTCCTTTTTTGAGTTTGGTAAACAGGTAATAGTCCGAAGGGGCCAAATCTGGGAAATAAGGAGGATGTTCAAGAATCTGGAAGCCACATTCATGAATGCCAGCCATTGCCACCGCCGACTTGTGAACTGGAGCATTGTCTTGATGAAAGATTACTCCTCTCGTCAATTTCCCTCGACGCTTTTCCTTCAGTTTGACCCGCAGTTGCTTCACAAGATTAGCGTAATAGGCCCCGATGACCGTTCTGCCCTTTTGAAGATAGTCTACCAATAGCACACCTTCTTAATCCCAAAAGATGGCAGCTATCACTTTGCCTGCAGACAGAACTACCCTTGCTTTCTTTGGAGGTGGAGATCCATGATTTTTCCACTGCTTTGACCGTTCTTTGGTTTTTGGTTGAAAATGGTTAACCCAAGTCTCATCCATAGTCGCAAATTGCTGAAGAAACTTTTCAGGATCTGCAGGAAAATGGCCAAGATTGTCTCTTGACATGTTGAGACGCTGTCGTTTGTGATCAGCTCTAAGAAGTTTGGGGACCCATCGAGCAGAGACCTTTGTCATTTGAAGATCATTGTGAATAACGGCATGAACACGTTCCTAGGAAATGCCCAACTCAGTAGCAATGTACCGCTCAGTTAGTCGTCGATCCTCCATTATCATGTCATGGATTCTGCCGGTGGTTTTATCAGTGGTTACCGTTCTTGGTCTTCTTGGATGGGAATCATCTTCCAGACTCTCCCTTCCATGTTTGAACTGATCTCCCCATTTCTTCACTGTGCTGTAAGAAGGGACGCTCCCCACTAGAGTCTCTACCATATCCTCAAGGATCTCCTTCGATGATAAGCTCTTGATGCAGAGGTAGTGAATGACTGCTTGGTGAGAAATTTTATCCGTTTTCTCAGTTTCTTACCACTTCAGTAGCCTGTAAAAAATTGGTTGCAGTCAATTTCTTTAAACTTGGTGTTTAATTTTACATTAACCTGATCTACAAATGCACCTAATATCAAGTGTGTGTTTCAAGTATTTGTACCTTATGCCGAGAACTTATCAATCACCCTCGTATGTTATCTATTAGCATGGATGATATTTGAGCTACTCTGGTAGGTTTAGTGACAATTTGGGATACGTTGTGTGATAAAACTTTATCATTCTATGTAGAATTTGATTGTCTGTAATCAGTCTCCAAGAACAATTATATCCTTTAACTTAAAAGACAAAACATAATCCATCATATTTGTAAAGTGATCATAACACGATGTTGCTGAATTTGGATTACGATACAGAAACCCAAGATTGAACTCTGCTTTGGAAGTTTGATTTCCAACCCTGTATATTCAGTATCTGGTGTCTCAAGGTCTGTTCTGCGACAAGAGTGTGTGGCAATGGTAACGTATATAACTATACGGAGGAGTGCCACAGGGTCTTGATCAGCTTTGGTTCGCTAACCCTGACGCTAGCTTGGGTCGCTGATTGCCAGACCGGACAGTGTCCGTTCCCCCCGTCCCCCCCCCCCCAGTGGCAACATTTAGGGAGTGATGTTAATGCCCATAGTTTCCTTGATCTGGCGGTACACTAGGAGATAATCTGGTCAGTGTCATGGTTGCCTGCCTTGCAGAGTGACTTAGGTGTCTCTGGTGGGACTTGAAGCACCAAATTCCTCCATAATAAACGCATGTCACAGCAACTCCATAATATTTAATTTCAGTAAAATGTCAGAAGAAAAGAGTTCGCGTTACTTTAAAATTGCTCAAAAAAAGAGTCATGCTGTGAGAAAATCAATAGTCTTGACTTCGACACAGGTCGTCACGAAAATGCACGACCAATCATATGGCCGGCTAAAGTCACGTGAGTGGTACTGTCCAATTGTTAAGTATGCGTTCGTGCCGTCAATCCAGACCATTTCGACTCTTTCAGAACTGTTTTCAAATTTTTTAGGATAATTTGTTTAAAAAAAGATGTCACGCGTCTTGAAAATAAGTAATGCTTTTCGTGTCATATGTTTCCATTTTCATTTTTTTTAAAAAATCCATAATGATGACCTGTAACCTGGGGCCAGTGTTTTCTGTAAACTGCGCGCCAGTCGACCATGAACATTAAAAACCATGCTGGGCATGGAATTGTATATACTGGCAATATACATATATATTCAATTGTCTGATGTCCTTTTGTGTGCTAGTAGTAGCCATGATATACATATATATTCCATTGTCTGATGTCTCTTTCATGTGCTAGTAGTAGCGACGATATACATATATATTCAATTGTCTGATGTCTCTTTTGTGTGCTAGTAGTAGCGACGATATACATATATATTCAATTGTCTGATGTCTCTTTTGTGTGCTAGTAGTAGCGATGAGAAAATATGATTGTGTTAGATGAGTTTGTTTTCCTGATTTACTTGGATTTTAGTATTTCCTTGTACGAGAACTTTACATTAGACTTGGTAATCTAATGTTCCGCCACATATTTGGGTGCAGTTTGTTATAGAATATATATTATATTTGCTCCTGGATCCTAAAGTTTGCACGCAGACAGTTAGCCCTTAGATGTACATTACTTGGAACTGCCGATTGCTTTACGACTACTGGAATATGAATATCGAGGATCCACATCTGTTTTATGTGCACACTACATGAACATTTTCAACGTTTGTTCAGGAAGTTTTACAGTTAGCATTTTGTTGCTAGAACTACACACACGCTCAGAGATATCACATGATGTGATAACGTGCAGCAAACAATCGGGATAGAACCCGTTTATGTCCGGGATTTAAGTGAGCCGCCAGAACACAGGAAGCCTGGTATATCGAATGTTATCAGCTTCAGTGTTTGAGAAATAAAATTCAACAAAGACTGATATCAGAAACTGCCTTTACAAAGTAAGGTCTGAGGAAGGCCGTAGCTGAAACTGTTGGGCTTTGTCATGTCTGTTGTGATAGACATCAGCAGTTCTCAAACTAGGGCTAGCAAGGGACCTTGCCTGGCGACCGAGGAGCAAAGTTTAGATTATGTAGAACTCGGAACATTTGTGAAGAGGTTTAATTTAATACTAACAGAGATAGACAGATTGACAGAGAGAGAGGGAGGGAGGGGAGAAAGAGTACGAACACACTTTATTTTCAAAGAGTTTAGAATTGCGCACGCAGATCCGTCTACCATTCTGCCCTTCATCATATAATTTTCAGTCTGTCAGAGAGAGAGAGAGAGAAAGAGAGAGAGAGAGAGAGAGAGAGAGAGGGGTGGTGAGAGGAGGGAAAGGAGGTGACAATGGAAGATGAGAGGACGAAATCTCACATTTCTCAAAACATGTGCTCACGAGTGATAACATTTTTGGAACCACTGATCTACATATCTAGTTTCTCTTCTTGTTGCCAGGTTGACGTTTGCGGGTTAATATATTTGTTTCAAGTGGTTTGTTTGGCCTGTGAAGTTCCACACTCACTTTCCCAGGATTATCCAAAGTGTATCAAAACAGATTTGGATTGAAACTCTTTTGGCTCAGACATACCTGGCGTGGGGATTTTTAGAAAAAAAAACGGAATTGTTTTCTTTATGTTTTAGACACGAAATTTTGTCGAAGTCTTTTCAGGGTAGTGGTACTAAAAGAAGAATGTTAATGATCTAGTTCAATTCATCTTTTAACTTCCTTGTAGTATTTTTAACCCTCTCAGTATGTAGGTACTTCCTGGAAGTAATAAATCAGTAGAAAGTCAGTACAGTTAAATATTGGCTTCACAAGCGCAAAAGGGGGGGGGGGGGGGGGGAGAGAGAGAGAGAGAGAGAGAGAGAGAGAGAGAGAGAATTACTCAAGAAATTTACTTTCGTTCTTCAGCTTCACATTGATATTATCTGGACTGATTGTTTGCTTTTCGTTCACTGACAACAGTATATGCAGTTTTCTCTGGTGCGCCTCACCATGCGGTAAGAAATTCTCACCTTTCACTGATACTTTTCTAACACTGTAGGAAGCTGTTTTAGGCTTATAGAGCGCTAGCATCTGTTCTCCAACTCATTTAAATACATTTTCGCATTATCAATTAGATCACTATGGACTGTGCCACTCTCACGCCCTGACTTGGAAAGTTTGTTTGGGCTTTTTCCCCCTCTAAGTTAAATAATTAATTTCAATTTGTTCATGAATTCCAACGTCATTTTATTCTTCAGCTGAAACTCATATATCATAATCTGTTGACATTAACACATACAAACACATAACAAGGCCTAGATGGAGAGGTGGGGGAGGGAGGTATGAGGTTTTTGTTTAAGTTATTTATTCTTCGCTTTCCCTTATCTAAGGGACGCCTGTGTGAAGTATTATTTGATATTAGATTACCCTTTTTATAATGATATTTCTTAATTCAAAACCTTTCTGAGATAATCCACATTACAGTAAAAAAATAATAAAAAAAAACGCTGTGTACAGAACTTCACAGATTATGAACTCACGAATATGTGACGTGTTCTCAAAGACATCGTGAATTCATGAAAGTTTGAAGTATTCTCAAAGACAACGTGAATTCATGAAAGTCTGAAGTATTCTCAAAGACAGCGTGAACTAATAAACATTTGACGTTTTCTCAAAGACATCATGAATGTCTGTGGTATTCTCAAAGACATCGTGAATTCATTAAAGTTTGAAGTATTCTCAAAGACAATGTGAACTCATGAAAGTTTGAAGTATTCTCAAAGACATCGTGAATTCATGAAAGTCTGAAGTATTCTCAAAGACAACGTGAACTAATAAACATTTGACGTTTTCTCAAAGACAACGTGAACTAACAGACATTTGACGTGTTCTCAAAGACAACGTGAACTAACAAACATTTGACGTGTTCTCAAAGACAACGTGAACTAACAAACATTTGACGTGTTCTCAAAGACAACGTGAACTAACAAACATTTGACGTGTTCTCAAAGACAACGTGAACTAACAAACATTTGACGTGTTCTCAAAGACATCATGCATAAAAGAAGTCCATTCCCAAATACAGACGACATTTAGTTCTTTGAATAAAGGCTAGCACAGTGTCACATCCCAGGAATCACCATTTCCTATATTAGTTCTGGCGAATCCTAACATTTACTCTATATCCGCTCTATCTATGGCTTATGTGATCTTTCAACCGACACATTTGTTAACTCTATGTACTGTTCTGGTTTTCAGCTCGCCTACAAGTGTACCACTGATATTTGCTCCCTTCGAAGTCACTCAAACAACTTCCTCACGACTATTTCTAACAACGGCCTCAGGACTTTTTCTCTCTAAAAATGTTCATGTTCAATGTTTCTCTAATAGACCTCTAACGACTCATCTCACTACCATCTGAACTACAGAATGTCTCCCTCTAACCAAAACTCGGCTCTGACCACTGCTTCCCAAGACTCCCATTTTCCCCTTCAGACTACATTGTCCCTCAGTTCTTTCCCAAAATGATCGCTATTAAAATCACCACATCTTTGATTCACTGTCTACTTTTTTCACTCACATCTTGACAGCTGTTTATGTCTGCCAACACGTGACTTATATTTTCTGGTTTCCTGTTTGTGAACTGAAGATACTAAAATTGGTAACAGTAAAAGATGTAGCATTTCCCACAGTGACATTTATTTCCCATGATGGGTTTGACCGATATTTAATTAAAATAACAGCTCTCTTGTCTTATCATCTTTAATTGTCAACAGGGTGCATCATATTTTGACCTGTTTTCTGTTCTACGCAGTACAACAGAGCCTTAATTATACGCTCCCTGTCACACTTTCAGTAGATGAAAACATGGTGGAGGGGAAGTAGTAGATGAAAACATGGTGGAGGGGAAGTAGTAGATGAAAACAGGGTAGAGGGGAAGTAGTAGATTAAAACAGGGTGGAGGGGATGTAGTAGATTAAAACAGGGTGGAGGGGAAGTAGTAGATTAAAACAAGGTGGAGGGGATGTAATAGATTAAAACAGGGTGGAGGGGAAGTAGTAGATTAAAACAGGGTAGAGGGGATGTAGTAGATGAAAACAGGGTAGAGGGGAAGTAGTAGATGAAAACAGGGTAGAGGGGAAGTAGTAGATGAAAACAGGGTAGAGGGGAAGTAGTAGATGAAAACAGGGTAGAGGGGAAGTAGTAGATGAAAACAAGGTAGAGGGGAAGTAGTAGATGAACTCACGAATATGTGACGTGTTCTCAAAGACATCGTGAATTCATGAAAGTTTGAAGTATTCTCAAAGACAACGTGAATTCATGAAAGTCTGAAGTATTCTCAAAGACAGCGTGAACTAATAAACATTTGACGTTTTCTCAAAGACATCATGAATGTCTGTGGTATTCTCAAAGACATCGTGAATTCATGAAAGTTTGAAGTATTCTCAAAGACAATGTGAACTCATGAAAGTTTGAAGTATTCTCAAAGACATCGTGAACTCATGAAAGTTTGAAGTATTCTCAAAGACATCGTGAATTCATGAAAGTCTGAAGTATTCTCAAAGACAACGTGAACTAATAAACATTTGACGTTTTCTCAAAGACAACGTAAACTAACAGACATTTGACGTGTTCTCAAAGACAACGTGAACTAACAAACATTTGACGTGTTCTCAAAGACAACGTGAACTAACAAACATTTGACGTGTTCTCAAAGACAACGTGAACTAACAAACATTTGACGTGTTCTCAAAGACAACGTGAACTAACAAACATTTGACGTGTTCTCAAAGACATCATGCATAAAAGAAGTCCATTCCCAAATACAGACGACATTTAGTTCTTTGAATAAAGGCTAGCACAGTGTCACATCCCAGGAATCACCACTTCCTATATTAGTTCTGGCGAATCCTAACATTTACTCTATATCCGCTCTATCTATGGCTTATGTGATCTTTCAACCGACACATTTGTTAACTCTATGTACTGTTCTGGTTTTCAGCTCGCCTACAAGTGTACCACTGATATTTGCTCCCTTCGAAGTCACTCAAACAACTTCCTCACGACTATTTCTAACAATGGCCTCATGACTTTTTCTCTCTAAAAATGTTCATGTTCAGTGTTTTTCTAATAGACCTCTAACGACTCATCTCACTACCATCTGAACTACAGAATGCCTCCCTCTACCCAAAACTCGGCTATAACCACTGCTTCCCAAGACTCCCATTTTCCCCTTCAGACTACATTGTCCCTCAGTTCTTTCCCAAAATGATCGCTATTAAAATCACCACATCTTTGATTCACTGTCTACTTTTTTCATTCACATCTTGACAGCTGTTTATGTCTGCCAACACGTGACTTATATTTTCTGGTTTCCTGTTTGTGAACTGAAGATACTAAAATTGGTAACAGTAAAAGATGTAGCATTTCCCACAGTGACATTTATTTCCCATGATGGGTTTGACCGATATTTAATTAAAATAACAGCTCTCTTGTCTTATAATCTTTAATTGTCAACAGGGTGCATCATATTTTGACCTGTTTTCTGTTCTACGCAGTACAACAGAGCCTTAATTATACGCTCCTTGTCACACTTTCAGTAGATTAAAACAGGGTGGAGGGGAAGTAGTAGATTAAAACAGGGTGGAGGGGATGTAGTAGATTAAAACAGGGTAGAGGGGATGTAGTAGATTAAAACATGGTGGAGGGGATGTAGTAGATTAAAACATGGTGGAGGGGATGTAGTAGATTAAAACATGGTGGAGGGGATGTAGTAGATTAAAACATGGTGGAGGGGATGTAGTAGATTAAAACATGGTGGAGGGGATGTAGTAGATTAAAACAGGGTAGAGGGGAAGTAGTAGATGAAAACAGGGTAGAGGGGAAGTAGTAGATGAAAACAGGGTGGAGGGGAAGTAGTAGATGAAAACAGGGTAGAGGGGAAGTAGTAGATGAAAACAGGGTAGAGGGGAAGTAGTAGATGAAAACAGGGTGGAGGGAAAGCAGTAGATGACAACAGAGAGTGGAGGGGAAGTAGTGGATGGAAATAAAATGAAGGGGGAAGTAGTGGATTAAAACAAACTGGCGAGGGAGTAGTGGATGAAAACAGGGTAGAGGGGAAGTAGTAGATGAAAACAGAGAGTGGAGAGGAAGTAGTGGATGAAAACATAATGTTGGATTGTGGGGGAGAAATAGTTTTGTGGAATCTTACAAAATTCTTCTTTGACTCCCTGAATACAAGATACTTTTGACATATTGTATTTCTCTAAATGATTGAAGGAAACCCAGATCCGAGCTAAGATATCTTTAGGTGTGTTTATATATAAAAGCCCCAGATAATTTGACTGTAGCTGTCTTTCAATAAATTAAGTGAGAAGTGAAGTAATGTCAACGCTGATTTGATTAAAGCAACCTTCCAATCACTGGAACAAGAACTTAGCTATGCTACATCTGAATTGATCTTGTTAAGAAAATCTAGCAGAAAGTAAGACTTCGTTGTTTTGATTTTAGCCGCCTACAAAGTCCAACAGTCATCACAACTTTGTTAAACTGTTAAAGAAGTTCTGCTGAAGACTTGAAAATGTTTATCTAGTTTACACGTGAGGGGTTAGAAAAGACCGGGGGAGACGAAATGAGGCCTGAAAGCAAAGCCATTGCCAGATGAAAGCGTGGAGAAGACAGGGGGTCTGCTGTTTGTCACGGCCTGCGACGTTTGCCGGAGAGAGAGATCAGATTGCAGACTGATCATCACGACTACCGCTAGCAAGATAACCCGCGACGCTTTCATGTTCAACGAGGCCTGCTTCCAAATTTCTCGCCAGCGCCTCGATTTGAGCGCTGAAATGAAAGCTATTTTCTTTGACAAGGCCAAGTCCTCTACTTTGTTCCAGATTTCTCTCACTCTGATCCAGCAGTTAATGCCGTGTTCTTGTCAGCGCTGGCTCTATTATCGCTGTGTTTTCTTTACGTCGGTTCCCTTATATCCGTCTCCTGCGTCAAAAAGCATTCGTCTGAAGTACGGTGGTGGATCAAACGTGGAATATCTTGAGAAGAGATTTATTTTTTTTAAAATACAGTGAAAGAGATCCAATGCCTGTGGTACATTCTACTGAAAAGTGAACATGAATGTTTGATCTTTATGCGCGGGATAATAGACTTGGACAAAATCTCCTGGGTTTTTCGTGCTATTTTGTTCCCCTAAGAACTTTCTCTGTATCTATGTGGCATTTTCTTTCCGAAAAAGGGGGGGGGGGGGTGTGGGAGTGTGGCTGTAGTCAGGATCTACGTAAGACTGGTCTAATATAGAGCCATTCTATCACAACTTCTTCGTATCTCCACAACACAGCCTCACATCTCCACAACACAGCCTCACAACCTCACAACACAGCCTCATATTTCCACAACACATCCTCATATTTCCACAACACATCCCCATATTTATACAACGCGACCTCTATAATAGTGTTTTGTTATTTATGCATAATACTGAAGAAGTGTTCTTTGTGGAATTGATACTACTCATTATAATGTTGATGATGAAGTGTTCTCCACTTAATTGTCTGTAGTACTTATTCTCTTATATGGTCGTTAGCTTGGCTTTCTCTCACTTCTATGTTAGGTTAGCCTGGCTTTCTCTCACTTAGTAGTAGATTAAACAGGGTAGAGGGGAAGTAGTAGATGAAAACAGGGTAGAGGGGAAGTAGTAGATGAAAACAGAGAGTGGAGGGGAAGTAGTGGATGGAAATAAAATGAAGGGGGAAGTAGTGGATTAAAACAAACTGGCGAGGGAGTAGTGGATGAAAACAGGGTAGAGGGGAAGTAGTAGATGAAAACAGAGAGTGGAGAGGAAGTAGTGGATGAAAACATAATGTTGGATTGTGGGGGAGAAATAGTTTTGTGGAATCTTACAAAATTCTTCTTTGACTCCCTGAATACAAGATACTTTTGACATATTGTATTTCTCTAAATGATTGAAGGAAACCCAGATCCGAGCTAAGATATCTTTAGGTGTGTTTATATATAAAAGCCCCAGATAATTTGACTGTAGCTGTCTTTCAATAAATTAAGTGAGAAGTGAAGTAATGTCAACGCTGATTTGATTAAAGCAACCTTCCAATCACTGGAACAAGAACTTAGCTATGCTACATCTGAATTGATCTTGTTAAGAAAATCTAGCAGAAAGTAAGACTTCGTTGTTTTGATTTTAGCCGCCTACAAAGTCCAACAGTCATCACAACTTTGTTAAACTGTTAAAGAAGTTCTGCTGAAGACTTGAAAATGTTTATCTAGTTTACACGTGAGGGGTTAGAAAAGACCGGGGGAGACGAAATGAGGCCTGAAAGCAAAGCCATTGCCAGATGAAAGCGTGGAGAAGACAGGGGGTCTGCTGTTTGTCACGGCCTGCGACGTTTGCCGGAGAGAGAGATCAGATTGCAGACTGATCATCACGACTACCGCTAGCAAGATAACCCGCGACGCTTTCATGTTCAACGAGGCCTGCTTCCAAATTTCTCGCCAGCGCCTCGATTTGAGCGCTGAAATGAAAGCTATTTTCTTTGACAAGGCCAAGTCCTCTACTTTGTTCCAGATTTCTCTCACTCTGATCCAGCAGTTAATGCCGTGTTCTTGTCAGCGCTGGCTCTATTATCGCTGTGTTTTCTTTACGTCGGTTCCCTTATATCCGTCTCCTGCGTCAAAAAGCATTCGTCTGAAGTACGGTGGTGGATCAAACGTGGAATATCTTGAGAAGAGATTTATTTTTTAAAAAATACAGTGAAAGAGATCCAATGCCTGTGGTACATTCTACTGAAAAGTGAACATGAATGTTTATCTTTATGCGCGGGATAATAGACTTGGACAAAATCTCCTGGGTTTTTCGTGCTATTTTGTTCCCCCAAGAACTTTCTCTGTATCTATGTGGCATTTTCTTTCCGAAAAAGGGGGGGGGGGGGTGTGGGAGTGTGGCTGTAGTCAGGATCTACGTAAGACTGGTCTAATATAGAGCCATTCTATCACAACTTCTTCGTATCTCCACAACACAGCCTCCCAACTCCACAACACAGCCTCATATTTCCACAACACATCCCCATATTTATACAACGCGACCTCTATAATAGTGTTTTGTTATTTATGCATAATACTGAAGAAGTGTTCTTTGTGGAATTGATACTACTCATTATAATGTTGATGATGAAGTGTTCTCAACTTAATTGTCTGTAGTACTTATTCTCTTATATGGTCGTTAGCTTGGCTTTCTCTCACTTCTATGTTAGGTTAGCCTGGCTTTCTCTCACTTCTATGTTAGCTTGACTTTCTCTCACTTTTATGTTAGGTTAGCTTGGGTTTCTCTCACTTCTGTGTTAGGTTAGCTTGGGTTTCTCTCACTTCTGTGTTAGGTTAGCTTGGGTTTCTCTCACTTCTATGTTAGGTTAGCTTTGCTTTCTTTCACTTCTATGTTAGGTTAGCTTGACTTTCTCTCACTTCTATGTTAGGTTAGCTTGACTTTCTCTCACTTCTATGTTAGGTTAGCTTGACTTTCTCTCACTTCTATGTTAGGTTATTTTGACTTTCTCTCTTCTATGTTAGGTTAGTTTGACTTTCTCTTACTTCTATGTTAGGTTAGCTTGACTTTCTCTCACTTCTGTGTTAGGTTGTGGCCGCGACAGCACTTGATATTCCTTTTCACTTTTAAACTATTAATACACATTCCTAATTCTTCCTTTTGTGTGCTTCAACAGTTCAGGATGTCACTCTACACGGTTCATCACAAGACTGAAAATCTTAATACACCCATAGTCATATGGTTTGTTCCTGAGTCAACTTATACATCACTTTTAGTACTCATCAACCGAAGTTCAGGGGTTTCAGGTTAAAACAAATCCAAAATGATTTTTAACAAAGTTAAAAAAATATCAAATCTACGTTTCATCAACAGTACTAATCATTATTTCCCAACATAAAACATTTCTTACGTCTTACCTAAAGTACTTCTCGTCCGAAAACTCTGTCTTCCTTCCCTCTTCCTACCTATTTCTCTCTCTCTCTCTCTGTCTCCCTCCCCCCCCCCCCCCCCCCCCATTTTTTTTCTTGGCGTCCCGTTTTTTTTTTCAAATGACCACCCGGTAACTCTGCTCTGGCATTCGAAACTGTTCCATTAGTTTTGGTATGCGCGCCGATTGGTTCCAGAGTCATAACCAGCCAGTTTAGTGCTGTCGAATATCCACCCCTTCAGCGTCCAATCGTAATGGTCTGTCACTAGTGTCATGGGAATCGGTTTTCTCTGAGTTTCCTATTTAAATTATCTCTTCCTATTTAATGTTAACCTTTATAACTAAAATATATGCATAATTATATTCATAATTCTAAGTTACAATGGACTATGCTGCCCCTCATATCTCCACAACACAACCTCACTTTTCCAGAACACAACCTCATATATCCACAACACAACGTCACATTTCCACAACACAACCTCACATCTCCACAACACAGCCTCGAATCTCCACAAAACAACAACACATTATATACAACATTTGTAGACACCAGTGAAATGAACTGTTCTATCCGAGAAATGACATGAAGATCTCTGTAATCCCATTTGTCAAAAACATAATCTCAAACAGGATATCAGTAGCTTATATCATAGAGACACCACAAAGACGTAAGTAGCTTAGATCGTAGAGACCAGTGTACAACCTTCTGTTTGCGCTCAAAACATACCACTCTCAGTAAAAACATACACAAGAGCACCAAACTCTGTATATATTACAACAGACAAGCAGAAGAAGCTGAAACATCACTTACTGAGCTGAAGAGATCTTTAGAAAAACCTGCTTCCTCCATCATAGATGTACTATATGGAGACATAGAACAACTGCAAGTTTCCTTCACATATCATTGCATGGCATAGGAGACATAGAACAACAGAGTCCTCCATATATCACTACATGGCATAGGAGACATAGAACAAATGAGAGAGTCCTGCACATATCACTGCATAGTACAGAACAAACAGTGAAAATTGGCGAACCCAGAGATTAGAAAGCTGGACATAATGGTACTGTAGTTTAGAATGATGATGTTTGCATCACCAGGCGATGGTCTTCTTATGACAAATAATGTGACCGAGCTGATGGTGTTCTCGCCGCGCTTGCCTGGGCAGCTGCATATCTTATTCGAGACCAGAGTTCCATTTCTCTTATTTTGTTTCTTTCACGTGACGCAAGTTCTTGAAGCTAATTTACTCTTAAAACTTTTTTATGATAAGGTATGACATTTGTGTGATAAAGTATGATATTTTTGTTACAAGGTATGATAGTTTTGTGACAAGAGTTTTGTGACAAGGTATGATAGTTTTGTGATAAGGCGTGGTATTTTTGTGATAAGGTATGATATTTTTGTGATAAGGCATGATATTTTTGTGACAATGTATGATAGTTTTGTGATAAGGTATGATAGTTTTGTGATAAGGTATGATATTTTTGTGATAAATGATGGTATTATTTGGGATATAAAATGATATTTTTGTTGTAAGGAATGCTATTTTTGTGTGGTATGTGATGATGTTCTTGAGGCAATCGATGTTTTTGTGATAAGAGATGGTGTTTTGATGCCAAGTGACGCTTTTCTGATAGATGATTATGTTTTTGAAGCGAAAGATGCTACTGTTGTCTTCCTAGTCTTTTTGTGGTGTTCCTAGTAAGTTTGTTTGTGGTGTTCCTAATTAGTTTGTTTGTGGTGTTCCTAGGCAGTTTGTCTGTGGTGTTTCTAGTCAGTTTGTCTGTGGTGTTCCTAGGCTGTTTGTTTGTGGTATTCCTAGTCAGTTTATTAGTGTTGTTCAAAGTCGGTTTGTTTGTGGTATTTCTAGTCAGTTTGTCTGTGGTATTCCTGGTTAGTTTGTGCGTGGTGTTTGTAGTCGGTTTGTTTGTGGTGTTCCTAGTCAGTTCGTTTGTGATATTTCTAGTCTGTTTGTGGTGTTCCTAGTCAGTTTGTTTGTGGTGTTCCTAATCGGTTTGTTTGTGGTGTTTGTCAGTTTGTCTAGTTTCCCGAAAGACTTCCATGAATAAGACAGCAAAAATTTCATCCGCAAGAAAAAACATTTTTGGCCAGAAGACATTTTGAAAACCTTTATAAAAGCTGAGCTCTGTTTATGCATGATCAAGAAATATAGATAAAGCAGGGAGCTGAACATGAAAGTGTCTGTCATATTCAAACATACAAACATCGAAAGAAATCATATGTAACCAGTATTAGTTATAAATTAAACACACAACACAGAAAGAGATGGTACATATTCAGTTTTACCATTTAAAAATATATAAGAATATTTGATATACAGCTTTGTCCTAGTCACAGACAACATGTATGTTATTTTAGCTTTTGCACAAGTTCTGGCAGAATTTTACCCTCTTTTGCCCAGTGGCGTTAAAAGAAAAAAAAAATGAGTATTTTAACTCTCGTAGAAAGAATGAAATATTTTAGTTTTCATGATGGTTTCTCACAAGAATCTCAGAGTTTATTTCAGTTATCAGATATAAAAAAAATCCCTAAGTAAATCTGCAGGTAAAATGGAAGAACGCTCTCTCTCTCTCTCTCTCTCTCTCTCTCTCTCTCTCTATTTTTAACTCAAACTATATCTTAAAAATGAGTTTCTACTTTTACGAATGAGTGTAAATTTATATTTTATCTGTCTCATCTCCACAAGTTATCTTTGCTTTTTTTCTAAAAAGAAAAAAAATATTTTTATTGCTGTTGAAAAACCCATCGTGAGAAATATTTCACGAACTCGTCAGATAATTTGTTTCTCTCCTTCACTCTTCCACCCCTCTGTTCGCCGACAAGTTTTAGCTCCAACAGAGCACAGGTAAAAGTAACCCTGTCATACCTTAGAGTCACATAGAGATATGGTGTTAGTGCCCATATTTTCCTTAGAGACACATAGAGATATGGTGTTAGTGCCCATATTTTCCCTAGAGTCACATAGAGATATGGTGTTAGTGCCCATATTTTCCTTAGAGGCACATAGAGATATGGTGTTAGTGCCCATATTTTCCTTAGAATCACATAGTGATATGATGCTAGTGCCCATATTTTCCTTGACCTGTCGGCACACTAATGCATGATGTGGTCAGCATTACTGCTGGCCACCTTTCGTTCCCCAACTCTAGAAGAAATCAGGTATCCATTGCTACAGCTGGGTGACTGAGGCGCCTGCGGCCGGATTCGAACCCCGACCTTCGCCATGTGAGATTAGTGCACTAGCCACGTCGCTACTCAGAGGCCCTTTAGTTTCAATACAGACATATAACTAACTCTCTCTCTCTCTCTCTGTGCGCCTGTCTCTCTCTCTCTGTGCGCCTGTCTCTCTCTCTCTCTCTCTCTCTCTGCCTGTCTCTCTTTCTGTTAGCTTTTCAGGTTCTCAAGGCCCATTTTTTTCGTTCATAGTCTCCATCCATCTCTCCCTGTTCCTTACCAGATCTTCCTCTGACTTTCTCTCTGTTGTTGTTTACTTCAAGTTCTCTTATATCTTCTTCCACTTTGTCTCTGTTGTTATTTACTTCAATTTCTCTTATATATTCTTCCACTTTGTCTCTGTTGTTATTTACTTCAAGTTCTCTTACATCTTCTTCCACTTTGTCTCTGTTGTTATTTACTTCAATTTCTCTTATATATTCTTCCACTTTGTCTCTGTTGTTATTTACTTCAAGTTCTCTTACATCTTCTTCCACTTTGTCTCTGTTGTTATTTACTTCAATTTCTCTTATATCTTCTTCCACTTTCTCTCTGTTGTTGTTTACTTCAAACATCTTCTTCCACTTTGTCATTCATTCATCCATTCATTTGCATGTCCCTTGCGGAACTTTGCCTCCCAAATAGCACTCTTGTAGACCTCTCGGTTGTGAGCAAGATGGCCTGCCGCTGCTGATGCATCCATTTGCAGATCGTCAACGATGTCTTGCAGCCGTCTTCGTTTTGGTCTTCCTCTCTTTCTTTTTCCCATTATGTATCCTTCCAAGACGGTTTTCTCTAAATTATCATGACGTTTAATGTGGCCAAAATATTTAAGTTTTCTCTCTTTAATCCTCTTTACTAGCCAGCCTTCTTCAATATTAAGTTCTTGTAGTATAGATATATTTGTTCTTTTTTGTATCCACGATGTTTGGAGAACTCTTCTGTAGCATTTATATTCAAAGGCATTTATGTGTTTCTCAGCTGTTTTGTTAAGTGTCCAGGTCTCACAAGCATATGTTGCGATGGGAAAGATGCATGCCCTTAAAAGTCTTATTTTTGTAGTTCTGTCTGCTCCTCTCCACAGATTCTTTATTTGTTTTACTTTCTGAAGAGCGATAGATGTCCTCCTTTTAATTTCCCTCATTGTATCTCCATTATTAGTTAGCAGTGATCTAAGATATTCAAAACTCTCCACTTCCTCCAGTTTTTCCTCATTGATACATATTTCAGCTGCCTTGTATGTTTTGTCAGTTGTCATCAATTTATTTTTCTTCACATTAAGATAGAGGTTCTGTTCTTCGCTGTTCTTACGGACTGACATAATTAGTTTTTCCATTCCTTTTTGTGTTGTGAACAGTAATACTGTGTCATCAGCATATCTAATCTCTGGTATTTCATAACCTCCACTTTGTCTCTGTTGTTATTTACTTCAATTTCTCTTATATCTTCTTCCAACTTATTTCTACTACATCTTTGTCTTGCTCTGCACCTTCCATGTGATACTGCACACGTGTGTGAATGTACATACGTAGGTTAAATATACTGGTATAACGTCTAACATGAATACATACATTTATATGTACATGTATGCGTATTTCCATGGTAGAGAAAATGGACTAAAAAAAATAAACAGTACAGAAAAACTAATAATAATAAGATAAGACAGTAAGAGATGCTGAAAGCTGACAAGATGTTGAAAGATGGAGAATGGATGGGAAATGGCGCTTTTAAAATGTATTATTATTTTTTTTAAAGAAGTAAAGGAAAAAGAAGAGACAGAAAACAGTCATCACTGTGGAAGAGCATCCCATGCTGCAACCCTACACCTTCGTGCCCACACAGCCAGCTCCAGCTCAGTAATATACACGTTTCAGAATGAATTACCAGGGGAAGAAAGGGAGGGAGGGAGGGAGAGAGAGAGAGAGAGAGAGAGAGAGAGAGAGAGAGAGAGAGAGAGAGAGAGAGAGAGAGAGAGAGAGAGAGTTCTCAAGCGATTTGCTACGCCGTCTATGTTTACGACAAAGTCTCGGATGTTATCGCACAGCGAGAGTTCAGTGTGCGAGACCTGAACCTCGATATACCAGTTCATCTCGTCAGTTGGTTTTTTTTGTTTTTTGTTTAATGCAATCGGATTTCCCCACCCCATCCTATCCCACACACCCACTCGTAAGATGGCTTCCTTATAAATCTCCTTGAGCTAAGGCCTGAAGTATAACTTCTTCTGTACAGTTCGACGCTGCTTGAGTGATTTATATCCTAACATGTGTTATGCCAGTCAGACATGCCTCATTCCTTCATGTCTTGTGCCAACATGTCTTTTGTTTTTCGGCGCCTCGGGTCACTGGTTTGTTGCTCTTTTAAAACTGGTTTTCTTCACTGAATAATTGTTTTTTTTTTGTTTGTTTCGTTTTCTTTTGTCTTCATATGGCGAGAAGTATTTCTGTCTCTCCTACTTTTTGGCTGTTTGTGCGTGCCTTGCATATAATTTCTATCTATCTATCTATCTATCTATCTATCTATCTATATCTATCTATCTATCTATCTATCTATCTATCTATCTATCTATCTATCTGCTTGCCTGTCTGTCTGTCTGCCTGCTTGTCTGCCTGCCTGCCTGCCTGTCTGTCTGTCTGTCTTTCTGCCAGCTGGTCATATGTACATATACACTGTAGTAAATTGTAAATGATTACACAAAGTAAGGATCACTTCACTGAGTGCTGTAAGACAAAGTAAGGATCACTTCATTGAATGCTGTAACACAAAGTAAGGATCACTTCATTGAATGCTGTAACACAAAGTAAGGATCACTTCATTGAATGCTGTAACACAAAGTAAGGATCACTTCACTGATTGCTGTAAGACAAAGTAAGGATCACTTCATTGAATGCTGTAACACAAAGTAAGGATCACTTCACTGATTGCTGTAAGACAAAGTAAGGATCACTTCACTGACTGCTGTAACACAAAGTAAGGATCACTTCACTGAGTGCTGTAAGACAAAGTAAGGATCACTTCACTGACTGCTGTAACACAAAGTAAGGATCACTTCATTAACTGCTGTAACACAAAGTAAGGATCGCTTCATTAACTGCTGTAACACAAAGTAAGGATCGCTTCATTAACTGCTGTAACACAAAGTAAGAGTCACTTCACTGATTGTTATAGAACAAAGTTAGGTCCTAGAGTGTAGCAGAAAGTTAGGTCCCCGAAATTTTGTAGCATAAAATTAGGTCCACCGAGTGTTGCAGCAAAAAGTTAATTTCCCGGAAGTTTTATAGCACATAGTAAGGTCCCCTGAGTGTTGGAGGAAAAAAAGTTAAGCTCCTTGCAGAGCAAAGTTAGTCTCCCTCAGTGTTGCAGCACAAAGTTAGATTCCCCGAGTATTGCTTCACAAAGTAAGGTCCCCTGAGTGTTGCTGCACAGAGTAAGGTCCCCTGAGTGTTGCTGCACAGAGTAAGGTCCCCTGAGTGTTGCTGAACAGAATAAGGTTCCTTGAGTGTTGCTACACTGATTAAGGTTCCCTGAGAGTTGCTACACAAAGTAAGATCCCCTGAGTTTTGCTATACATAGTAAGATCCCCTGAGTGTTGCTACACAGATTAAGGTCCCCTGACTGTTGCTACACAGAGTAAGATCCCCTGAGTATTGCTACACAGAGTAAGGTCCCCTGATGTTGCTTCAGAGAGTAAGATCCCCTGTGTATTGCTACACAGAGTAAGGTCCCCTGAGTGTTGCTTCAGAGAGTAAGATCCCCTGAATATTGGTACACAGAGTAAGGTCCCCTGAGTGTTACTGCACAGAGTAAGGTCCCCTGAGTGTTGTTGCATAGAGTAAGGTTCCCCCTACAGCAAGATGTGTATTTTCTTTAGTGGCATCTGTCAACATAACTACAAAACGAAAGTACTTTTCTTTTCCAAACAAAAATAAATGCCACTTGCACAACATCATCGGAGCTGTCTTCATAAGCCTGTCTTAATCTAGTTATTTATCTAGCATTTTCATCTATTTCTTTCACTTATGCCGCAACTCACTGGTGTGTCACTAAAAGTCTGCAAGGCTGACACAGAAATAAAAAAAAGAAGCTGCTTTTACTCGGTTTTAAATGATTTAACTCCCCCCCCCCTTTTCTTATTTTAGTTTTTTTTTTTTTTTTGCTCTGTTCATTCTGCTGTGACTTGAGAAGTTCAGAGAACTCCTGAATTATGTTTGTGTTGATGGAGCTTGTCTTGCTGTGAAGTAGCAAAACATTTCGGAGTTGATGTTAGTGTAGATACAGAGTAGTTCGTGTGTTAAAGGTTATAGTCAGGCATTTATGCTTTATGAAGGCATGCTACATAATGTAAGTAACCGTCCTGTAAGTTGTTTATAATGGTCTCCACATGTCTATTGTTCAACTTCGCTGATCTAAAATGAGAAAATTCGAAACTTAGAATGGAGGAAGCCCCAATTTCTCGCTTCATTAAACAGGAGGATAGACTAATGAAAGTAGAGGAATCGGGGATCATGTTTGTCTTACCGCTTCATTGCTTCAAAGGCAAAAAAGGAACTTTTTTTTTCAGTTTCGCACACTCCCGGCTATTTCTCAGCTGTGCGCTTGCTTTTTGGCAGCTTGGCTGGCCCATCAGTCAAAGTGTCAGAACGATGACTATTTCGTCTGGTATATTCCTTTACCCAGGATTCATTTTGGCTGGAGGTTACTGGGATAGGCTGATGGGGTAACTGTTTACTATTGAAATTCCTTCCTTGAGGCCAGTCATTTGTGGAATTCTGTCAGAGTTTTCTTTCAGAGAATCTCGTTCATTCCGTCTCAGTGTTGTTTTCTTGATAGTGTATTTTCTAGCCTTTGTGTGTTGAATCGATTAGCTGCTGTTATCTGTCTATCTATCTATCTGTCTATCTATCTATCTATCTATCTATCTATCTATCTATCTATCTATCTATCTATCTATCTATCTATCTATCTATCTATCTATCTATCTATCTGTCTGTCTGTCTGTCTGTCTGTCTATCTATCTAAATGTCTGTCTGTCTGTCTACCTACCTACCTACCTACCTACCTGTCTGTCTGTCTGTCTATCTATCTATCTATCTATCTATCTATCTATCTATCTATCTATCTATCTATCTGTCTGTATGTATGTATGTATATATGTATGTCTGCATTGTGTTTGTTTGTCTGTATGCCTGAATGTCTGTCTCTTTTCGCTGTCTTTCTTTTTATCCCTCTTTCTCCTCTCTCTCTCTTTCTCTGCCTCACTCTCCCTTTCTTTTCTTATATTGAGTCTGATGAAATCTGGGATTTTGTGACATTGCCAGGAACAGACAAAGTGGACTGATAGAAACAGAGAGAGAGAGAGAGAGAGAGAGAGAGAGAGAGTATTAAATAAATGCCTTTGATGTCTTCTGATCCCAGACTGAACTTACCTGTCAAAGCTCCTCATTTTACGTTGGATGAGCAGGTGGACTGACTGGTCAGTCGATCACTCTGACCAGACTTTGATCACCATTAATGAGATGATCATCAGAACTCTAGATCAGCTGGGAGTCCAGACAAAATGCTGTGACAGCCCAAAGAAGTTATAGTAAAAACCTCTGTCCGTCAAATCATAGGAACAGCACTTTTTAGCAGATTTTATTTAGTTCGGTGTACTGTGTTGTGACTCACTTCAGCATGTTACAGTAACAGATGACCCTTCTATGCTGTGTACTGTGTTGTGACTCTGAAGACTTCTCAAACAGAAAGATAAGTAATTTTCATTTTCAGTCTATAATGAAGATTCTGTCCGGTTGCCATAGCTACCACAGTGCGAACGAGAGAATGACATAGAGACTGAGTGTATATAAAATAACAAAGAAATGAGAACAAAAATAGAAGTATTAGAACCAGCACCAAATAAAAACTATGAAAAATACACTTCCTTTAAGAAAAAGGAGAGAAAGAAAACTGAAAAGCGCCATGACTGTGGAAGAACGTCCTCTGGTGCAGACGTACATCTGGCGGCAGATTTAAGAACATCGTTCTTTGCTTGTAGGGAAACCTGAGTCAGGGTACTTCTCATTTCAGAAAACTGCAAGGAAAACGGCGGTCATCATCAATCATGTGATATGCAATGAGAAGGAGGGAGGGGGCTGAACATATCATAACAGCAGGATATATAAAAAGAAAGAGAGGCAGGGAAAGAAAAGAGACAACAAATAATGGACAATCTACCGCCATGGCACAGCAAAAAGTCACCAGATAAGATGACAGCATAACAAAAAAGTCACCAGATAAGCTGACGGCACAGCAAAAAAGTCACCAGATAAGTTGACGGCACAACAAAAAAGTTACAAGATAAGTTGACGGCACAACAAAAAAGTCACCAGATAAGTTGACGGCACAACAAAAAAGTCACCAGATAAGCTGACGGCACAACAAAAAAGTTACAAGATAAGTTGACGGCACAGCAAAAAGTCACCAGATAAGTTGATAGCACAACAAAAAAGTCACCAGATAAGTTGATGGCACAACAAAAAAGTCACCAGATAAGTTAATGGCACAACAAAAAGTCACCAGATAAGGTGACAGCACAACAGAAAGTCACCAGATAAGGTGACAGCACAACAGAAAGTCACCAGATAAGTTGATGGCAGGTATCAAGGAATGAGATCTGCGAGAAGCATGACTACGAATGCCTGCTGGCATGGCACGTGATGATGATGATGATGATGATGATGATGATGTGCACTACACAATGCTATGTCAAACACAATGAACTGTTGAAATAGTCTGAGGCAGCGAGTAACCCACAACAGTCTGAGGCGCATGTTTGCCCAGAATCAGTGGTGCACAAGACACACACTAACTTTCTTCATGTGCTCATGTGTTTTATATCAGTCATGGGAATTTAATTCTAGTTTTCCTGTTTTATATCAGTCATGGGAATTTAATTCTAGTTTTCCTGTTTTATATCAGTCATGGGAATTTAATTCTAGTTTTCCTGTTTTATATCAGCCATGAGAATTTAATTCAAGTTTTCCTGTTTTAATTTCTCATTATAACGATAGGACTCGGTTTACATATGCCTGACAGCTGAGTTGTACCCTCTGATCATCTACCCAGACTCGAATTATTGACCCGGGATCGAGCTGCTTGATACTTGACATGAAGAACTTGAATGTTCAGGCACATGACCTTGAAAAAGCTAGTTCTTCTTAGCTCTATAATTAGAGTTAATACATCGATCTCTGCCTCCTTTAGCAAGACTCATACTTGCATACTACAACAGTTCGTTTCCTCGAACCTCGCAAGAAGAAGGATAGGGGGTTGGCAAGACTGTGTTTACATTTCCCCACATGACTGTGCCTTTTCTCGTACAGACATCGGGTGTCACGAAGGCCGATGCTATTTCTTCTCTTCTTCTTCTTCTTCTTTTTCTTCTTATTCTTCTTCTTCTTCTTCTTCTTCTGACCAGCAACCTGACCTGGAATTCTCATGTGCAAGGTCTAACAAAACTCATCGCGAAAAAAAGTATATCAGTTTGCCAAACTCAAGCACTTCATCGATCAAGACACAAGGAAGATATACTACATATCACATATACAAACACATTTAGACTATTGCTCAACAGTTTGGGATGGTTGCTCAGTGTCAAATACAAAGAGGCTATACTCAATTCAAAAGCGAGCAGTAAAGCTTGACAAAGATCAAGCACAAGCAACTAACCAGTACAAACGGTATCAAAATACTGGCTCTTAAGAACAGGTTCCTCTTCAACAAAGCCAAGTTAGTACATCTAATTCTTTCACGGCGTGCTCCTCCTTATCTTGTTTAACCTGTTTAAATTTAGCCCAAAGTGCAGCCAACGCTTGAACAACATAAGTCTTCCAAAACCTAGACTTGACCTTTACAAGAAAAGCTTTACTTATTCTGCTGCTCATCTTCGGAATACCCTCCCATCCTGTATAAAAAATATAAACTATACTCCTTCCTTCTACCACAAACTTTTCCAATATCTATTTAATGTCGACTACGTGCCTCCATGAATCGCAAAACTTAAAAAAGTTATTTTATACTGCTCTTACAGACACCGAACTCATTATTCTGAATAGTAATGAACTTTTTGTTTGGTAGATAGTCATTTATGTAAGTAGTTAGTCTTTTATATGTGTATGTAGTCAGTCATTTATATGTATATGTAGTTAATCATTTTATGTGTGTGTACTTACTTTATTGTTAATTATGTTTATTATATGACCAGCATATATTTATATAATGTCTGGAACAGCGTGAAAGTTGTATGATAAAATAAATTCTTAACCCTTTTGAAATAAAGATAAATCAATCTTCTTCTTCTCTGTCTTCTCTATATCTTCCTCAGTCTCTCTCTCTCTCTCTCTCTCTCTCTCTCATTGTCTGGTGACGAAGTACATATTCATGTTTATAGTTCATTCATTTCTGGAATATTCAGTTCATAAATGCCATCTTTACTCAACAGGACCCAGCATACTCGTTACTGCCAAAGTCAAGGTCACAGATAACGACGACTAACTCTTGGAACAGAAGATGTCACAGGAAGCGGTGGGGTATCATAGCATCCGTGAAGTAAACATTTACAGCATATGGAAATATGCATATAACCTTCTGGTGGCGAAAGGAGATTGGAAGAAGAGAAAATCCGTAGATTCGTGAAAAAGAAGTATACATCAACAGGGATTTCAAAATTTTTGTCTACATGAATAGAGAAAAATAACATTTACAATTTTAGGTTATAGACATGACCATACAGTTCACAGCTGAAACCTTTCCTTGCTGCAGTGGATGACATCTCAGTGAACAATCTCCTGAACAAGCATTGCTTTCTTGATGGTCTTGCTAATCGTTGGAAACCAGTTAGCTGCCCCTTTCATGCCCTGCCAAGGAACGGTAACTGTGTTGCATCAAAACTGTAACCCGGAAGTCGAGATGTTTACGTGAAAAACATGGAGGATAGTAGCAGCTATTTAACATCGAATTATTCTCATTATCCAGTCTGCGTTTTATTAGAAGAAGTTTGTAGAATGATTTGAAAAAGTGACAAAACGTAGCAGGAAAACAAATATTTCGAGTAAAATATATCATATTCGAGTGAGAAAGACATAGACGTAGAATTCTTGTGCATAAACGTACAGTTAACTTTAAATGCGTGATGATAACACGTACACAAAGATTTATTTGGGCTTTTGTTTTGTGATGTTGCATTGCTATGCTTTAAAAGCAATGAATCCAGTCATGTGATTTCACTCCAGGGTTTTGACGAAGTCCGTTACAGAGGAAATATTGACCAGAAATTACAACTATAGAGCAAGAGGTGTGTATACCAAAAATCATCCTTGTTTTGTTCAGAGAAAATTAACACACCATCTCCCAGGTACACACACATAGGTACGTGTGTTCCTGACAGAAGCATGTGCTCCATCTTCTTGTAGTCTAAAGCGCCTTGTAGCACATTCAGCTTCTTGATTATCAGCAGAGGATCAACAGTGCATTGTGTTGTGAACGATCATTGGAAAAAGCACAAATGAGAAATTGTACACAAAACCCACGGCGTACACCGCCTCTAAGGAAAAGATAACAAGTATCACAAGTACACGACAATATGAAGTCCATTGGCGGGACTTCCGATGGATATGGTAACCCGTTTTGGTGGAAGTGTATGTGTGGTGTTCTTAAAATAAACTAAAATCTGATTTACTACAGAAAGTGAAAAAAAAAAGCCATACGTTTTCTGTGAACATCAGCGGTAACGATTATGAAAGTGTAATTTTAGTGTAAATTAAAAACTGTCTTGATTTCTGTATTCAGCGCAGACAAAAGTGCAGACGCACTATCAGATAAAATAGAACTGGGTTTTTTTTTTTTAATTGCCAGATCTCATTCTATGCCACAATATATTTCTGAAAAATAAAGTAGATAACAATTGCGAATAGCAGCTAACTTGGAAAAGTATTTAGTTATGTGCCTATGTACACTATGTGTAGAAATTGTGTTGTTTCAGGTAAGCTAAATTAGAAAGAGTACTCCGTATATGTTTCCCCAGACATTTCAGTTATGAACATAGACAGTGTAAGTTATAAAGTCACGACTGTGAACGGCAGTATGAGCAGTCACGCTCTGATAAGCCCACCAGATGGGGACCCATCGTTTCATGGTTCCGTGCACACGGCTACGTTGACGGTCTGCACAGTTTTGGTGATGTTTGTGGTCATTTTGGGCACTTTCGGAAACGGTGTAGTCCTCTTGTCGGCCCTCCAATGTCGCAAACGGAGGTCAAATGTGGATCTCTTGATCTTTCACCTCGCTGGCACCGATTTCATTATCTGTTCATGCGTATCGCCGACATTTTTATACTTGCTGTTTTCAAATCCACGCTCCACGCGTGAGTTCTGTGGCGGGCTGCTGTTTGCCTCAACCACATGTGGGCTGCTGTCTTTACTCACACTGGCCGCTATAGCAGCCCACAGAGGATCAAGGGTCCGCGGAAGAATCAAGAGTGGACTGGGCACAGCGACAACCGCCTGTATATTGACCGCGATTTACCTAGTCAGCGTTTGCACGTCATTGGGCGGGACGCTACACGTGACCTTATCGTGGGCGGAGTCTTATACCACGTGCCAGGCAGTGATGAACAGCGGCGACATCACCATCACCAATATTGTGCTATATTTCATCAGTCCTATCGTTATTATCGCTTTCTTTATCATATTCGTTTGTTACTGCTATATAGCACGAGCTATAAGAATTCAGACTTACCTACGAGTTAAGGCTCTTCAGCCATTTCTGAAATCTGCAGATTTTAGTGCCATGCAGACTTCTTCGCAAAATGACAAATATAAAACTCCGCCCGAAGTGCAGAATATTTCCAAGGAGAAATTTGTTAGCTCCATGATGCTGACAAAAAGCGAGCCACTTAAACATTGTTCCTGCTGCACTTGCTTGGCGGCACTAGACAGAGAAAATAAAGCCATCACTATGTGTTTTGTTGTTACCCTAGTTCTCGCCCTTTGTTGGACACCTTTAGTGATCTCTCATTTTATAGAAATTATGGCAGGACAATCGATCACTTTATACCAAGTCAAACTGTGTGGAATAGCTCTTGTTTTTCTTAACAGTGCGTTGAATCCTTACATGTACGCCCCGAGCAATGGCAGAATGAGGAAACGATATGGGCGCTTTTTCTGGGATATTCTTCACTGTGACTGCCGGATTTCCCGCCACGGGGCGTTCAAAACTTTAACGCAGGAAAGAAAAAGGTCAAGGACGTTGAGAAGACCCGGCATGGACACGAGTTGTGCAGCGTTGAAGTTTTTATACCCAAGATCTCGTAATTTGTTTAAAAGCGAGGACAACAACATAAATATGAATATGCATACAAAAGATCATCAGTTAGATTCCACTCATAGAAAATACACCAGAAATATCATCTTCTGTGGGAACCGTCAGCTTTCTGCTTCGCTGAACAACAAACCAGGAGAAATGGGTCGTCCCAGAACATTGCACAAACAAGTTGCCAGACAAACCGACGTGCAGTCGTTGGTGCAGAAGAAGTGCTGCTATGTTCCTACACCAGATGACCACAGTTTGCTTCCAGACGAGTCGTGAACTAACCACATCACAGTTATAAATTTTACTTCCGTCATGAAAATCCTCTAAATGAGTTGGTAGTAATTTGTAGAAATGTTTTTAGTCAATAAATTAATTTACAAGCCACTAACCTTTGAATGAGTAATCTTTGAATCTGTAATCTTTGAGTCAATAATCTTTGAGTTAATAATCTTTAAGTCAATAATCTTTGAGTTAGGAAAAGTGCATGAAAACCATCACGCTCTTTTATTTACTTTGTCAGTTATTCAGCACTTGAATGACTGAATCAGTCAATTTGCAAATGACTGAAGTTACTATTAACTAATGTCTCTAAAGTGTATGGTGCAAGATGTTTGAATGCCATAGCAGACTCCACTTTTTTAACCTTACCAATGTTGTGATAACTACTGATACTACAGCTGTTACAGTGTTAACTTCTAATACTGCAGCTGTTACAGTGTTAATTTCTGATACTACAGCTGTTACAGTGTTAACTTCTGATACTACAGCTGTTACAATGTTAACTTCTGATACTACAGCTGTTACAGTGTTAACTTCTAATACTACAGCTGTTACAGTGTTAACTTCTGATACTACAGCTGTTACAGTGTTAACTTCTGATACTACAGCTGTTACAGTGTTAACTTCTAATACTACAGCTGTTACAGTGTTAACTTCTAATACTACAGCTGTTACAGTGTTAACTATACTGATATTCCAGAAGCTACAACATGGCCGCTACTGTCATTAATAATATTTATGTTTGTTTTTTCACTATTGGACAGTTTTCGTCACACACAAAAACTGTTATTGCATTATATACAGTGTGTTATAAATTATAATGTTATGTATAATAATGTAAATAATTCAAAAGAAAAAATAACAACAAATGTACATACACAAGAATAAGGATAAGTGTGGTGCCATAAACGTATGTTAGAGAGAGAAAGAGAGAGAAAGAGAGAGAGAGAGAGAAGAATTTGGCGAGAGAGACCATATATTATGATAACCATACGCTCTATTTGATATGAAGACGTCACATTATAATGATGATAAATAGTAATAATGATTGTCATAGCATTCACTCCTTGTGTCAAGTTATATTTGACGGTATTTTGACATACTTTCAAGTGTTTTCAAACCATAACATGGCTGCAGCTTTGTCAGTCATTTTTTAATGCTCATGTTATGTCTAAACATCACATTTTGTAGTTTAAGTTTTAGATTTTCCGTAAAACCATTTCCAGCGTTGCAGCTCATTTACTTGTCTACTAGTTGCGTCACTTTCTCGCTTCCTAATTGTTTTATATTTATTCATTCATCATCATCATCATCATCATCATCATCGCCTTTCACTCCCTTGAGAGCATAGGCCAAGGATAAAGACTCTCCAGTCATCCCTGTTCTTGGAATTATTCTCTGCTTCCTTCCATGTGTGCATGTTCAGTTATAACTGGGTTTAATTAACACATAGTTCTTTGGCTATCTTCACCATGCACTGATTAATTAAGTTACATCTTCTGCTTAAGTATCGCCAATGTCAATGCCTCACATGTTTGCTGCCTCATATGTTTGCTGCCTCATATGTTTGCTGCCAAACGAGGAAACGATTGTGTCTTTCTACACATATCGTGTTTTTTTTAATGATTTCCATGGGGTCATAATACCATGTGATGAAATTATCTACTCATTCATTGTTTTTTTTTCTTCCACTTTTTCCCTGCTTTGGTGAAGATGGTAGTGGATCTTCCTGCTGCAGCAACAGGTTAAGGGTGTCTGATGTCAGCCGCCAGATGGAAGGACTGGACTGTTTTTATAGTTGCCCAGTTATGTGGAATTTGAAAAGTTTTGAATTGTTTATTTTCATGTGACCTTTTTGTTACTAAAATGTTCTCAGTTCTTGTTTTCTCGTTATCTATACCATTTGAGTCTCTTAATATGAGGCGAATATCATCATCTTATGTCCTTGTCACAGTGATCGTTGACTTCATGGTTGAGTGCAGAAGACTTCTGCCGGTGCTAGTCTAGATTTGATGGGCGTCATATATATGAGGAAGATGTCTTGAAGATATCTGTTTATATACTGTCATGAAAGATACTCTTGAAGATATCTGCTTATCTGCGACCACCTTATTCTTTAGAACACCTGTTCATATGCCGCCATGTTATTCTCTCGAAGATATCTGCTCATCTGTGGCTATGATATTATCCGGAAGGTGTTCTTCATTCTGCAACCTTGATATTCTCTGAAAGCCATTTTCCAGTCTTAGTCGCAGATATGACATTCTCTCAGTCTCAGTCAGTCAGTCAGTCAGTCAGTCAGTCAGTCAGTCATTTGCATGTCCCTTCCGGAACTTTGGCTCCCTAACATCTATATCCTGTAGGCCTCTCGGTTGTAAGCAAGATGCCCTGCTGCTGATGCATCCATTTGCAGGTTATCAACCATGTTTGTGATCATGATATTCTCTCGATGCTGTTCTCCGGTCTATGATCATGGTATTCTCTCGATGATGTTCTCCTGTCTATGATCATGATATTCTCTCGATGAAGCTCTCCAGTCTTTGATCATGATATTCTCTCGATGTTGTTCTCCGGTCTATGATCATGATGTTCTCTCGATGTTGTTCTCCGGTCTATGATCATGATATTCTCTCGATGTTGTTCTCCGGTCTTTGATCATGATATTCTCTCGATGTTGTTCTCCGGTCTATGATCATGATGTTCTCTCGATGTTGTTCTCCGGTCTATGATCATGATGTTCTCTCGATGAAGTTCTCCAGTCTATGATCATGATACTCTCTTGATGATGTTCTACAGTCCATGATCATGATATTCTCTTGAATACGTTTGCCCACCCATGAACATAATCACCTGTTGAATATATCTGCTATTCTGCGGTCATGACACACTTTAAGATATCTGCCCATCTATGGTCATGATAGTCTCTTGAAGATATCTGTCCATCTTCAGCTGACGATGTCTTGAAGATATCTATTCACTTCTTTCATCATTTTTTTTTCCTGCAGTACTATTTTTCAGTAAATGATTACAAAAGTAACTACTAATTCATCTAAAATATTCACGTTGTCTATTTCATTGTTTTCATTATTTTTGTTTTAGGTTTCATTTACATACCCTTTTTTTTAATGCCCATGAAAGCACACTAAGTCGCATATTTGTACAGCATAACACAGTGCACCTCATCTTGGAGGCAAAAGAATATTCTATTTTTAGATGCAGTTTTCCTCAAAACTGATATACCAGGTTCCCATTTTCTCAGCTGGAGGACTCAGCAGACCGCAGAACTGTCGGACGAGAGGACAGCGTCCCGTAGAGTAGTTTACTTGCCAGAACTGTCGGACGAGAGGACAGCGTCCCGTAGAGTAGTTTACTTGCCAGAACTGTCGGACGAGAGGACAGCGTCCCGTAGAGTAATTTACTTGCCAGAACCGTCGGACGAGAAGACAACGTCCCGTAGAGTAGTTTACTTGCCAGAACTGTCGGACTAGAAGACAACGTCCCGTAGAGTAGTTTACTTGCCAGAACTGTCGGACGAGAAGACAACGTCCCGTAGAGTAGTTTACTTGCCAGAACTGTCGGACGAGAAGACAACGTCCCGTAGAGTAGTTTACTTGCCAGAACCGTCGGACGAGAAGACAACGTCCCGTAGAGTAGTTTACTTGCCAGAACCGTCGGACGAGAAGACAACGTCCCGTAGAGTAGTTTACTTGCCAGGTTTCTGGAAACATTCATTCTGTGTTCTTGTAAATTTCCCAAACGTTCTCCTGCACTTTGTATACGTTCTCATTATGACATACAATTAGCAATACATACCATAAGTATTTTAAAACAGACGTTCCTCTGCTTCTTGGTAAGAAGGTACAAGTCTCGTTTCCCTGCCATTAAGGCATATTGGGGGTACGGTGTTAGGCTCCCATTTCCGTGACCTTCGGCACATGAAAGTGCCATGTGATCAGTATCACGCGCTGGCCTCAGATTATTCTGGTACCAGTTTTCAGAAGCTGTGTCGACCCGGGGGTCTTTTTTTTTTATTGCGTACCATAAAAAAAATCCCACTGCTGGGACTGAACCCAGTACCACCGGATTAGTAAGCTGAGCGCCTAGCCACGCAGCCACCCAGGCCTAGCCACTCAGCCAACCAAGCCTAGCCACTCAGCCAACCAAGCCTAGCCACGCAGCCAACCAGGCCTAGCCACTCAGCCAACCAGGCCTAGCCACGCAGCCAACCAGGCCTAGCCACTCAGCCAACCAGGCCTAGCCACTCAGCCAACCAGGCCTAGCCACTCAGCCAACCAGGCCTAGCCACTCAGCCAACCAGGCCTAGCCACGCAGCCAACCAGGCCTAGCCACGCAGCCAACCAGGCCTAGCCACTCAGCCAACCAGGCCTAGCCACTCAGCCAACCAGGCCTAGCCACTCAGCCAACCAAGCCTAGCCACTCAGCCAACCAGGCCTAGCCACTCAGCCAACCAGGCCTAGCCACTCAGCCAACCAGGCCTAGCCACGCAGCCAACCAGGCCTCCCTGCTTGTTGGTAAACGCTTTTAAAAAAAAATAAATGATTGTTAAATGAAAACATTGTTGTTATAGTAACTTCTTTTCTTGTTTTTTTTTTTCATTGTCTGTGCAGATATTGTAATGTCTGTGTTATACTGAGTGACATATAATTTCATCTCTCATTTTTCTTTATTTTTTTTTTAACCTTCCCTCCTCAACTTCTTCTATGGAATCTTTTTAGATATCATTTATCTAGTTCAGCTTATGTACAGATCTTTTCTAATGACTGCATTACTTATTTTTTTATACAATTTAATAAATGTTGAAAAAGACCTATTGTATGCAAAATGTACAGTACAATGAACTATCTTTACAAAAGAGCATACATTCAAATATTGGAGACACTAATCGCATTAAATGGCAGAAGCATCTCTGAAAATGAGGTCTAGAATATGACAAAGGAACATGATATTCAGTACAATTAAAAAAAAAAAGAAACTAATGTTTTGCAGCTCATCTGTAGCATAATTTATTATCAGAAAAAAGCTCTATAAACTATTGACACTACTGAGGGTGAGGACAGCTATGGAAGTGAAACATGGACAATAAGCAGAATCATGGAAAGATCGATACAGGCAACAAAGATGTGCTTTCTTAGAATAAAATGTTAAGAGTATTATGGATAGTAAAAAAAAAAACAAACGAAGAATGTTTAATAAAAGCCACCAAAAAAAAAGAAACTTAGCTAAAATCATAAAAAAGACAATCAATATTTATTAGATTCGTAAAGAGAATGAAAAGATATGAAAACATCGTAACAACGAAATATATAAAACAGAGAAGCAGTGGAAGACCAAGAGAGAAGATGGTGGACAGCCTAACTTGAAGACATGATGATCGCGGACAGTCCAGCTTGATGACATGATGATCGTGGACAGCCCAACTTGATGACATGATGATCGTGGACAGCCCAACTTGGTGACATGATGGTAGTCGCCAGATGAATTTATGGGAAACAAATTATGACCGGGATCTGTGCAGAAGCAAGATCGCCAACGCGATGATGACGATGATGGTGATGATGGCGATGATGATGATGATGATACTGATGATGATGATGATGATGAAGTGGACTGATTGAACTGGGTATTCTTCATTTTCCTTCGTATTATAAACAGGAAACCTTGGTTTGAAAAGAAAATTTCTACAGAAAACAACCACAAATTCTGACAGCGACTGAAGTGCCAAACGTGGATTTCTGATGTCAATGAGTAGAGAGAGCTGATATTTCACTTTGTAAGCGGAAGAAAGCACGTGTCTTTGAGAACGGTTTCCAACACATTCTAGAACAGTAGAATTGCTCTGTGTCCGAGCAGTTATTTTTATTATTCCCTCCTGGTCAGATACTTACCCAGCTGGAGGCCTGGGTTCGATTCCCATTTTTCTGTGATGTCTCTTTGTCGCAAGTCTACGATCCTCGCCTGAATTTTGCCCAGATTGCCCAAGAGCTTCTTGAAGCGACATCATTCACATCCGTGCAGACTTAATAAGCCATTGATCGGTGCACAGAAGTGCCCAGAATTATGGTAGAGATCGCACGAACATAAACTGACTTCCTTATTTAAGTATAATTAAAACTACAGGAACATATGTTCCTAGAAGGTCAATAACTTCTCTCACGCGCAAACGATTTAAAAGTCGTTGTTACACATTTTCTCCTTGTGCTCTCGCTGTGAACTCACTCTTAGTCTTACATTCATCGGACAACGATATTGTATAAGAATCCAGTGTCCCTCGCTGTGACTGCAGGTATAAAATGTTTTCGTGAGCAATTTAATGTGTTACTAACTTAAATTTTAACGGATGAATTTAGTAGAGGGCACTGGTAGATGAGTCTCAAGCTCACAAACTTCTGGTAAACGGTCCACTTCCGCCGGAAATCTGAAACTTCAGAAATGTATTCCGTGCTCCTAGTTTTGGTTGTGCGTGTCTCGTAGGAAAACTGTGAAAGCAAAACTCTCTTTTCCCTCTACTGAATGAATATTATATCGACAAAGATCATCAATGTATGCAGAGCTGAAATGGAAGTCAATTTCAATATTTGATATCTGTTAGAAACATGGACTGTAATGGATAGAATGGCACCAGATTGGCCACCAAGGTGAAGCCATGTTTGTTTTCTATTAATAGGGAGAGCTCGTGTTTGGACTGCTAGAAAAGAGACTCGCCAAACTAAGAAAAGTTGTTAACTTTACAGAAAGTGACTGAAAAGAAAACCTGTTAACTTTACAAAAAAAAAAAAAAAAAAGACTGAAAAAAACCCGGTTTACAAATATTGTCGAACATTATGTACTTCTATCTGGTTACAAGAGTATGGTTTCATTGGTTTCCGTGGTGGTGGATTCTACACAGAGGTTTATTTTTAGGGTCTAGTTTGGATCTACAGGAAAAATATTGTAAATTGCTCCCCATTCGATACGATTTCACTGGCTGAACATCATGAGCTCGCACTTCCAGAAGGGCATGAACAGAAAAGCTATGCAAGCCTGTACTAGTATGTCAATATGTGACACGTTCTCTTGTAGGGTAACCGCCATGACCATATCAAATTCTGCTTTTGTATCTCTGGCGCTTCTTTTCTTGTTTTAAAATGCTTATTCAGTGGTTTTCGAACTCTAGACTAAGCGCCACTGCTTGGCGTAGCATACAAACTACGTGGGCAATTTTCTGAGCATTAGGCTTTGCTACGCTAGGAAAAACAAACTTTTTGGGGAACTGATTCTGCATTAGCATAAACTGTTAACATTTGTGCTGGGAGAACACTTCGGGAGAGACGTTAACTGTTGTACTTGAAGACAGAAGCTGTAACATTAACTCTGTCGTAGAAGACATTTAAAAACGTTAAAAACGAGAAGTGTAACATAAATATTACTTGGCAAACATCGTAACATTTGTGGTAAGGAAGATAACAGTTCGGTTTGTTTTTTTTAACATTTGTATCAACCAACTATGCAAATTTGTATTATAACGATGATACTTTTACACTTAACGTTTACGCTCTAGCAGATCATTGTAATTTCGCTTTGAATATCATACAAAAGACGGAACCACACTGCCTGAATTCTACCAGCAACTCAAACACAAGGCTCTCTTACCTGGCGTGTACATATGTTTCACTGCCTACGTCTTGAGGTGGAGAATATTCATGATTGTTATAGACATGCACAAAAAAAAAGATGAAGAAAGACCAAAAACAGCACAAATAATAATAATAATCATAATAGAGAAAGCGCTAATTCTGTGGGAAGTTTTTGCTGACAATTTTATATATCTCATTTTTCTTCTTTCTTCCTAGTTTTTATTGCTAGTTCAGCTATTTCTTCTTCTTCTCCTTCTTCTTCTTCTTCTTATTATTATTATTATTATACTTCACCTTAATATCTTTCATTAAACAGCGCTATTTATCTCTATATTATCAAAAGTAATTGCGATAAATTTACCAAGAAATACACGATACCAATGTTTCCGAATGCAAGATATGTTATAACTGATCCATCAAAAGGCAATGATGATGATGTTGATGATGATGATGATGTTGATCATAATGATGATGACATTGATGATGATGATGATGATGATGTTGATGATGATGATCTCCGGAAAATACCATGGCTGACCTGGTAAAAAAACAAGCACAAATGTCGTATGACATATGCACGTATTTTGCAAGTCACGAAGTGGAGTGAGTACTTCTTTATGAGGCTCCACACCGGCGCTGTCAAAGAAGGGAGATAATCGTTTCGCGCACTCGACCACCAACACTGAGAGAAGACAAACAAACAGAGCCACGTCAGGCCTGCTAGCTCTTACAGGAGGCTCAGACTACGAATGTAGTGACTGATCTATTCGTTCTGTGAATATTTCACCCAATAAATTTGTTTAACCCGAAGTGTCTTGACCTTTCAATGAGAAAGGAGAAGAAATAACTATATAAAAAGGGGGAAAATACATCTAGAGCTTATGTCAAGCGAATCTGTGTGTACGTATTTAGAGATTCCAGTGTATATATATATATATATATATATATATATATATATATCCGTTTCCATGTAATTAAGGTGTACTGGGTAATACGGTGTTAGGCCCGTATTTTCCGTGACCTTCGGCACATGAAAGTATGATGTGGTCAGTATCACGCCTAGCGTGACCTTCTCAGATTTTTCTGGTACCTATTTTTAGAGGCTGGGTGAACCCCGGACCATTTACGGTGTGTACCAGAAAAAAAAAAAGTCCCACTGCTGGGACTTAACCCGGTACCACTATAATATGTATATTCCTAATAATACAATCAACTATTCCAGGCATACACAACTAAGAACGATTGCCTATTTTGTGTAGGTGTTACCAAGTTTAGGCCTTTTGCATAAATAACCCAACCGGAAGACACCAACAGCCAAAATCATTAGACACCAACAGCTGAATCCAGTGCAGACACAACAGCTGAATCTAGTGCAGACACAACAGCTGAATCCAGTGCAGACACAACAGCTGAATCTAGTGCAGACACAACAGCAAGACAATTTTTGTTATCATGAACCAGGTTATATCTCCACTGACAACTCAGCCGCTGGGATACAACCCCCTATCTCTTTAAACACACAACGATCCAATTCATTTACACACAACAATTCAACTCGTTACACACACACACACACACACACACACACACACACTAGTCAAATCCAACAGACACACAATAGCCCAATCCCTTATACACACAACAATCCAGTTTGTTGAACACAAAAGAGCCAAACTCTTTATACATAGAACTAACTGTAGCATGGCCTTGTAAGTAATGATTATTGTTATGACTATTATTATTATTATTAATGAATATGATTATGAAAATATACTGTAAAGAGAGCAGTAAGATCGAATAGCGACAGAGAAAAGTTTGTCGAAAAAAAAGGAAGAGAAAGGTATAGAACTTACATGACACTAAAACAAGACGCGGACAAAACTAAACTGTGGAAACAGTGAATAGAAAAAGACGAGACTCAGTGACGCTGACACATATGGAATACAAAGGAAAGACGCCAGAAAGTAGGATGGTCCAGTGATAAAAAAGCAGTGACTGGACGTTGACACGAGTAAACAAAATAGAAAAGACGAATAGAAAAGGCAGACACAATGAAAAGCGAGGACACAATAAAACCTCCGACATGAAATAGCAAGATAATGACTTAGGTAAATAACAACTGTATAGACGAAACTGACACAGACTGACACACGTTGTGATGCGATTGCACACGGTTTTTAAATAAAGAAGTGACCAACTCGGCCAGCTGACCAATTAAATATTTAGAGGCGTGGCCTATTGGACAATTGACTAACGAATCACCAGCAGTAAGTGACATAATCACCAGTAGTAAGTGACATAATCACCAGCAGTCAGTGACATAATCACCAGCAGTCAGTGACATAACCACCAGCAGTCAGTGACATAATCACCAGCAGTCTTTTTTTAGAGGCGTGGCCTATTGGACAATTGACTAACGACATACAAGTCACGGGGCAGTTTGAATGACGGACAATCAGAACGTTCATGGGAACCAAGCAGTGAGGAAAGAGAAAGAAGAAGAGACAGAGGAGGGAGCCTGAAGACGGAAGAACAGACAATAAGAACGAGGAAGAAGAACCAAGAAAGAAGAAAAAGTAGAGGAGAGGAGACAGAGGACGGACCCCCGAAGACAGAGGAACAAGGACGGTCAGTGAACTGAGTCCGGTCCAGACAAGAGAAGGAGAGAAAGACAGACAATCAGAGAAAAACAGCAGAAGGAGAACACACACCAGAGAAGACACGAGAGAGAAAGAAGACGTAGGTAACGACAGTTGGAATAGATGGACAGTTAGAGCAACTGATATTCAGGAAAAGCAGTTTTAGTACAGATTGAAGCTGTGTTTCAAGTGATTGCGAAGAATTGATATTTTGAAACTTGAGTACAGTGATTTAGTCGTGTAACTGATTGACCACGTGTTGCACACCTGATATGATACAGAATTAGGAAATGTTCTCGTATCAAGTGTAGAATAATATGAAGTTGAGAACATTGAGAAATGCTGCATGTAGAATATGATAGTTTGATATTGACGTGCTTCAACGACGAAACTAACGAAGATTATGTCATATTGCATCTTAGTACAAGGGATGTTGTGAATTCTAAGTCGAATATCTGAATTCTGTAGAGAACGTTTCATAGGACATCCTCTGATTTAGTGAAGTGTAATATTTGTGAAACATCGATGTGTTATGATCAGAGAACCAAAGAACACTTATACTATCAGTCATTAAAAGAGAAATATATAATTCAAAATCACCAATAACGCGACTTCATCAACAATATGATAGTGCACATCCTGACTTTATTAAATAACCAACTCGTTAGACACACAACAGTCTATTCCTTTAGACACAACAGTCAATTCCTTTGGACACAAAACAGCACAGCCACCATCCAACACCCCAACTAAAGATCAAACAAGGCTAACATTTTTTTTTTTTTTACTTCTTTCACATGTCTGCGCTACTCTTTCGCTGTTGACTTCACAGCCTACCAACAGGTAGACACTTGAATTCAATGACAGCGGAAATAATCACAAAGTTCATGGTGATATCTAAGACTCTCTCATCACCGCCTGCAGAACCCCTGGACATTATGTGGAAATTTGTCTGCTGAAATCATCTTCAGCAAGCGGAAACCCGGACAATTTATTGTCCCCGGCGAAGGAATGAACCAGGGACAGATTGTAAAGGAACCCGGGGAGACATTTATGACACTGTCCTCATACAAAAGTGGATAACTCCTGGAGAACTGAAAAACGGAGAGGGCTATTGATTTTCAAATAGTAAGGAGCGCTTTGTACAAAGAGGGATTGCCAGTTCGCTGAAGACGTGGAGCTTTCGTTCTGCGCCCGAGGGGGAGATAAATCGAGTAGTTTTTATGAGGTTCGAGGAGAAGAGAAGTACTGCATATCAGAGCTGGAGTTGCGCATATCGGCGTATCTAGCTTCTGGTGTAGATAACAGAGCTAAGACCTGGGATTGTGCATGCCGGGGTGTCTAGCTCCTGATGTAGATAACAGAGCTAAGACCTGGGATTGTGCATGCCGGGGTGTCTAGCTCCTGATGTAGATAACAGAGCTAAGACTTGGGATTGTGCATGCCGGGGTGTCTAGCTCCTGATGTAGATAACAGAGCTAAGACCTGGGATTGCATTGAATAGTCTGATTTGTAGCAGTGGTTCCAAAACTTATTCTGGTCGCAGACCCTTACAAAGAATAACGGCTAATGAATTGTGGTTCTTAAGAAGGATGTTTCTCATACCATGGACAACCAGAAGAACAAACGAAGAAGTATTACACCAGCATCGGAACATCTCAAATTAGTGTCGTACATAAGAAAAAATCAGTCTCTCGGAAACATCAGCAGGCGTGAAAGTCTCGAGCAACTGGTCATGACTGGACAGGTAAACGCCAAAAGACAGAGAGGACGAAGAAGAAGACAGAAATACCTGGATGACCTGACTGCGTGGTTTAGTGTGAGAAGAAGAAGACAGAAATCCCTGAATGGTTTGGTGTGGAAATAACAATCGACTTGACTCGAGACATGGAGGACCGAGCGAGATAGAGAGAGGTGCCACCTCCTCCTATCACCACAGCACTGTCTGATCTAATCTGAGACCCATGCAAACAGATGATTTTGTCGCCCCTCCCCCCTCCCCCGTGTAGAGGATTACCATTTGAGCTGAACAGGTTAATCCTATGTTCTAGGAATGGCAGAGAGCCCTGCATTAAGGGAAAGACGTGAACATAGATTATTGTTTTATGAATTATATATTACTAGATAAACTATAGGTCACAAGGGGTCTGTACTGAGTTTGGTAATGGGAGGCGTGTCACTGCCTCCCCCACCACCACCAAAGAGAGAGAGAGAGAGAGAGAGAGAGAGAGAGAGAGAGAGAGAGAGAGAGAGATTCTGGCATGCAGTAGCCTAAAAAAATACCCCGCTGTAATTTATTTGTTCCCTCTCAGGAGAGATAACCGCGCTCCTGTCAGACCAAGTGTTGTCGGGGGCGACGTTGATATCTGAGTTGTCTTTCCTGCTTTCCAAAATAGCTTTTAATTAGAGTGGAAACTTAACAAGACCAGAGAAGTTTTGTTTACATAGAAAAACACACGCCCTTTACTGAGCCAGGTTTATAATAAGTCCTTCTCTACCTACCTACCTGTTTATCTACTTATTTATCTACTGCCTGTCTACGTAGTTATTTATTTACTATTCACCTCATTCATTCATTTGCATGTCCCTTGCGGAACTTTGCCTCCCTAACAGCTCTCCTTTAGGACTCTCGGTTGTGAGCAAGATGGCCTGCTGCTGATGCATCCATTTGCAAATCATCAACGATGTCTTGCAGCCATCTTCGCCTTGGTCTTCCTCTCTTTCTTTTTCCCAATATGTACCCTTCCAAGACTGTCTTCTCTAGATTATCATGACGTTTAATGTGTCCAAAATATTTAAGTTTTCTCTCTTTAATCCTCTTTACTAGCCAGCCTTCTGCAATATTAAGTTCTTGTAGTATGGATATGTTTATTCTTTTTTACGTCCATGATATTTGAGGAACTCTTCCGTAGCACTTACATTCAAAGGCATTTATTCACCTACTTACTTAATTTCCATCTACCTAACCAGTCCACCTACCTACTTATCTGTTTGCTATCTACCTACTCACTACCTACTACCAGCCTACATATCTAATTACTTACCTATTTAATTCCTACTTACCTACTACCTAACTATCTACTTACTTATTACCTACTTACCTACCTATCTACTACGGGCACTAACACCATATCCCTATGTGCCTCTAAGGCACGACACCTTTACCTTTTACCTTACTTACTACACTGTCTTACTACTAACTGTTATCAATCTAAAATTTACGAAAGCCTTGAACTATCTTTGTTACTTATCACAAATGAACGGAATCACTTAAATCCATTATTACACTAAATTTCAGACAAAGAGACAAGAGACTGGCATGGCTAAACACTTACTATTCCTATCTTAAGTGATGAGGCCGACTCTTACTTATCCTCACGGAGTTTGTATTCCTCTCTTTGTCCGAGTTCTTCCTCTGATTCTTCCATTTCCACTCTTGCTGCATCTGCTTGCTTCATTGAGAAGCGGGTTCTCAACAAGAATGAAAGTGACTGCTGGGCTGACCTCATAAACAATGTGAAAAGACAATAGTTACAGCACCTAATGGTAAATTAACTAGCAGACTGGAGAACAGCCGTAGTAGAAAATCAAACAGTCAAATTATATCTTAGCCATGATGAGATTACAGATGCTCCAAGATTTAGCCACAACGACGAGATTATAGATGCTCCAAGATTTAGCCACAACGACGAGATTACAGATGCTCCAAGATTTAGCCACAACGACGAGATTACAGATGCTCCAATATTTAGCCACAACGACGAGATTACAGATGCTCCAATATTTAGCCACAACGACGAGATTACAGATGCTCCAATATTTAGCCACAACGACGAGATTACAGATGCTCCAAATTTTACGACGAAGGTTAGTTTGACCAGTGACCTACTTATAGTTGTTGGCGCCCAGGGAGAGTCAAATTGTCCCCCCTCCTTTCCCCACAAAATAAGTATCAAGACTAATAAGGAAGGAGCTCTCCACTTTGCGCCCTCCCTAACACGGCGCCCTGGGCAATAACCCACCCCCCTCAGTATGCCACTGAAGTTGGTTAATTTACATATTTTTTTTTCACATTGTCTGATTGGTTGTGCGGGTTGGGGGAGGGGGGGAATTAAGTTTAAAAATACGACATACCCCTAGCCTGTCGGGGCCATATTCCCCCCCCCCCCCCCCAGTAGAAGTCGGATGCTCTTATTGCAGCACAACCCATTTCATGATGACGTCATGCAATGTGGCGCTCATCCCGTAGAGACTCTCTAGGCGGCTAAAGTACGGGATCTTATACTTGGAAAGGGCAGTACAGCTTACATGGTGTACGCGCAGTACAGCTTACACGATATACACGCAGCACAGCTTACATGATGTACGTGCAGCACAGCTTACACGATGTACGAGCAGCACAGCTTACACCATGTACGCGCAGCACAGCTTACACGATGTAGGTTCAGCGCAGGTTACATGATGCAGGCATTGCTTATCTGAAGGGAGCTATATCCACGTATTATCTCTAATAAATAAAATAAAAGCAGATTATCTCAAGAAAAAATGCCTACTCCATCTCCAGAGGGTCAGCCTGACCAGTAGGGCTTCTATCAAGTGTGGTAGAACGTGGAATAGAGGTTAAAATTCACCGAAACGCAGGTTGGAACAAATTCTAGTTGAACAAAGCCTTTCATATCGAAAAAACAAAAACGATCATCATGCATTTCATTGCACTGAGGACTAATCGTGCCTTCTTTGGTCTTGGTGACTACAGTCTCTTGGGAGCCTAGAACTACAGGTTTTAGTTCGAATAGGATAAATGTTTACGTCATAGCAACTACTGTCCGAGAATTTTCCGATAGGTCCTCGCAACCTTGCAATTAACAGTGTTGAAAATAATGTAAAATACGAGACCTCCAAGTTGTCAGCAGGAATTTCAGCTTTCTCTCCAGGAACCATTCTCGTATTTCAGTTCACAAGAATGGACTCGGGGGAAATCTTTGCAAATCGCGTTAGTAATATGTACTACATGATAGGAGTTTCGAACTTGAAAAAAAAGTATTAATCTTAAAGATTTAAAAAAGCATATGTTTACATATAATTAAAGTTGTACTCTTAAACATTTTTTAAAAAATCAAGTATATACGTAACGGTGCCTGAGAAATGAGTACTATATATGTTTACAAGATGGCGGCGCCCAAGAAGAAAGTTGTAACGAAAGATGATTTACGGCGATTGATGAAAGAAAAACAGTCAGTTGCAAAAGAGTCTTCCAAAAAAGTCACCCATCCTCTTGCTAAGTATGAATAATTTCTATCTGCTGTGAAGTCGTACTATCATATCAAGGAATTATTATTCTTGAACATAACAGGGTAATTATATCAAAGTATGGAATCAGAGGATCCCCTTAAAGCTATCAAGTGGAACACAACAGGCCGAAGAAAAAGAGGTCGACCACGTGAAACTCTAAAGAGGACATTGTTAAGAGAGGCCAGATCAGCGAGCATAATATCCCTTGATGAGATTGAAAAACTCGCAGAAGGCAGGAAATTTTAGCGAACTACCATGTGAGCCTACTTGACGTTTAGTGGCACGGGAAGGATGTAAGATGTAATAGTAATCCCACGCTTCCAATTTTCCAATCCAATAAAACAAATACAGCAGTGTATTATCCGTGCTGGCACTGGCATAAAAATATTACAAAAGTTATTAGTTCTTTATATGGGAGTAAAAGTATAGTCTATATATGTATATGGGAGTAAAAGTATATGGCCACTTGATGAGAAGAAATGATCAGAGAATCCCAAAACAAGCTATCAAGTGGAACACAACAGGCCGAAGAAAAAGGGGCAGACCGCGTGAAACTCTGAAGAGAACATTATTAAGAGAGGCCAAGTTAACAGGCATAAAATCCTTTGATGAGGTTGAAAGACTCGCCGAAGACAGGAAAAATTGGCGAACTACTTTGCGAGCCCTATGTGACGTCTAACGGCACGGGAAGGATATAAGATATATAAAAGTATAGTGCATGTGACTTGTTAAACTTTTCTTTTTACTGCAATCATTCACACATAAACATAAAAAATCACAAAGTGTTCTTCTGTAGTATGGCTGATACACGGGTGCCACACATCCTTTCTCTGATATTTTTTTACCATCAGAAGACTTGGTTGGTGAATAGTTTACCTGTAGTTTTCTTACATGCCTGGGGCTGTGTCCACTGTATTGTATTTGGTGTCCATGCTGAGCATGTGCTTTCATAATCGAAGTCACTTTTTGTTTTAGAAGAGTTATTTTGAAGTGGGTAATATTAACTGTTTTGTGGGACTTGGCATGATCATTTTGAAGTGGGTAATATTAACTGTTTTGTAGGACTTGGCATGATCATTTTGAAGTGGGTAATATTAACTGTTTTGTGGGACTTGGCATGATCATTTTGAAGTGGGTAATATTAAATGGAAAAATACACATAGAAGGGACAGATATTGAAGAAGTCAATCAATTTGCATACCTTGGCAGCTACATAGACCAGGATGGTGACACTAGAAAGGAAGTTAGGATCAGAATTGCAAAAGCAGCATCAATCTTCAAGAATCTTGAGAACATATGGAATTCAAAAGTTATAAGCACAAAAACCAAGTTAAGACTATTCAATTCAAATGTAATATCCACCCTCATTTATGCATGCGAAAGCTGGAAAACAACTAAAGAAATAGAAAAGAAATTAGACTCTTTTGAAAACAAATGCCTAAGGAAAATACTCGGCATCAAGTGGAATGAATTCAAGAACAATGCAGAGATAAGACAGATGACTGAACAACAACCAGTCTCACGGGTGATCAGGAAAAGGAGATGGACATATGTTGGCCACTTGATGAGAAGAAATGAGCAGAGAATCCCAAAACAAGCTATCAAGTGGAACACAACAGGCCGAAGAAAAAGGGGCAGACCGCGTGAAACTCTGAAGAGAACATTATTAAGAGAGGCCAAGTTAACAGGCATAAAATCCTTTGATGAGGTTGAAAGACTCGCCAAAGACAGGAAAAATTGGCGAACTACTTTGCGAGCCCTATGTGACGTCTAACGGCACGGGAAGGATATAAGATAAGATATAAGAATATTAGCTGTTTTGTGGGACTTGCCATGATAGTTTTGTTGAGGAGCTTCTGTTATAATGGTTTTAGCTAATATTTTATTTGCATGACCTGTCATGCACAGATAGTGCTTTGCAAGGTCCAGTCTTCTTGGGCTTATTTCTTTGGCCTTCAGGTTTGTCTGTCACTTTCTCATGGAACGATGCAGCATCCCTCCATCATGCAGAGTTTTTTTTTAAAACTAATTGTTGTATATGCCTTTACAATTCTTATGTTCATAGTCCCTTATGTTCATAGTTCACAGGATGGCTTTGAAGGAGATATTCTTTTTTATGGAAGAGCAAGCCATAAATCAAGTGAAGTTAAGTTGTCAGTTTTCATGCCTGACCCATATTTCCTCATTAGATCACACAGCACCTCTGCATAGAGCACTCGCCATCGTGTGTGGTCTGTAACCAACTCTTCCTGATCTTTATTTCTGGTGACAGTATCTTGCAGGAGTTTATCACCATAATTATTGCACATCAGTTTTTATCTTCCTCATAGCTTCTTTACTTTCTGAAGTTCAATGTATAAAGACAAAAACATGAAAAAAACCTGCATCAAAACCATCTCATAAACCAAAATAAGCTGTTAATGTTAGTGCTGTATGAGATATTCTGTACAAATTTGCTTTATATATTTGTAAAGATACTTATCTACTCCATCCCCAGGTACAACAGCTTGAACCAGCTCGTCTGTATTCTCTGTAACAACATCATTAAAAACGATCTACTTTGGGTCAGTCACTTACAGAGCAAACAACATAAAGAGGTAAACATCGTCATTTATTCTTTCTCTTTAGCAAAGGCTGAACTTTCACATTCTGAAGTTGGGGAAGGAAAGCAACCAGGCGTGACGCTGACCACATCAGCCTCTAGTGTGTAGACAGGTCAAGGAAAATATGGCCACCAACAGCATGTCCCCTATGTGCCTTCTTGGTAGAACAGGGTTACCTTTAATAAGCTTTTACTTATTGTTGTGTATTAACTCTTTCTCTCTCTCTCTCTCTCTGAACCTTAAGTGCCCAGGGCACATGGGGCTTCCGCAAGGGTTTTCCACAAATGCCTGTCCTTCGCCTTTTTTTCTGCTCTTGCCCAGGTGAGCCCTCTATTGCTCAACATCCTTTCTGTTGTTCTTCTCCATGTCTCTTTTGGTCGACCCTTACTTCTGCTCCCCTGTGGTGTCCATCTTAGTGCTATTTTTGGTAGTGAGTTGTCAGTCATTTGGAGCACATGTCCCAACCATTGCCAGCGTCTTTCCTCAATAATTGTTGTCAGTGGTTTCATCTGCATTTCTGCTAATAAGATGTTATTTCTTATGGTGTTTGGCCAAAATATTTTTCTAATTCTTTGTAAACATTTAGTCTGGAAAGAATTCAACTTGTTTTCTATGGTTTTGGTGATTTTCCAGCATTCGCTTCCATAGAGTAGTACATTTAGAACATTACTCTTAAATATCCTGATTTTCATATTTATGCTTAGTTTTAACTTAGTATTAACTCTTTACTTCTATTTAATTTCCATGCTCTGCCATAATAAATTTTGATGAGAAATCTTGGTAGAAAGAAACTGGAAAGAAGTGACTTTGCAGTTTAATAACATGGACTGAGTTATAAATATGCTACTTTTCATTTTATTTAGACTTTCCTAAATATCTCCCTGAGCACTGGTTAACATAGGAGTTCATGATCTACAAGCACTGCCAGTGTTGCTTTGGAGTAAAAGAGTTAATATGCATTGTCCTGCTTTAGAAACATGTTTTTCTTGTGCTTGTGAAAGAGTTAATATGCTTTGTCCAGCTTTAGAAACATGTTTTTCTTGTGCTTGTGAAAGAGTTAATATGCTTTGTCCTGCTTTAGAAACATGTTTTTCTTGTGTTTGTGAAAGAGTTAATATGCTTTGTCCTGCTTTAGAAATTTGTGTTTCTTGTGTTTGTGAAAGAGTTAATATGCTTTGTGCTGCTTTAGAAACATGTTTTTCTTGTGCTTGTGAAAGAGTTAATATGCTTTGTCCTGCTTTAGAAACATGTTTTTCTTGTGCTTGTGAAAGAGTTAAATGCTTTGTCCTGCTTTAGAAACGTGTTTTTCTTGTGCTTGTGAAAGAGTTAATATGCTTTGTCCAGCTTTAGAAACATGTTTTTCTTGTGCTTGTGAAAGAGTTAATATGCTTTGTGCTGCTTTAGAAATATGTTTTTCTTGTGCTTGTGAAAGAGTTAATATGCTTTGTGCTGCTTTAGAAACATGTTTTTCTAGTGTTTGTGAAAGAGTTAAATGCTTTGTGCTGCTTTAGAAACATGTTTTTCTTGTGCTTGTGAAAGAGTTAATATGCATTGTCCTTCTTTAGAAACATGTGTTTCTTGTGTTTGTGAAAGAGTTAATATGCTTTGTGCTGCTTTAGAAACATGTTTTTCTTGTGCTTGTGAAAGAGTTAATATGCTTTGTCCAGCTTTAGAAACATGTTTTTCTTGTGCTTGTGAAAGAGGTAATATGCTTTGTCCTGCTTTAGAAACATGTTTTTCTTGTGCTTGTGAAAGAGTTAATATGCTTTGTCCTGCTTTAGAGACATGTTTTTCTTGTGCTTGTGAAAGAGTTAATATGCTTTGTCCAGCTTTAGAAACATGTTTTTCTTGTGCTTGTGAAAGAGTTAATATGCTTTGTGCTGCTTTAGAAACATGCTTTTCTTGTGCTTGTGAAAGCCTTGGCAAAAACAATTAAGAAGTTAACATGTGACGGCAAGAGAGAATGAGAGAAAATCCATTGAAGGGAACCTAAGGCAGAATTATAGAAACAAAGATGAGTGCAACAGCTGGGGCACCAAACAAAAGCAGTTAGAAGAGGAGAGAGAATTAATTTTTTGCTCTGCAGGATGTCTTAGGGCATACTGGACAGTGATTGTTTTGCTGACGGATGAAGGACAGGCAGCAGGAAGGATGAGTGGTTGCCAGTAATTCACCCATAATATTGAGAAGTATCCTCATGTTCATAAATCATAAAGGAAAGATAATCTCTGTACTTGTGAAAGAATGACAGAAGCTGCAGAACCTGAAAGTCATTGGAAAACTCAAAGGAAAAAGAAACAAGAAAGAACTTAACTCTCTCCGTGCCCGCTGGAAAAAACGTGGACGTCACGTTGGTGCCAATCAAAATGCGTGGGTGTCGCGATATTTTTGGGGTATAGTTTAAAAAGTGATTTAACAATTATTTCCATCTTACACAAATATACTTATTATACATCAAAAAAATTAAAAATGAATGAAGATTCCATAAATGCAGAGTTTGTTCAGAAAAAAATAACTGGTGAGAAAATACGACAACATTTTAAGCCTCCCAAGGGAAAAAAAATTTATGAAACACAAATAAAATTATTTTCTACTTACCACTGGAGCTGTAAATATCCACTTGGAAATCACAAATCGATGATAAATGGAAATCCTCACATGAAATGTAATCACTTGATCACTTTGTGCACAAATTTGCAGAAACAAACAAACAAAAACACAAACACAACAGAAAACATTAGACGAGCTATCAGAACCATTGTCTGAGACACGGTCAGATGAACTATCGGAATCATTGTCAGATTGCCGGTCAAAAGCATGGTCAGAAACAATGTCAGAAGATTTCTTACCACAATATGCAAGAAAAAACTGCCTAGCACCTGTTTTAGCCTTTCTTTCTGGTAAAGACCTAACTAGTGAACATCCAGTAACATGTGTCTTGTCTGAGGACTTGTCCATTCTCGACTAGGGTTAGAAAGATATTCACAAACTTGAAGAGAAACGTAGGAAAAAATGGCTATCGGCCGGTGACGCGAGCGAAAAGGATGCCGGGTAATTCTGACATGGGCAGATAACTTGCGAGCGAAAATTAAAATCGTATTTTACTCGAATCGTGTTTTAAACAACTGAATTATCACTATATCGACTATGGCACCCAACGCACTAACAGGAAGTTCTCACTATAGCGACTATGGCACGGGAAGAGTTAATAAAAAATATCTCAACAGACCGAAAAAAAAAAATCAACAGATCAGATAAGAAATACCAAGATTCACACAAAATAAGCAAATATGATCACCATCTTTCAGTAAGATGTAAAAATTGAATGAATAATTTCAGCCAGAGGTCATAAAAACTGAACTGCAATATCAGTCATTTGCATGTCCCTTGTGGAACTTTGCCTCCCTAACAGCTCTTCTGTAGGCCTGTCGGTTGTAAGCAAGATGCCCTGCTGCTGATGCATCAATTTGCTGATTATCAATGATGTCTTGCAGCTATCTTCACCTTGGTCTTCCTCACTTTCTTTTTCCCATTATGTACCGTTCCAAGAAAGTCTTCGCTAAATTATCATGATGTTTAATGTGTCCAAAATATTTAAGTTTTCTCTGTTTAATCTTCTTTACTAGCCAGCCTTCTTCAATATTAAGTTCTTGTAGTATGGTTATATTTATTCTTTTTTGTGCTCATGATATTTGAAGAACTCTTCTGTAGCATTTACGTTCAAAGGCATTTATGTGTTTCTCAGCTGTTTTGTTAAGTGTCCATACATCAAAGGCATATGTTGCGATGGGAAAGATGCATGCCCTTAAAAATCTTATTTTTGTAGTTCTGTCTGTTCCTGTCCACAGATTCTTTAGGTGTTTTACTTTTTGAAGAGCAATAGATGTCCTCCTTTTAATTTCCATCATTGTATCTCCATTATTAGTTAGTAGTGATCCAAGATATTCAAAATTCTCCACTTCTTACAATTTTTTCTCATTGATACATCTTTCAGCTGCCTTATTTGTTTTGTCAGTTGTCATCAATTTAGTTTTCTTTGCATTAAGATAGAGGTTTTGCTCTTCACTATTCTTACGGAATATATTACCATATAACAGCATGAAATACGTGGACTTTACAGCAAACTTGAGATTACTTGGGTTGGTAGTACAAACTTGAGATTACTTGGGTTGGTAGTACAGACTTGAGATTACTTGGGTTGGTAGTACAGTCTTTTGTTCTCATTTTGTCACAGAAAGCACTAGCCTTAAAGACACAGGGACCAGCCAAACCAGATCATCTCTTAAACAGCCCAGTGAAGAGGAAAGGTGAAGGAGATGCACCTGGGACAGGAAAGAAGAGGAAGATAGGTTTGTATATGTGTTTTCACTTTGTATAACTACCTTATGTGGTTTCACTTTGTATAACTACCTTATGTGGTTTCATTTTGTATATATGATTTGTGTAGTGTCACTTTGTATAACTGCTTTACATGGTTGATTTTGTATAACTGATTTATGTAGTTTCTGTTTGTATAACTACCTTATGTGGTGTCACTTTGTATAACTACTTTATGTGGTTTAATTTGTATAACTGATTTATGTAGTTTCAGTTTGTATAACTACTTTATGTTGTGTCACTTTGTATAACTACTTTATGTGGTTTAATTTGTATAACTGATTTATGTAGTTTCAGTTTGTATAACTACTTTATATGGTTTAGTTTTTGTAACTGATTTATGTTGTTTCAGTTATTATTTGTTATAGTTTTTCATGAAGAATTTTTGTAATACTAAACTCATCATCTTCTTCTTCTATCTTGCTTGGACCATAAGTTTTTTTTTTTTGAAGTTAGTCCTGTAATGACATTGACACACAGGCATTGTGTTAGATGGAGAGTGGATTACAGTGGCTTGCTTGATGTGGAGTGGATTACAGTGGTTTGCTTGATGGAGAGTGGATTACAGTGGTTTGCTTGATGTGGAGTGGATTACAGTGGTTTGCTTGATGTGCAGTGGATTACAGTGGTTTGCTTGATGGAGAGTGGATTACAGTGGTTTGCTTGATGGAGAGTGGATTACAGTGGTTTGCTTGATGGAGAGCGGATTACAGTGGTTTGCTTGACGGAGAGTGGATTACAGTGGTTTGCTTGATGTGCAGTGGATTACAGTGGTTTGCTTGATGTGCAGTGGATTACAGTGGTTTGCTTGATGGAGAATGGATTATGTGATAGATAAAAGGGATGGCGACTGCAGTAAAACTGGTTTAAATAATAAAGGTAGATAGAGGTATGTGGTGCAGTTTTACAAAGTGAGGGAGGAAGTGAGTAAAGTGAGAAAAAAAATTAATAGAAAGTATGAGAATGTATAAATGAAAAACATACAACATCTGATATTTCGGCGTGAGCCTTTTTCGAGGATTATATGCAGAATGAGACAACAACAAAAAAAATGAAGAACTTATCTTAATATGGCCTCCTCCAGAAGTAGGAAACAGAGAACTGCGTGTCTTAGAAGGACCACGCAGGCCACACAAAGGATACCCGATAGAGCCAATCGTAAAGAAGAAGTGGAGAGAGAGGAGGAAAACAAGTGGTAGAAAGGGGGGGGAAGGCAATAGAAACATGATAGCCGCTAGAGGAGAAGGTGCTGGGGGGGGGAGGGGAAGCGGACAGATAATGAATGAAGAACATAAACACCTGCAGGGAGAAAATGTGAAACTGGTGAATAGGACAAGACCCTATAAACACCGATATGTTGCCAGAGAAGAAAAGAGGGTGACGGTAGGGAGGGGTAGCTAGGAGAAAGAAAATAGAGTAAAAAAAAAAGGGGGGGGGAGTGGAAAACTAAAGAAGTTACAGAAAGCTGAAGACATTGTTAATTCCAGCTGGGTGGAGACAGTCAAACTGGAAAATAAGGCGCTGTTCTAGGACCCTCTGAGATCGTACATCAGCAGAACAAGAGCGGATCGCACTAACAGAAATGTCCTGTTTTCCCCCATGGTTGCTAAGGCAAAAATGTTTAGCCACAGGTGTCCATGCCCTCTTAGAAATATCATTGAGATGCTGGCGAAATCGATCTCCTAAGCATAAGCCAGTCTCACCTATATACTTCAAACCGCAACGTTTGCACATAATAGCATAAATAACATTGCGTGAAGTACAGGTGAAGCCCTCCTGAACTGATAGCGTGGACTTAGGGAAGGAGATCTGGCTAGCCTTGACAACAAACGGACAAGTGTTGCATCTACGGCGTCTGCAACGTCTGGTACCATAAAAAAGATGACTACGAATTAAAAGGTCCCTGAGGTTCTTGTCCCGTCTGTAGGCTACCAGTGGGGGTTCCCCAAAAAGTTCATGTGTATCAGGCTCTGTCTGGAGGAGATGGAGATGACAAAACAGTATGTTTTTAACTGCCAAGCCATGAGGTTGGTATGTGAGTACCAGTTTAACTCTGTCCGAGCTACAGTGCGGTTTAGGAGTGAGGGCTTGTTGCCGCAATATATGGCTGATGTGGTTCCAAGATGATGAGAGAACATGTTCTGGATAGTGGATTACAGTGGCTTGCTTGATGTGGAGTGGATCACAATTGCTTGTTTGATGTGGAGTAGATTACAGTGCTTTGCTTGATGTGGAGTGGATTACAGTGCTTTGCTTGATGTGGAGTGGATTACAGTGCTTTGCTTGATGTGGAGTGGATTACAGTGGCTTGCTTGATGTGGAGTGGATTACAGTGGTTTGCTTGATGGAGAGTGAATTACAGTGGTTTGCTTGATGGAGAGTGAATTACAGTGGTTTGCTTGATGACCTGGACTGGACCTGCACAGACTGCACCACTATGGGGACTATGCTGAGCTGAAGAAGCACTTGAAGCTTATGCTAGAAGCCCCATGAAGTGATTAGGTGCCTGATTAGTGGCCAAGTTAGTGGTGCTCCAGTTTGTCCTGGTGAAGATTGATAGGCAGAGTCTGGCTGGTGACATCTCACTCACCCACATCTAGAAACTGATGCATGGCTTATTTTGGAACTGGAGAAGGAGAGGCAGCCAGGTATGATGCTGACCACATGCTGACCATGTGCTGACCACATGCTGACCACATGCTGACCACGTGCTGACCACCTGGTGACCACATCACCCTCTAGTGTGCTGACAGGTCAAGGAAAACATGGACACTAACATTATATACTCTAGGTACCTCCATGGTATAATATGATTAACCTTTATCCTTCCCATGATGAGACTGGGTTAGCATTGTTTAGTTGAGGTTTGCTGGCTGTCATAGCCATGCCATCACTCGGAATTCATCTTTGCCCCCCATACAAGACAGTAAACAGCATAAACTTTACCACATGTTCAAATTTCCTCAGATTAAAAACTCTAAATTAATTTCCTTGCATTTAGTGTAAAGAGATGTTAAATCTTCTACTTTGTTTTTTTGACACCTCTTTACTGCCAGTATTCTGTCATATTGTTTGCTTTGTGTTCTTGTAGTGTCAACTTTTGCATAGTCTTGTATATGAATATCTATTTTAGCTTAATACACTGACATCTAAGTGGGCAGTGTGCTCTAGTGTACTTCATGTTGCTTGCAGAATTTCTGTTTTTAGAGCCTGTACATCCAGGCTCACAGATTACTTCATGATGTCATGAAATGCAGCAGAGACTCATGAAAGTTATCTATGATACTCAAGTCATTGCTCTCTAGGCTTACTGTTTTTGTCATAGATTTGTAGTGTGTGTGTGAGTGTGCTGTGTTTGTGTAACAAGACTTTGGTTTTATTTCTCAACAGAGACAAACTCAAACGGCAGAAGGTAGGTCAGAGGTCAGCTGGGAATTGTTTGTTTATCGTCTGATGGTTAGCAACTTTGTTTAGAGTTATTTTTTATCAGCTTGAAACAAAATAATCAAAATATTTATTACATTTTTTAAAATTTAAGGGCCAGTTATGCTGAATCAGTTGAGTTTGAGAAGAGAAATAATGAAAAACATAAGAATTAGACTGATAATATATTTCAGAAATTATCAGAGGCAGAATACTGTAATGAAAGCTATACTAGAGGAAAAAATTGAGGGATAATGGATAATTTAAGTTTACAGCAGCTGTAAGGACAGTAGACAGTGGCATTTAAGTTCTTCCTCTTTGTTATATTTCTTCATGTGGTTGCTGTAGAAATCCTTCCTCTTTGTTATATTTCTTCATATACTTGCTGTAGAAATCCTTCCTCTTTGTTATATTTCTTCATGTGCTTGCTGTAGAAATCCTTCCTCTTTGTTATATTTCTTCATGTGCTTGCTATAGAAATCCTTCCTCTTTGTTATATTTCTTCATGTGCTTGCTATAGAAATCCTTCCTCTTTGTTATATTTCTTCATGTGCTTGCTATAGAAATCCTTCCTCTTTGTTATATTTCTTCATGTGCTTGCTGTAGAAATCCTTCCTCTTTGTTATATTTCTTCATGTGCTTGCTGTAGAAATCCTTGTGTCAGATACGGCAAATCTGGCAAATCTCAAAGTTTTTATTTGTAAGTGATAAGGTTCTGCTAACTCCCTTGTGTAAAGCAGTGAAGGCTTTTTTTAACTTTTTTTGCAGTTTATAGGCAAGGGTTTGTAGTGTTTGTTGGCAACCATGTTCTGGAAAGCTGACAAGTTTCAGTTTGTATGGATGAGTTAGTAAGGGCTGTGGAGTCAGCATATCAAACTTGTGGTCACTGTGGTTCCAGTGTTCCTAATCATTGACTCTGGTTCAGCAACGGTGGTAGGTCACGTTTGACCGTTTCATGTTCTAGCAGGCGACACTCTGTTGTTATGATATTTAATGTGGACCCCGGTTTGTGGCCCGCCGGTTGAAGTGCTTGTTGTGTCTCTTCACTGTTTGATTGAGTGTGGTGCAAACAGAAGTGCTCAGACTTTTGCGTGAGAAACAGTGTCATCATTGCTTTCAAGATGGAGGTCAGTTCTGTGTGCCGAGCTGCTGAGCTTAGTGCTACGGCACCACTGTGAGCTGTGAACTTTGCATTAATAGCATCATAAATAATACATTTGTTCTGACTCTGACACCAACACGTTCATAAATAATACATTTGTTCTGACTCTGACCCCAACATGTTCATAAATAATACATTTGTTCTGACTCTGACCCCAACACATTCATAAATAATACATTTGTTCTGACTCTGACTCCAACACGTTCATAAATAATACATTTGTTCTGACTCTGACTCCAACACGTTCATAAATAATACATTTGTTCTGACTCTGACTCCAACACGTTCATAAATAATACATTTGTTCTGACTCTGACCCCAACACGTTCATAAATAATACATTTGTTCTGACTCTGACACCAACACGTTCATAAATAATACATTTGTTCTGAATCTGACTCCAACACGTTCATAAATAATACATTTGTTCTGACTCTGACACCAACACGTTCATAAATAATACATTTGTTCTGACTCTGACCCCAACACATTCATAAATAATACATTTGTTCTGACTCTGACTCCAACACGTTCATAAATAATACATTTTTTCTGACTCTGACTCCAACACGTTCATAAATAATACATTTGTTCTGACTCTGACCCCAACACGTTCATAAATAATACATTTGTTCTGACTCTGACACCAACACGTTCATAAATAATACATTTGTTCTGAATCTGACTCCAACACGTTCATAAATAATACATTTGTTCTGACTCTGACACCAACACGTTCATAAATAATACATTTGTTCTGACTCTGACTCCACTTAGATTTGCTTTAGATTTGATGACTGCCTTGAAGTACAGTGAAGTAACAGAACATAGTGTTGTATGGTTAGACCTTGAAAACATCATAGACAAAGCACTTTTAGACAGGAGAGAAATAAAAGTAACAAGAGAATGACTTAGGACATAAACCGTGGAGTCTGGTAGGACAAGCAACCATCTAGCCACAAGAGAACAGATCATTAATCAACTTAGCTGTCTCGCACCCCCCAAAAAAGGTGCTTGACAGCGAAGCCATCAATGCCATCTGGTCAAAAATCATGACACTTGGAAAAGAAATGAGGTCACGACATTGAAATTCTGTCGCTTAGATTCAGTCTGCTGCAGGTACTCAAATTTTGAGACACAAACATACACACAGTCTCCTGCAAATGTCTAGTTCATACTGGACAACAATAATAACAAATAAATGAATACCTTATACACAAAACGGTAGTTAATGGTTTAGATGACTTGAAGTACATAGTCCCGGTTAGAATTGTATTTCAGTAGCTGTTATTGCTTTCCAGACTAAATGTTTACGTAGAATTAAAAAAATATTTTGGCCAAACACCATAAGAAATAACATTTTATTGGCAGAAATGCAGATGAAACCACTGACAACAATTATTGAGGAAAGACGCTGGCGATGGTTGGGACATGTGCTCCGAATGACAGACAACTCACTACCAAAAATAGCACTAAGATGGACACCACAGGGGAGCAGAAGTAAGGGTAGACCAAAAGAGACATGGAGAAGAACAACAGAAAGGATGTTGAGCAATAGAGGGCTCACCTGGGCAAGAGCAGAAAAAAAGGCGAAAGACAGGCATTTGTGGAAAACCCTTGCGGAAGCCCCATGTGCCCTGGGCACTTAAGGTTCAGAGAGAGAGAGAGCTGTTATTGATTTGTGTTATATAAAGATGCTTAGTCATTCCTATTTTACAAAGTTTACTCACAGATGCCATCAGATCTGAGGCGTCCAGGAGTGATGTTAGAGAACGGGCAAAAGCAGCGCTCTTAGCTGGGTACTCGTCATCGTCATCTTCAGGTGAAACTGATGACAGTGGTGATGACAAAGACCAGAATGAAGGTTCTAAAATAAAGCCAGACTCATCTTCAAACTTGCCACCTTCGTCACAGAGTGCTCTTCCTGCAGGTAAGTTGCACGTTCTTCGCAAGAACATGAGAAAAATTACCAGGAAAGAGTAGATCGTGCACAGATCTGTTTTACTTTTGGGAATGTTAGAAAAGTTTTTGTGACAGAATAAATTCTAGGATGAGATTGAAAATATGTGAATGAACTGATGTGAGACAACTGATGGAATTCGTTTCATCATTAATCTCAGCGCGTGGCAGATCAGAAAGGGAAAATTCTGACATTTTCTTGAAAATTCCGAAACTTTTTAGAATCTTCTTCTGTGTTCAAGTTCTGGGTCATGCTGAGTCATGCTGGGTCATGCTGGGTCATGCTGAGTCATGCTGGGTCATGCTGAGTCATGCTGGGTCATGCTGAGTCATGCTGGGTTATTGGGTCATGCTGAGTCATGCTGGGTCATGCTGGGTTATGCTGAGTCATGCTGGGTTATGTTGGGTTATGCTGAGTCATGCTGGGTTATGCTGAGTCATGCTGGGTCATGCTGGGTTATGCTGAGTCATGCTGGGTCATGCTGAGTCATGCTGAGTCATGCTGGGTTATGCTGAGTCATGCTGGGTTATGCTGGGTCATGCTGAGTCATGCTGAGTCATGCTGGGTTATGCTGAGTCATGCTGGGTTATGCTGAGTCATGCTGGGTTATGCTGAGTCATGCTGGGTCATGCTGGGTTACCAGGATGAAGCCCACTAGTCCCTTCATGTCCTCGTGATAGCCCCACAGCTTCTGCCTCAGGTCCATCCTTTGTGGCCAGGTCATAGGTCAGTGAAGGTTGGACACTCTCGGAGCACGTGCTCTGGGGTTTGTGCTCCATCCTCACATGGGCATGCGTCTTGAGTTGGTGCAGGTGGCTCAGTAGTCTGCAGTGGCCTGTTCTGAATCGGAACAGAATGGTCTGTTGGTGTCTCTGTGGCACTTTCTAGAATGAATTTAAACATAAATTTCATTTTGTGAAACATGAATATAACATTTAGCATTATTGTTGTTATTAATATTAATTTATCAATCTTTCGTAGCATATAGTCAGTTTATATTTATGTAATTTTCTTTTATCTATATGAATTGAAATAGAGGGCTCACCTGGGCAAGAGCAGAAAAAAAAGGCAAAGGACAGGCATTTGTGGAAAACCCTTGCGGAAGCCCCATGTGCCCTGGGCACTTAAGGTTCAGAGAGAGAGAGATATAAATTGTACTTGAATACATCAGTAGAATGCAACAGATAAAGGAAAACACAGGAACTAATGCCATACAGCCTGTAATGTCACAAAGCAGGACATCTTTGTTATAGCTCGGAGCGGTGTGCATCACATGCCCAAAATCATGGTTATCATTTTTGTTTTGCTTTTACTACCAAAAAAATGTGAAGTTTTATTATTGGTAAATAATTTATTTTTCAGATTTCTTTGATTCACAAGAAACGTCAAGTTCAAGTGAACCCAAACCTGAAGCTTCATCTCATGCCAAGAAAATGTCAGAAATTTTGCCAGAAGGATTTTTTGATGATCCCAAAATGGATGCTAAGGTACATTGCGAGATTGGGAGATTGTAATTGTAAAGATATTTTAGGGAGTGAAGATGCTGTCTGGTTTGACAATCAGTGACCCACAATTGTCATGCTAGCATCATTGCTGGCAAACCCTAGCTGACCAAGACCCTGTCCCATTTCTCTGTTGGTGCTCCCATTAACAGACCTAGCCTGGCTGGCGGGGCAGGGATCACCATAGTCCCCATGGTGGTGGAGTTTGCTGAAGAAGTTTGCACACACCCTGCCTTTTAGCTGTATTCAGGTAAAATAACCTGCCACTGTAACCCACTCTTGGTTCAGTACCATGCTGTCCCTCAACGGCTTCACCGCATCAGCTGCAAGGAACACCAGCTCACAGTTCCATGGAGATAGAGCAAGAAGAAGAAGGATAATTTAGATTACTTTAGAACTGTCCAGAAGATCACTATTGTGGAAAGAGCTGCTTAGGCAATGCCTCAAGATGTTGTGTGTTGTTTCAGTTTGTTTTATTCATGAAACTGGTTGGTGATTGAGGTGTTTCAGGAACTGAAGTTTCTTGTACTTCATTGCTTTGTTCTTTTGAATGCTGACATATTTTGCTATTTGTATCACAATAATTCAGTGTGAATGTGAGAGTACCAGAGTTCACACTGAATTTACTTTGTGTGTGAAGGTAGTGGGTGGAAACTTCCTTAGACTACAATCAATCCATCTTTAAAAATGAATCTCTCTCTCTCTCTCTGAACCTTAAGTGCCCAGGGCACATGGGGCTTCCGCAAGGGTTTTCCACAAATGCCTGTCCTTCGCCTTTTTTCCTGCTCTTGCCCAGGTGAGCCCTCTATTACTCAACATCCTTTCTGTTGTTCTTCTCCATGTCTCTTTTGGTCTACCCTTACTTCTGTTCCCCTGTGGTGTCCATCTTAGTGCTATTTTTGGTAGTGAGTTGTCAGTCATTCGGAGCACATGTCCCAACCATCGCCAGCGTCTTTCCTCAATAACTGTTGTCAGTGGTTTCATCTGCATTTCTGCTAATAAGATGTTATTTCTTATGGTGTTTGGCCAAAATATTTTTCTAATTCTTCGTAAACATTTAGTCTGGAAAGAATTCAGCTTGTTTTCTATGGTTTTGGTGATTTTCCAGCGTTCACTTCCATAGAGTAGTACACTTAGAACATTACTCTTAAATATCCTGATTTTCATATTTATGCTTAGTTTTTTTTATTTCCATATAGTCTGCAGCATTGCAAAAGCCTGGTTTGCTCTAGTAAGTCTGCTGTTGATGTCCTCTGTGCTGTCTCCATTTCCTACTACTCTGCTGCCAAGGTATACAAATTCGTTGACCTCCTCCACTAACTTGTTATCTACTCTGAGTACATTCTGTTGTTCTTCTCCATGTCTCTTTTGGTCTACCCTTACTTCTGTTCCCCTGTGGTGTCCATCTTAGTGCTGTTTTTGGTAGTGAGTTGTCAGTCATTCGGAGCACATGTCCCAACCATCGCCAGCGTCTTTCCTCAATAACTGTTGTCAGTGGTTTCATCTGCATTTCTGCTAATAAGATGTTATTCTTATGGTGTTTGGCCAAAATATTTTTCTAATTCTTCGTAAACATTTAGTCTGGAAAGAATTCAGCTTGTTTTCTATGGTTTTGGTGATTTTCCAGCATTCACTTCCATAGAGTAGTACACTTAGAACATTACTCTTAAATATCCTGATTTTCATATTTATGCTTAGTTTTTTTTATTTCCATATAGTCTGCAGCATTGCAAAAGCCTGGTTTGCTCTAGTAAGTCTGCTGTTGATGTCCTCTGTGCTGTCTCCATTTTCTACTACTCTGCTGCCGAGGTATACAAATTCGTTGACCTCCTCCACTAACTTGTTATCTACTCTGAGTACATTTCTGTTGTTCACATTTTGCTTCATTAACTTTGTCTTTCCTACGTTGATCTTTAGTCCTATGTTGTTTGCATTCTGAGTTAGCTTGTTTATTTTATCTTGCATATCTTTGTGATTGCTTGATAATAGACAAATGTCGTCTGCAAAGTCAAGGTCCTCCAGCACTGTGTCAAGGGTCCATTGTAATCCTCTGCGTTTGTCTGATGTTGCCTCCTTCATTAACCAGTCTACTGCCAAGATAAATAATGTTGATGATAGTACACATCCCTGTTTCACTCCTGTTTGTACCCTAAAGCTGCTGGAGGTATGTTCTCCACAGATAACTTTGCACTGAAAACCCTCGTATAGGGCTTTGATTACATTAACTATTTTATGGGGGAGGCCATGCCATCTTAGGATTTTCCACAGTGCATCTTTGTTGACACTGTCAAAGGCTTTCTCAAAGTCTATGAATAATGCATATGATGTGCTATGCCACTCATTTGCCTGTTCTAATATTTGTCTAAGTACAAATATGTGGTCTATGCATGATCTTCCTTTCCTAAATCCTGCCTGCTCTTTCCGAAGTTTTTCCTCAAGTGTTGGTACAATTCTGTTGATGATTATTCTGCAAAATACTTTACTGGTGAGTGGCAGTAGGGTAATGCCTCTCCAGTTCCCGCAATCTCTGAGATCACCCTTCTTTGGTAGTTTTACTATAAGACCAGTTTTCCACTCCTCTGGGGCTTTTTCTAAATCCCAAATTTGTTGTAATATCCGGCAAAGTTGTTTTGGTGTTTCTGTTTCTTCTGCTTTCAACATCTCCGCAGTCACTTCATCTTCACCTGGTGCCCTGTCTGATTTTAGCTTCTTTATCGCCTCCTTTACTTCATTTATTGTTATTGGTCCTGTATTGATGTTTAGTTCCGTTTTTGCTTCAGGTATGTCTATTGTTTGTGCTGCTTGTGTTCTGTTTAGTAGGGTGTTAAAGTGTTCCCTCCATCTTTCAATTTTTTCTCTTTCTCCACTGACCAGTTGTCCATTTTGTGTTCTTACTGCACTTTCACATCTTGTGTTGAAGTTACCTGTCATCTGCTTTGTGATTTTATATATGGTTTTCATATCATTTGTATATGCTGCTTTCTCTGCTGCTTCTGCTAAGTTGTCATAATATTGACGTTTATCTTGACGGCATGATTCCTTCACTTCTTTGTCTTTTTGTCCATAATTACTTAAAACTCGTTCTTTAAGCCGTTGTGATTTGGTGTTCAGTAATTTTTTCTTGATTTCTTTTCTTAGCTCTATCTTTTCCCATGTGGTCTCGCTTATCCATTCCTCTTTTCTCCTTTTCCGATATCCCAGCACCTCTTTTGCTGTTTCCTGTAGTGTTTTATTGAACTCTAATATGGACATTTCTGCTTCGTCTTGTAGGACACTGAAGCGGTTCTAAGTACTATTGAGAATTAATTTCTTGTTTGCTGGTCTATCAATTTTCTTGTATCAAAATGTATCTTTCTGTGTTCTCCGATTTTGGCTTTCCTTAATTTTAGTTCTATTTTTGCTACAAGAAGGTTGTGATCACTTCCTACATCTGCTCCTTTCCTTGCTCGCACATCTTGTAGTGACCGTTTCCACTTGTTGTTTATTAGTATGTGATCGATTTGGTTTTCTGTGGTTTTATCTGGTGACCTCCAAGTCGCCTTCCTTATGGATGTTTTTGTGTTGGAAAATTGTCCCTCCGATGGTCATCATGTTTTCTTCACAGAAACTGCACAGTCTTTCTCCATTTTCATTTATTTCTCCGATTCCTTCTCTTCCCATGATTCTTCTTCTATCTTCATTTCCTTCACCTACTTTTGCATTGAAGTCGCCCAAGATGAGTAGCATATCATGCTTGGGTATTGTTTCTACTGTTGCTTGGAGGCTGTTGTAAAAATCTTCTTTTAATTCCTCTTCAGCTGCTTCTGTTGGTGCTTAACAAACTATAATAGACAGTTTCGTGAATCTTGAGTTGAACCGTGCATATAATAATCTCTCATTTATTGGGGTCCATTTCAGCAATGCTCTTGATGCTTCTTTGGTTATAATCAATGCTACTCCTCCTTCATGAAGATCTTCTTTACCTGACCATATTATTGTATCTTCTGTGTGCTGTGTTGTTAATTTCCTTCTGCCTTGTCGTGTCCATCTTGCTTCTTGTATTCCTAGTATGTCTAGTTTGTATCTGTGCATTTCCTTGATGGTTTGTGCTAGTTTTCCAGTCTGGTTTAGTGTTCTTACATTCCAGCTGCCTATTTGCATCTTTTGTTTAGGTTCCAGGAGGTCTGCAGTCGGGCTGGGGACTTCCAGTGGCTGGCTTTCATCCACAACCTTCATGGGCTCAGTTTCCTGATACGCATTTCTCCTTCCACCTGCATTTGTTTTTTCCCTTGCTTCCGTTTCTGTAGCAGTCTGATAGTTTTTTTACCAGATAAGGTTGCTGGCCCTATGCTGAACCCTCCTTAGTCGCCTTTTACGATCATGTGTGGTAGGGTACAGTGGTCCTATTCTTTGCAGATCCAGGGTACCACATGGGGGTTAAAAATGAATATAGGGCATATTTTCATTTGGGAAATATACCTTAAAAATCAGAGGAAGTTTGCCTCAGAAGTGATGCACACCAGATTACATTGTATACATGGATGTCAGTACTTATATCTTACATCCTTCCTGTGCAGTTAAACATCACATAGGGCTCGTAAAGTAGTTCGCTAATTTTTCCTGTTATCAGCGAGTCTTTCAACCTCATCAAGGGATTTTATGCCTGTTAATTTGGCCTCTGTTAACAATGTCCTCTTCAAAGTTTCACACAGTCTGCCTCTTTTTCTTCGGCCTGTTGTGTTCCACTTGATAGCTTGTTTTGGGATTCTCTGATCATTTCTTCTCATCAAGTGACCAACATTTGTCCATCTCCTTTTCCTGATCACCCATGAGATTGGTTGTTGTTCAGTCATCTGTCTTATCTCTGCATTGTTCTTGAATTCATTCCACTTGATGCCGAGTATTTTCCTCAGGCATTTGCTTTCAGAAGAGTCTTAATTTCTTGTCTATTTCTTTAGTTGTTTTCCAGCTTTCGCATGCATAAATGAGGGTAGATATTACATTTGAGATGTCAGTACATTAAGAGATAAACAGATGTTCAGATAAAAATAGATCACACATAAGTGGGTACACTAGGACAAACCACACAAACATTAGTTTAGAGTTTACATGAGGCATTAAGGCAGTGATTAATGGATTAGTAAAGTCTGAATCAGCAGTGAAATACCCATAAAGGTAGAACAAATGAAATATGAGGGTCATGCCGAAAGTCATGAGCAAAGATTTTTTTCGGTATAACCTTCGTAAAAGAGCCATTATTAGAGCTGCTTTGAGAAATGTATTTTTTAAACTCTATATTGTATGTTATATTTATTATTGAAACTCAAGGCACTTTATATTTCAGGTTCGAGAAGTTGTATACAAGGACAAAGAGGAAGAAGAGTGGGAACTGTTTCAGAAAGCCATAAAAGAGGAAGCTCATGTGAGTGTGATGCTGTCAGAAAACAAATGGAGATATATTTTATTCATAGCCTGTGAAACATTTCGAAACTTCGCAACAAAGAAACTACGTAACGGATTGTGATAATTCTTATGCCAAGAGAGAGAGAGAGAGAAACTCTTCAAGTTTTTTCTTAAAATAAAGCCTGCATGCGGAGCTCTTGTTGTTAGCAAATATGGCATTCCGTAAATATGAGCAGTCATTTTATGTTTTGGAATATGCAAGAACCTCATCTGTTGTGACAGTGCAACAATTTTGAGCAGAATTCCAGAAGACAGCACCTGTTTTCGACAGTATCAAGAAGTGGTATATGAAATTCTGAGATGAAGTCTGTCTGTGCACGGCTCCTCAGCAGGGATGTCCATGACCAAGTGAAGAAACTATGAATCGTGTTAGAGAAGCTTACTAGCAAAGCCCCCGCAAGTCCACCACACCTGCAGGTTTACAGCTAGGCATCTCCCAGTCAACAGTGTGACAGATTCTCTGTAAGAGATTAAAGCGTAAAGTACCACAGAGATGTGTGAGGGTATCTCAGTCAAAATTTGCAACAGAGATGGATAGGGCACAGAGAATGACACGTTAATGGGGTGGCCACCCTGGTCCCTTGATTTAACCCCTTGTAACTTTTTCTTGTAGAAGGGACAGCTGTTGAAGAACTCACTCAGTTTGCATACCTTGGCAGCTACATAGACCAGGATGGTGACACCAGAAGGGAAGTTAGAATTCGAATTGCAAAAGCAGCATCGATCTTCAAGAATCTTGAGAACATATGGCATTCAAAAGTTATAAGCACAGAAACCAAGTCAAGATTATTCAATTCAGATGTAATATCCACCCCCATTTATGCATGCGAAAGCAGGAAAACAACTAAAGGAATAGAAAAAAAGTTAGACTCTTTTGAAAATAAGTGCCTAAGGAGAATACTCAGCATCAAGTGGAACGAATTCAAGAACGATGCAGAGATAAGACAGGTGAATGAACAACAACCAGTCTCATGCGTGGTCATGAAATGGAGATGGACATATGTTAGTCACATGATGAGAAGAAACAATCAGAGAATCCCCAAACAAGCTATCAAGTGGAACACAACAGGCTAGAGAAAAAGAGGTCGACCACGTGAAACTCTAAAGAGGACATTGTTAAGAGAAGCCAAATTAATAGGTATAAAATCCCTTGATGAGGTTGAAAAGCTCACAGAAAACATGAAAAATTGGCGAACTACCTTTGCCAGCCCTACGTGATGTTTAATGGCACAGGAAGGATATAAGATATACGAAGACTTTTTCTTGTGGGGCTTTGTGAAGGACACCATCTTTGTGCCAGCACTCCCTGCTAATCTCCAGGATCTTCACGACCATATTACCGCTGTTATGGCTCTGGTTGACCATGACATGCTGACACGAGTGTGGGATCTTCTTTTTCGTATGCATTGTCTGTCTATATCTGCAGTCCCACTCTTGGGTAAATTTCACTGTTTTTTTGTAATTCATGTATGGAACCGTATGAGTGTGGGATGAAATGGATTATCATATAGATGTCTGCTGCATAACCAAAGGTGGACAAACTGAGCAGCTGTGAAATATGTTAGAGATAAAAAAAAACAAACTTGGTGAGATTATCTGTAATTCAGTCTAAAAAAATTGGTATCCGTTACATAGTTTATTTGTTGCAAATTTTTAAAATGTTTCAACCACGTATGAATAACCCTGCATTCTCAGCAGTAGCTGTTTTGTTCCCTGTTTGATCAGAGTCAGCAGTAACATGGTCATGTCCTGAGTTACAGCTGTTCATAGCTGCAGCTGAGATCCCATAGGAAAAGTTAGAAAATGTTCTAGAAGCAGCTAAATCCAGCTGCTACAGGCCACTGAGACTCTAATCGTTATGCATATAATCTGCTACAGCATCGCCAGCCATACATTGCTACATTGTATGTACCTAAGTTGTAATATGGCAATGTATCTAATATGTCTGCAGGTGGGTGTATATGTACATTTTTGTTTGTCACTGAAAAGTTATTATGGTACAATTATTTAATGTGCTGTGATCCATTTTTATGATTAAATTTAATGTCATCATCATCATCATCGTGTGCCGTGCCGACTGGTGTTGGCTATTATGCTTCTCCAGAGTACACGATCCTCCATGCAGGCCATCAGCCCAGTTGGTGATCTCCTCTCACACCATCCTGTCAGACTGTCCAGTATCATTTCTCTTGGTCTTCCTCTTGATCTTCTTCCTTCTATTTTTCCTGTTGTTATAATATTTTCAATGCCCCCTCTTCTCATTGCATGTCCTATGAAAGTACATTGTCTCTCTCTTATCTTTTTGACAAGATTTTTTTGTCTCTCCAGCTCTTCTCATACATTCTTCATTAGTTATTTTTGGTGTCCAGGGGATTCGCAACATTCTTCTAATAAACCACATTTCTGCTGCTTCCAATGATTTTTGTGCAGTTAAATTTCATGTAGTTAACTGCAAATTTACATTCTGTTGGTATTTTAAAGTGATGGTGAACAAGTGATCGCATTAAGCAGCATTTACTGGTAAGTGCGGTTTTTTTTCTGCTACACACTGTAAAAGGCCCTGGGGTTCACCCAGCCTCCAAAAATGGGTACCAGAGAAATCTGGGAAGGTAACTGTGGCCAGGCATGATACTAACATCACACTTTTATGTGCTGAAGGTCATGGAAAATACAGGCCTAACACCGTATTCCCAAATATGCCTTAGTGGTGTAGAAATGGGAATTTTACTTTTACTGGTAATTTACCCATTACAGAAGAGAAAACTAAACTTTTGCAGGTCACCGGTTTCTGTAACCAGTTTATATGATAAAAAACCCAGTAAAAAGCAACCAGTGAAAGTAGAGGATAGTCGGGCCAGTCGAATAAGGATGCTCAGTTTGTATGTAGGAGAATCAGCCAGTTTTGACTTTGTGAGCATTCTGTAAAGATTAAATCTTGCCTCAAATATGATAAGAAAAGAGTTTTCATACAAACAGTTAATTCATCATCATCACCATCATCATCGCCTTTCACTCCCTTGGGAGAATAGGCCACGGATAAAGGCTCTCCAGTCATCCCTGTTTTTGGATTTATTCTCTGCTTCCTTCCATGTGTATCCCTTGTCTCTGAGCACTGTCATAATTTCTCTTCTTCAAGTGTTTCTAGGTCTTCCTCGATTTCTGTTCCTTGTCAATGTCTGTCTTGTTATGCTGTAGCAGGTTTCCTTAAACATTTAATTCCTGCTTGTGTTTTTGAAATGTGTCTAATTTCACTAACAAAAGTACAAGATATTGTAATAGAAACTCGAATTTCAGAAAGTACTTTAAGTAAGGTGAAAGAAAGGTATAACTGTGCCGGTTTTACAAAATCCAAGCATGTTCACTGGTAAACACATCCCTTCATCTTGTAACATGTTATAGTAGTGAACTGTAGTTAGTGCCTTACTTCCCTCTACAACGACCAACATGCGGCCAGATCAACTTATAAACCTAAATGTTGGCCAGCCCCAGATGTGGTACAGCAGAATGTGGAAGAAAGAGCACTCTATGGGGAGTAATTCAGTCTTCTGGATGTGAGTCAATGGATTTGTGTTGCCTTTAATAATGAACTTGAGCTGTTTGCAGTTGATGCTCTGTTGAAGATGTTGATGTCTTCACTCTTGATTTACAAGCAGCGTTTTATGGCCAGCGTTGTTAGTGAATGTAACTTGTTCAGTGTTGGTTATAATATTTTTGTTTTTTTATGTATGCTGAACATCCGCAGGTGTCAGAGGTCATCATGGAGGAAGAAGATGAACAGTTGAACATTGACAGAAACATTGATGAAATTGATGACCAGATGTAAGTGTCTGCTATCTTCTGTGTTGTAAGTTTATATTAAGAAGAACTGATGTAATGTCATAAATTTGAGTTTGCCACTTTTTATAGTTGCAGTCATTTAGATATTCATTTTTTTAGTTTTTAGATTACTTATTATTTTCAGTTTTAGGCTCTTTTACACGTAAAATATTCATTTTTGCTTTAATTATGATTGTTGTAAGAGTCTTTTCTCTACTTATTTTGAAAGCATAATCCTCCATACAAACCACCATTTTGTTTTAAATTTCAGTCAAAGATGGCAGGAAGTTGAAAATCTTCATGTGAAAAAGGAGACAATTCTGCAGTCTGCTAAAGGTGAAGGTCAGAAAAAGGAAGACAGCGGAGATGATGTGGATGAAGAGGAACTGGATGAATTTTTGGACTGGAGAGCAAAAAAATCCCTGAAATAGTCTCTCTGATTTAGATTCATTTTGTGTGTGTGCGTGTGTGCACATTTTTTTTAATGCAGTGATTGTGTTAACTGGCAGTTACTGGTAAATTACCAATTTAAAAAAGGGAAAAAGTTTTTGAGGTAATTTACGGTAAACTGTTTATATTATAAAAAAACTAGTAATGAGCAACCAGCGAAATCGGTTGAAGGATAATCAGGCTGGTAGTGGGATGATGATGTGTGGTCTGAACTGAGGAGAATCCACCGGTTTCAGCTTTGGTTCAGCATGTTAGTGCTGTAAAGGTTAAATCCTACCACTGATAAGATAAGAAAAAAACCTCACACAAATGTTTAATTTCTGCTGGCACTTGTAAAGTATGTTTCATTTTGCATCGCCGAATGTTGTGTTAGGAAACCAGTATTACATATTCATGTAAGGGTGAAAGACAGGTACAGCTGTACCAGTTTCAGACAATCCTAACCTGATCACTAGCCTGTAATAATAAAATCTTGTAACAGAGTTAAAGATAACAGTCCAGTTTAATGATTTTTGTTTTCAAGATAAAATGTAGGATATCACAGTTTTAGCTGTACTAACTCCCCTGGGAACAGCTGTGTTAAGAGCACACTTATCTTAACATAGTCTTTGTGAGACAGGGAACATTGATCTTTTTGCTTAAAAATCTGACGTACTTCTGTAGCCCAGAAACCTGTAGCAATCAACACTAATTGTAATTGTTATTCTTGTAAAATGTAATGTCAGGTTGGTGGATGGATGGGGACATGGAGATCGCTGGTAGGGATGAGGAAAGTCTGGTGTGAGACCAATGAATCCAGGACGTGACAAGCCTATGGGTCTTTACAACAGTGGTATCAGAATGATGTAAACAAAACAGAGCAAGCAGACTATGGGTGGCAGGGAATGGATATCATTGAGGCACTCATCAGATTCCTCATCCCAAAGTTGGAGTGTCTCTGTGGAACTGTCTCAAAGCCGTCTGGCCAGCCAGCGTTGCATGCTGGATCTGATATGGAGAAAGGGCTTAAGTACAGCCACCAGAGACTAGAAAACAAAGTTTTGGCCAGGCCAGCCTACACCACTGTCTTCATGGCAGTCCGAGCAAGACCACGGTCTGCCCTAGCAAGGAAAGGTGCTGAAGTCAGAGGTACCCAGCCAAAGGGCACATTGCAAAAATCAGGGTACCACGCATCATGGGCAGTGTGCGTACGAAGAAGAAGAAGAAGCTGCAGTCTGGGACTTTCCGCTGGGTTTCATGACTAACTTTTGATATCGGATTCATTTGTTAGGAGGGGAAGATACCAAATAGTGGGTGCATCAGTTCGGTGTCTTGAACTACAGAAAGACCTTGAAGTTCTGTTTCAAGTTTTCATCTTCATGTACCCTGTCTTCTTTCTTCCTGTCCCTGGCTCATCTTTGTCATCATTTCATTCTCATGCACGTACTGTGACCAACCATTCTTCTCCCAAGCCATTTTGTTTCTTTGCAGAATCATCGAAGATTCAGTTGTAAAAATTACTTAATTTTTGTGGCTTTTGGAAATAAAGCACAGAAAATCTTTAGGATTTCTGCAATATTGTGTCTTACAGTAAAACAGTGCTGAATGTTACATTTTATGTAGCAGTGTTAAGTAAGGTATTACTGTATCTTGTGTAGCAATGTTAAGTAAGGTATTACTGTATCTTCTGTAGCAATGTTAAGTAAGGTATTAGTGTATCTTATGTAGCAGTGGTAAGTTAGTTATGGTAATGTTTTCTTACGTGGCAGTGGTAAGTTAGTTATGGTAATGTTTTCTTACATGGCAGTGGTAAGTTAGTTATGGTAATGTTTTCTTATGTGGCAGTGGTAAGTTAGTTATGGTAATGTTTTCTTATGTGGCAGTGGTAAGTTAGTTATGATAATGTTTTCTTATGTGGCAGTGGTAAGTTAGTTATGGTAATATTTTACACATATGAGCATGATACTGAAAATCGTAAGCAAACATTTTTTAAAAATCAAAATTTATAGATAGAGAAAATATAAATGTATCACCTTTATCTGCATCCTTTTCTTCACTTTTCAACTTAATCTCCATTTCTCTGCACACACTTTTCCTATCGCTCTGCAAGTCTGAAAATACCCTCCCGGTATAATTCCGTTCCAGCTGACCGACGGCACAGATGCACTGCTTTCTGGATGCTCTCTCATGTGGGACCCAGCAGGCACAAACTTTTCTATAGCCTAGGGTTTCAATCATTTCCTATACTGCATTGTGTCCTATTCCAAGATTTACAGCGATTTCAGATACTGTGACACGTCTGTCTTGTTTAATGATGTTGTCAACCCTTTCCACATTGCGTTCAGTTGAGGCAGTTCGAGGGCAACCACTGCAAGGCATATCTTGGATGCTCGTGTTTCCATCTTTGAAATGTTTCACCCACCTCCTAACATTGCTAGCGCCCATACACACATCTCCATAAGCAAGGTGAAATCTTTGGTGAATTTCAGCAGCGGGGATTTCCTCTTTAACGAGGAACTCAATAACAGCACGTTGACGAAACGAAACTTCATCACCTGTCATTTTGTTTGTGCTCCACGTGGTCACATGACACATGATGGTGATATCATGTGATCTCTATGTGAAGTGCAAAGGATGCAGATTAAGGTGATGCATTTATATTCTCTCTGTCTGTAAATTCTGATTTTTAAAAAATGTTTGCTGGCGACTTTCCTCATGGCCCTCATATATGTACATTTATCGATTCATCTGATGCATTTCTGATGCTTTGAGAACCATTGTTTGCAAGCTTCATGATGTATGTGGGTGCATGTATGTGAGTGCATGGGTGCATGTATGTGTGTGTGTGTGCATGAGTGCATGTGGTTTTTTTTTTTTTAATTCTTCTTGCTGATATGACAGGTCTGTGGACATAGTTTATAGATGGCTGGGTTATATTTGTGTTTGTGAACATATTTACAATCTTAAATTTGATATAGATCACCCCATTTATACACTCATTACACTCTTACTTTTAAGAAAAAGTGCTTTTAAAAAATTTCAAAATAATAGAAAATATAGTAGATAACAAGTAGCAGTTTTATGCCAAGTAAGCTAAACATGTAACAATTTTGTGGAAGTAAGCTAAACATGTAACAATTTTGTGAAAGTAAAGTAAACATGTAACAATTTTGTGAAAGTAAAGTAAACATGTAGCAATTTTATGAAAGTAAGGTAAACATGTAGCAGTTTTATGAAAGTAAAGTAAACATGTAGCAATTTTATGAAAGTAAGGTAAACATGTAGCAGTTTTATGAAAGTAAAGTAAACATGTAGCAATTTTATGAAAGTAAGGTAAACATGTAGCAGTTTTATGAAAGTAAGGTAAGCATGTAGCAGTTTTATGAAAGTAAGGTAAGCATGTAGCAGTTTTGTGAAAGTAAGATAAATATGTAGCAATTTTATGAAAGTAAGGCAGATACCATATGACAAAATTATTAAATTAAGATAGATTTTAAAAGTATTTACAGAAAGTAAGGCAGGTGGCATTTAGGAGCTTTATGAAAAGTTTCTCATATAATAAATAAATATTGTCATATGTTTAGTTCCAAATGAGCTGTGAGGATAGTAAAGTGTATTTTGTGCACAAGTTTGAACTGGGTCAGTTTCTGACAATAATATCTGATACAAGTTTGAACTGGGTCAGTTTCTGACAATAATATCTGATACAAGTTTGAACTGGGTCAGTTTCTGACAATAATATCTGATACAAGTTTGAACTGGGTCAGTTTCTGACAATAATATCTGATACAAGTTTGAACTGGGTCAGTTTCTGACAATAATATCTGATACAAGTTTGAACTGTGACCGTTTCTGACAATAATATCTGACACAAGTTTGAGATGTGATGGTCTTACATAATAATATGTGTATCTGGTCTCCCAGATAGTCTGGCTTTGTGAAGCAGGAAACAATAGTTCTGACACTGTTTTTTCTCTCTATTTTCCTTTATTTTTCCAGCTGACAAAAGTTTTATTATACTGCAGAGACTTGTGCGTAATAAATTTACTGATAATATTTATATGTAAAACATGGCTTCCTTTCTTTTTTTTTACCTGTTTAAAAATGAGATGTCTGAATAATGAGATCAGACAAAGAGCCAAACCAAATTCACCAGCTACCAAGACATCAGAACATCAGTAGCCCATTTTTTAAGTGCTGGCTTTTGCAGGTGACTAGGTCATGTACACTAGCTCCAGATATCATAGTGAGGGTTTTTGCAGGAGCACGATCGAAACTCCAGAAGAGTGCTCAGGCTGTGTAGATCTACATTGTGTGACGCGCGAAGAAGCTGGACTTGAAGTAGAATCCACGGGAAAGTCATGCTTGGGGGAAACTGAAGACTTTGTTCTGGTGAATGTGCTCCGGGCTGACCTTGAGCACTGAACCAAAGCAGGTTCTAGCCCAGAAGCTGTCCATCAGAGTTGTGAAACAAACATCTACCAGTTTGTCTAAAGATAGTGAAATAAAATGTAGGTTGGAAGAACTAGCTGTATATATATTCACTGTTCCCTCTAAGCTGCGTGGCTGCATGGGCGCCCATCATCATCATCATCATCAGGTGCCATGCCGACTGGCGTTGGCTGTTATGCTTCTCCAGAGTATCCGATCCTTCATGCAGGCCATCAGTTCAGTTGGTGATCTTCTCTCACACCATCCCGTCAAACTGTCCAGTATCATTTCTCTTGGTCTTCCTCTTGATCTTCTTCCTTCTATTTTTCCTGTTGTTATAATATTTTCAATGCCCCCTCTTCTCATTGCATGTCCATGGGCGCCCACAGAAAAAAAATCATACAGCGCACAAAATCTTCGGAGCCATGCAGAAAGAAAAATGAAACCGCTACTTTTATTTTCCAGTTTCCAAATGTTACTCCGTGCTATAATTGCAATCAAGAAAAATACAATGTTGGTACATGTGTTTCCTTCACTGTTTCTTTCTTGTTGAGAACTGACTTTCAGATCGGATGTTTCAACTGGTCTTTTATCTCGTAGTTTCAGTAGAACTGGCAGAATGAATGAATGAATGAATGAATAATCTTTATTTTTCAAGGGTAAAGAATTGGGCACGCAGGCCCGTCTTACATTCTGCCCTTCATCACTCCATCTTTCACTCTTCCCACACACTTGATTTAGTACAAAAATACAAATTAAATTAGTAAAAACATATCAAAAGAGTGTAAGATTTAACTACTACATTCAAGGTAAAAGAGAAGAAGTAATTAACCTAATAAAATAGCACTCACGCACACATACACCCGCAGACATATACATAAATAAAAATACATTGTAAATACAGATCTTCTAACATATGTTTTTTTAAACAAACATTAAAATAATTTCTAACAATATCTAACAAGTTGCTTTTCTAACTATGTCACTGAAGTACTTGATGGTTTACGAGCCATGTGTTGAGAGAGTACTGGCTATTTTATGGAGGCATATAATTACATGCAAGTAAATAATGAAACAGGTTTGAGTTAAAGGATGAACAGAGTCATGACGAGGCAAGTGGGCACACACAGAATAGAAGGTAATTAAAATAAACTGGCAGATGAGTTTCCACTGCTTCGTGGAAAAGGATAATGTCTATTGAGCTGCTAAAGTATGCACATTGATCATGGTAACTAACACCAGCTGTCCTGTTTTTTTTAAAAAATACCAGTAACTGAAAGTAGATTTATCCTGTTATTAAATGTACAGGCCTTTATATATATGTATATATATATATAATCGTCATCATCATCAGGTGCCATGCCGACTTTATTATGCTTCTCCAGAGTACACGATCCTTCATGCAGGCCATCAGCTCAGTTGGTGATCTCCTCTCACACCATCCTATCAAACTGTCCAGTATCATTTCTCTTGGTCTTCCTCTTGATCTTCTTCCCTCTATTTTTCCTGTTGTTATAATATTTTCAATGCCCCCTCTTCTCATTGCATGTCCTATGAAAATACATGTCTCCCTCTTATCTTTTTGACAAGATTTTTGTCTCTCCAGCTCTTCTCATACATTCTTCATTAGTTATTTTTGCTGTCCAGGGGATTAACAACATTCTTCTAATAAACCACATTTCTCCTGCTTCCAGTGATTTTTTTACAGACCTGCCTATTGTCCATGATTCACTTCCATATAACAAGATAGGTTCAATATAGCATTTTATGACTCATTTTCATTGATAAGGATGTGTTGGATAATATTTTCCTATTCTGTTTCTAATTTCTGTTCTGCATTTCCCATCTGAAGTTATTACTGCTCCAAGGTGTTTTGAGGGAGAACTGAGTCATGTGGATTCTGATAGGCGGGATGTATGAACGAGTTTGAGGGAACAGTTTGGGTCAGAATGTTGTAGTGACAGGTTGTGGTGTTTTAATTCTAGGAAGGGATGTAGAGATTCTTTAGTTCAGTATGTAAGTTAGATGGACTGTCATTTTTAGGACAAATTGTTGTAGTTGTTGGATTGTTCTTTTTAGGACAAATGTTATAGTAGTCATGTAGATTGTGTGTTTGATTTGTCCCTGTTTTGGACAAGGCAGTAATGTCAGATGAAAGTCATGTGAGATTTTTTGAAGTTGGCATGTTTTGTCAAGGTTGAATGTCTGACTTGGTCCCATGGCGATGTTAGTCACCTGGACATATTTTTATATGATCATTTGTAATTATTCTCATCAAGTTTACACTCCACATCATTGCAACACACATCGAACAAATGGGATTTCATCATTAAACATTTACGGATTTGTGTCTGCTGAATCCTGTGGTTATTGGATTCATGTTAAGTGCCAACTGTGGCGTTGAGTTAGTTGATAACATGTAACTGGTCATGTCATGTATTAATGTGTAGTTGAGGTTGTTGTTATCTGGGTTGTATTGTTACACAGAGTATACCATTGTAACGTCTGTTGTGTCACTGGGCCTAATGCTCATGTTAAAACGTAATAGGCACAGTACAGAACAGAGTGTGTGCAAACATGAGTTTAGTATTCAGTAGTACAAGTAAGTACAGTACACGAAGAGAGAAATCTGTTTTACTGTTAATAAGAGATTTTTCTGAACTCCGTGACCAATGAATGCAGGATAAGAGAATTATGTGCCTCATATAGTCAATACAGTAGTTAGGGGCAGACAAACCAGAGTTTTGTCAGTTCAGTAGCCAGGGCAGACAAAATAGGACATAAATTGTCAGTACAGTAGCCAGGGCAGACAAAATAGGACATAAATTGTCAGTACATTAGCCAGGGCAGACAAAACAGCTTAAATTGTCAGTACAGTAGCCAGGGGCAGACAAATTAGGGCTCAAGCTGTCAGTACAGTAGCCAGGGGCAGGCAAATTAGGGCTCAAGTTGTCAGTACGGTAGCCAGGGGCAGACAAATCAGGGCTCAAATTATCAAAACAATCGAACTTGGCACCAAAACGACAGTGGGAAAAGGATGATACAATGGCTGGAGCAGATAAACAAGAGCTAGTCAAGACCCTTTCCTACCACTGTCATACACTTGGTCATCACAAATCTGGCATCTCTGGGACCTGCTAGAGGCCGCATAAATGATTTTGCCGGATTACTGATGGTTAAGGTTAAGTGCCCAAGAGCTTGAGGAATTTTTCTTTCTGTTTCTTCGTGTCATAAATTGTAGATGAGTCAATAAATCACACAAGCTTCGAGCAGACACCCACTGTCAAGTTTTTGTTTTGTGTCATAAGTTCTAGCTTATGTGTTATGGACAGCGTATGAGGCTTGCTCGTCACAGCACAAGAAGCGCTGTTTGTATTCACTAGAACCATGGCCGGGATGTGAATGCCATTAGGTTATAAGAAAAATGCCAAAAGACAATTAGAAATGTCTTACCAGTGTTTGAAAACGCTCAAACCCAGAGGATGCAACAGCCAGCGCCACCAAGCGGTAGTGAGTGGCAGGTCAGTGCGGCCGTCCAGGATAACCTGCAATGTCTCTCGTGGAAGTTAGTGCTGGATAACTGATTGAACCGGATGACTGATTGCCGGATTTGTGATGGTCAAGTGTATACGGTTACAATCTCATGTGCTCGTTCAGCTTCGCTAATGTTGCCATAGACTGCTGTGATTACTGTGGAGCTATCTGCCACTAGTTTGTTACTTGGCTCCACTTTAGCCATTTAAGCCCACACTTGGCCTAACTCGAGGCTTACACTGTCACCACAGCATCGGCTGTTTAGGGCTCATATTTGTAATTCCAGGGAGATCAGTTAATAAAATTTGGCTGCTTTCGTCAAACAGAAAAAAAACTAAAGTTGTTTCCCCTACAATGCTTGAAGAACATTCCAAGATCTGGTAGCTGACAAAACGTTGACATATTATTGCAAGCTGTGATGCGCGTTAGATAGAGTAAAATGAAATCAACTCCTTCTCAAGGATAAATGCCAAGAGAATCTTATGTCCGGAAGACAAGCGCTGCACCTATCAAAAGATGTATGTAAAATTAATTTTGAATCTTGTGATACTGACATGACATGAGGGAAAAGTTATTATTTGAAAGATTTGAAAGAATCTAATAAATACGTTAACACAATATTGAACATGGATACAAGGATTAGAAATATAAGCTGTTTAAAACTCGGAAAAAGTGCCATTGTGACAGCTGAATTGATGCAACAAGTTTATAGGTACAATTGTTTATCTAGTGCACAGATATTCAGGTGGTATTCAAGATTCAAAAGTGGTGTGGAAACGATTACAAATGCAACTAGAGATGGACGCCCAATTTCTGTTCATAATGAGGAACTCTTTGCAAAAGTCATAGAACGGATACAAGAAGATCGTTGTTTGACTGTGAGGATGATGGCAGATGAATTTAGCGTTAACCGAGAGACAATTCGTAGAATTTTAGTGGAAGATTTTGGCAAGAAAAAAGTTGCTTGGCTGTTTATACCACATGCGTTGTCTGATGACCAAAAATATCAGCGTGTTGAGTACGCAAAAGACATCATCAAAACGTGTCGCAGAAATAAACATTTCTTAAATTTGATTGTTGCCCAGGGTGAAACATGGATTTTCCGCTATGATACCACAACTGAACGATGAAGTGCTCAGTGGAAGTCATCATCATCACCAAAAGGCAAAAATAATTCCTCTTCAAAAGTCGAAAGTGAAGACAATGTTGGTATGCTTCTACGACAGCAAAGGAGTTAGTCACAAAGAATTTATTCCCGAGGGACAGACAAATTTTATTGAAGTATTTTGAAACGCCTACTGAAAAGGATTCTCCGAGTCCGACCCGAATATTCAACACCTGGCAGTTTTTGTCCTTCTTCATGATAATGCACCGGCTCACCGGGCGGTAGTTGTACAGGAATTTTTGGCCCAGAAAACAAGTGTGTGTTCTCAATCATTCACCCTACTTCCCAAATTTGTCTTCCTGTGATTATTTTCTATTCCCAAAATTAAAGTTACTATTGAAAGAGCACTTCTTTGATGATACTGATGACATCCAAAGGGCCGTAACATCGAGTTTAAGGGCCATACCAACAGAAGAACTGCAGAGGTCGTTCCAGTGTTTGTTAGATCGTGCCACTCGTTGTATCAACGCACAAGAGGTTTACTTTGAATAAACTACAGGTTATATCTTCAACTGTTATTTTATTTTTGATGGAATTAGTCTGATTACTTAATTGTCGGACCTTGTATATATATATATATATATATATATATATATATATGTTTAAATATATGTAGATTATATCTTGGAATATATAGTGAGATATATGTTGAAATATATATGGTGAAATATGTGATGATGTTCATGAGATTTGGAACATCAGGATATATTACAAGATAGACTGAGCTCCATGTAGGAATCGTAATGGGCTATACAATATCTCCCATACTTTTCGTACTAGCCATGCAAGTAATCCTGAGAGCAGCAGAAGGCCCAAGATTCAGAAATGGTTGTCAAATGCCACCACTAAAAGCATTCATGGATGACACAACAGTAATAACAACAAGTGAAGCACAGGCACGAAAGATGTTAGAGAGTTTGGACAGCCTTATCATATGGTGCCGCATGAGCTTCAAGCCAAAGAAGTCAAGAAGTCTGTCACTCATGAAAGGGAAAGTGATAGAAAGATCGTACACAGTGGCAAATCAAATCATCCCAACTATAGGGGAAGAGCCAGTGAAGAGCCTTGGCAGAGTATATGATGCTTCTATGAAAGACTCAAATGCAGTGAAGCAGGTCATAGAAATGGCGCAGAATGGACTGAACATCATAGATAAAACCAGGCTACTGGGGAAATTCAAAATATGGTGCCTCTAGTTCATGCTGATTCCAAAATTGATATGGCCACTACTCATTTACGAAGTAAGTACCAGCACAGTAGAGGCAGTCGAAAGAAAGATAAATAAATCCACAATAAAGTGGCTGGGCTTACCACTAGGATTAATTGATGTAGCACTGTACTGCAAGAAGAGCAAACTGCAGCTGCCATTCAAATCTGTGGTTGAAGAATACAAGGTAGGAAAGACAAGGCTTGCAATGATGCTTACAAGAATCTACAGATCCAGTAGTACTAGATTTTCAGCCAATACTTAAAACTGGACGAAAAGGGCATGTAAGTGAGGAAGTGACCGCAGCCAGGGAAACACATGAGCTGAAAGAAGTAATAGGATACACCCGGACCAAAGAAGGGGATTTGGTCATGGTGAAATCAAATGGTGGTCAAAGGCCTCCTGTAAGGAAAGAAGGGATATGATCATCAGAGAAGTAAGGAATTCAGAGGATGATAAGCGGGTCCAGAAGGCAGTCCAACAGCCAACAGCAAGGTCAGTGGACAACATGGGAGGAAGTCCTGCAGAGATCACTAACATGGAATGACATCTGGAAAATGGCACCTTTGAGACTCAGCTTTGTCATCAGAGCTACTTATGACCTTCTGCCTATAGGCTCCAACCTACACAAATGGGGTGTATCAGAAGACACAAAGTGCCCTCTCTGCGACGAAAGGCAAACATTGGAACAAGTGCTGTCAGCATGCAGAGTATCATTAGGTCAAGGACGCTACACTTGGCGGCACAACAGAATGCTGCAGGAACTAGTAGCCATTGCAGACAGGGCAAAAGATAAAGCAAATAACAGCAAAAGAGCTGAGGTCCCACTTAAATACTTCACAGGCGCTATACGACATCGAATATTGAAATCAGGGACATTCCCTTACCATCACTGTTAGATAGTGGAAATGACTGGGATGTGGTAGCGGACCTACCAGGAAGAAGAGAATACTCGACTGCCATCAAGAACACAGGAAAGCGACCGGACATTGTAGTGTACTCCATAGAAAAACAGGAACTAATAATGATCGAGCTTACGGTTCCGTACGAAACAAAAATAGAGGAGTAGCAATGACCTGGTCAAGCAACTGAGGCAGGGGGCAGGAGTCAGGGCAAAAGTGATAGCTGTAGAAGTGAGAGCAAGAGGATTCGTAGCAACATCAGCATACGACCTATGTAGGCAACTGGGCATAAAGGGACAAGCAAGAGCAAGGGCATTGAAAAGCCTTTCAGAAACAGCAGAAAAGGCCTCATGCTGGCTGTGGAGTATGCGAAACAAGCATTGGGAACTTAAATAATTTCGTTTGTCACAACCAATACTAGTCCCTCTGTGGCTAAATTGCTAAAGACGCACTTCAAAGTGCAGTGCCAATTGAAAGATCACAGGTTCAATCCTGTTTTAAAAAAAGCTACAGCTGGGAGTCATGACCCAGAGGGGCCCACCTCCCTTAGAGTGTCAGGAGTTTAATAGAGCCGAAACACTTGTCTGAGGGGGGTACTTCCTCTGATGATATGAAGGAGTTGTGTTGTTGTTCCGCTCTCTACAGTAGAGTTTCCTGCATATATGTTGGAAAATGTACACTGGAACATATGCTGGAATATATATATATATATATATATATATATATATATATACACACACACACTAGAATTATGTACATATTTATGGTACATATGTTGGAATATATGTTTGTATTATATACTGGAATATATTTTAAAATATATGTTTCAGTATATGCTGGAATATATGTATATTGCAATATATGTTGTAATATGTAATAGAATATATGTTGAAATATGTAAAAAAAAATATATATTGAAACATATGGTACAATATATGCTGAAAGATACGATATACATTAGAATGTATGCAGGAATATGTTTTGGAAGCTTTTTCTTGCTTCATCTGTAGCTGTGAACTTTGTTGTGTACATCAACCACTGTTATGATTTCCGGACGCAAATGTTGATCTGGATGGGGAGTGGGATACCGTGAAGTACTTTGAAAACTTGTAGCTATTTTGGTCACCCAATACAAGTTTTCATAGCAGGCTCCACTACCACGGCGGCTGCCGAGAACTCTCTTAACAAGCCTGGGGATGCACGCCAACCTACTTCTAGGAGTACCATGTACATGTGTGATATAATCCGCGGCTGCTTTTGTTCCCCTTTAAACGCTCCACCATCCCGGCATGGTCATCTCTGCTTTAAAAAAAATCTGCTCCAGATGAGGGATCGAACTCGCGACATTCAGGTATCTGTTTCGTTTTGTGAATCCGTGTTTGACATGGTCCTACTGCATTATGTGCATGATTGTCAGCGCTGTGTTTTATCAGCGCCTAGCTTCTCATCTCTCAAAGCCTTCATCTGTACCCTATCCCCATCCCACGGGGCAAAGTCATTGTTTCTAGAAATGAAGGTGCAGTGCTGATTTTGAAGTTGTAGCCGACTTCGCGCATGGACAGTGTGCGAAAGACTTGAATGAAGGAGAAAGAGAGGCGTCTCGTAGATCAATTCCTGTTCTCATGTCTCGTCCTCCGACTCGTGAAACGACGAGATTTCAGACAAGACCACGTGCTCGTGTTCCCACCCAAAACTGTCAGTGCCAGTAATTGTTACAATCTGAATGCCAAGAGAAATTTAAAATGGATTTTAGAGTTAACAGCAGGATTCAACCTGGCAAACATGTTATATGTTACACACACACAAATACATCCGAATTTTGATGCGCTATTGCTAAAAGAGAAATTTATCTCAGTGAATAAAAAGGTAAAGGTAAAATTCCCGTTTCCACACCATTAAAGAATACTGAGATACGGCGTCAGGCCCATATTTCCAATATCATAGATATATGAAAGAGTGATATGGTCAATATCACGTCTGGCCGTACTTGTCTATGTAGATTTCTCTGGTACCCATATTTTTTTTTTTTGAGGATGGGTGGACCTGAGGCCTTGTTTTATGTGTGAATACAAAAGTAAATCCTTTTTCAAAAGTTGGTGCTATTTCTATAGTTGACCTTTAGCTTTTCGCAAAAAATTTACAAGAAGTTCAGCTTTACCATCAGCTGTACTGGTAGTTATTTTGTTGATGTGTGTTACTTTGTCATTATATAGTGGGAGATTGGCAACTTTATGTCACCAGAAGTGATATCATATGACATTGATGTAGACTTTATAAGTCATGCCAGCAGAAGTGACATCACATGACAGTGATGCAGATTTTATATGTCCGATATCAACGTTCATGAACTTTAATAAAACACAGAACTTCAATCATCACCATACAAAGACATGTAAGTCATATTCTAAAATAAATAAAAAAAATAAATAATTTCATCTGGTGTCATCTAAACAATTTACATGCTACAGTTTGTCTGGTGTCATAAACAATTTACATGTTACAGTTTGTCTGGTGTCATAAACAGTTTACATGTTAGAGTTTACAAACTACCTGCTGATGGCTACTGGCATACATGGATACAAGTATTATAACACTGAAGCTGAGGGTCAAAGTACTATGTTGATCTTTAACATATACTTTCTTATCTTTACAATAAGCCATCAAAATGACAGAGTGGTCTTAACTACTTTCTTATCTTTACAATAAGCCATCAAAATGACAGAGTAGTCTTAACTACTTTCTAATCTTTGCAATAAGCCATCAAAATGACAAAGTAGTCTTAACCACATTCTATTCTCCCTCACTGGTGAGATCTTTCATACAGAAATCATTATTAGAAACATGTTGTCAGTAACTCCTTTTCAATAGGCTGCACTATCTAAAAAATGGTTTTAGTTTTCTTCAGTTTAGTTCTTTAGTCTGAATTCACATTCTAAGTTCTCCACCTACTAAGTGTTTCATTAGAAATATGAAAAACAAAACGCCTACAGGTTATGTCCTATCAATCCAAAATGTAAGAATTATTATGTGTCATAGCTGATAGTGTTAGTGATCATGTTTCTCCATCTTACATGATAGTGTTAGTAATCATGTTTCTCTGTCTTACCTGATAGTGTTAGTAATCATGTTTCTCTGTCTTACCTGATAGTGTTAGTAATCATGTTTCTCTATCTTACCTGATAGTGTTAGTAATCATGTTTCTCTATCTTGACTGATAGTGTTAGTAATCATGTTTCTCTATCTTGGCTGATAGTGTTAGTAATCATGTTTCTCTATCTTACCTGATAGTGTTAGTAATCATGTTTCTCTATCTTACCTGATAGTGTTAGTAATCATGTTTCTCTATCTTGGCTGATAGTGTTAGTAATCATGTTTCTCTATCTTGACTGATAGTGTTAGTAATCATGTTTCTCTATCTTGGCTGATAGTGTTAGTAATCATGTTTCTCTATCTTGACTGATAGTGTTAGTAATCATGTTTCTCCACCTTGGCTGATAGTGTTAGTAATCATGTTTCTCCATCTTGGCTGATAGTGTTGGTAATCATGTTTCTCCAACTTGAGGGGTCCGTGATGTCTCAATTAGTTCAAATGCTTTTCTTTTTCCAGGCCACCAGGTCAGTCCACTGAGATATTTCCTCCTAGCCTCCTTCTTTTTCTCATGAATATTCTAGTCACTTCTAAGTTCTCCATCTTCCCCTGACAGACTTGATGATTTAGAAAGAAATCTCTTATAAAAGTGAAGAGTTTTGAGACTTAAAAAAAAAGATTCCATCCTACCTCTAGTATGTTAAGAAAAAAACAAAGCTTTCTTAAGAAAAAATGTCATTCAACTCCCTGCCCATCCCAGAATCTCCTGGTCAGCTCAGCCAGCTGTTCACCACTACGCCACTATTAATTTGCATAACCTGACCCAGGACCAAAAGAAAAGACAACTCTGAGCCTGGTCAAGAAGCTTGTTCTTCTCCTATTTGTCCGCTTGTTCTTCTCCTACTTGTCCGTTTGTTCTTCTCCTATTTGTCCGATTCTCACACAATTAATCTCCTACTTGTCCGATTCTCATACAATTAATCTCCTACTTGTCCGCTTCTCACACAATTAAATCACATGCCACTGTTATAGGAAAATGACCTTGTAAGTTTGACCTTTATGACCGAACCGACACCGTCTGCCTTACTCTCCCTTCCTCATAAAAAGACCCGTACTAAACATTGCTCCACCACCCTCCTCTGACACCTTGCTGTGCACGCTTGTAAGGTGCATCAAAGTGTCAACTAATTCTTGAGACTGTCAAAGTTGAGAGAAATGATGCGTAGAATGTTAAACTTGCCTCCATCCATCCATCCATCCATCCATGTGTCTTATAAATGGTGTCCATTTTATCTTTTAACAATTAGTGTCTTAAATTGTGAAGCAACTTCACTGTTCGTGAATCTGAGAAGTGTCTTCTTTGAATCTTATGTCTTTTTTTTTATTGAGTCCATATTTGTGGATGAAAGGATGAGAGGATAACTTTTGTTGTTGTTGTTGTTGTTGTTGTTACCGTTGTTGTTGTATATTTTATTCATGCTTCTCCTGTTTGTATACTTCAGCAATTGTGAAACAGTTCAATGATGGGATACAGAATGCGGAACTCCGTACCAAAGTCTTCATTCTTTGAAAATAAAGTTTGTTTGTTCGCTCACTTCTCCGGCCACATTTCACTCTCTTGAGTCTTCGCGCGCGTGCACTGCACACAACCCCCCCCCCCCTCTCAATCCCCACACCCCATGCTCACATCATATCCCATAATGCAACATCAGAAGATGAGAAACTTCCTCTAGTTTGTCAGTGACATTTCCTGTTTTAATATTTGCTTGTTTTAATATTGAAAATATTGTTTTGATGATAGCAATCGTGTTATTACAATTTTTATTTATGTTTTGTAATCCTATTTTGTCCTTAATATTTCAGGATACGATAAGAAAAAGCAAAGTTATCTCCACGTCCTTGTTGTACTTTTGTGTGTTGTAAGAGAAAGAAAGATGCTCTTCGTGGATACATGAAGTTAAAACGGCACTGTAAGAAGATGCAAATGTCCTTAGGCCAGATTGCCTAAGAGTAACATTTCCACAGATAAAAAGGCTTTTGTGCCACTGAGTTTGGCTAGTTGGGTAAAGATCTTTGTCATCTACGCGACGGTGACTGCATAGAAAACTGACTTCTTGAACTGAAGCAAACGATCATTCAAGTCTCTTCGCTCACTCGATCCTTTGTATGAGGACGTGGACAGTATCATAGGGAAAGAGTAAAGTTCGAACGACACGACTGAGAATGTGACATATCTATTTATTAACTGATGATTGATGATGATGATGATGATGATGATAGGCAAACAACTACAATTTGACAACTAAGAATGGAGAACCAAAGATCGTGGGAGAATTGCCCGCCAAAGTCTTGCCCTAACCTCCAGGGAAGCGTAGGATGAATATTGATTCTCCTGATGGCCCCACTAAAGGTGTTTAATAAGTGGGACAAGGAACTACATTAAAAATGGTTACAAATGAAAGGTCAGGATAACATTCAGTGATCAAGATAGATCGGATTTAAGAGGAAAGTGTTTGTCGAAGCTTTGCGCGGAAAAGTGCAGCAAAACTTGAGAAATACATTTTTGTCTGTATTTTTAAAATCATAAATATCTTCTTAAAATCATCTTTTTTATGTAGTGTCATCGTCTTAAACACACAGATATAAGATTAGTTCAGATCTGTGGTCCATTCATTCATTCATTTGCATTTCCCCTGCGGAACTTTGCCTCCCAAACAGCTCTCCTGTAGGACTCTCGGTTGTGAGCAAGATGACCTGCTGCTGATTTATCCATTTGCAGATCATCAACGATGTCTTGCAGCCATCTTCGCCTTGGTCTTCCTCTCTTTCTTTTTCCTATTATCTACCCTTCCAAGACTGTCTTCTCTAGATTATCATGACGTTTAATGTGTCCAAAATATTTACGTTTTCTCTTTTTAATCCTCTTTACTAGCCAGCATTCTTCAACATTAAGTTCTTGTAGTATAGATATATTTGTTCGTTTTTGTGTCATTTGATATTTGAAGAACTCTACTGTAGCATTTACATTCAAAGGCATTTATGTGTTTCTCAGCTGTTTTGTTAAGTATCCAGTGTCTTAAACACACAGGTATAAGATTAGTTAAATGTGTAGTATGCACGTCTTAAATATACAGGTATAAGCATTTGTTAAAACCTGTAGTGTGCACGTCTCAAACACAGGCATAAGCAATGTTAAAATCTGTAGCACGCACTTACTAAAACATACAGGTATAAGCAATGTTAAAATCTGTAGCACGAACTTATTAAAACATACAGGTGTAAGCAATATTAAAATCTGTAGCACGCACTTACTAAAACATACAGGTATAAGCAATGTTAAAATCTGTAGCATGAACTTACTAAAACATACAGGTATAAGCAATGTTAAAATCTGTAGCATGAACTTACTAAAACATACAGGTATAAGCAATGTTAAAATCTGTAGCATGAATTTACTAAAACATACAGGTATAAGCAATGTTAAAATCTGTAGCATGAACTTACTAAAACATACAGGTATAAGCAATGTTAAAATCTGTAGCATGAACTTACTAAAACATACAGGTATAAGCAATGTTAAAATCTGTAGCATGAACTTACTAAAACATACAGGCATAAGACTTATTTTGGGCACCCTGTATCTGAGGGCAAGAGTTCTGTACAAGATACTCATGGCTTAGAGAACTGTCACTAGCCAATCTTCCAGTCCATACAGCTGTAAAAACGGGTACCTGATACTTTTATTAAGAAAATTCTCTGAAAACGAGGAGTATTTGCTTGCAGAGCGTTGCACACTGTAAGCAGGAATATCAGCAAATTATGAGAAACTTTAGTCCAGTATAAATACCACAGAAGGGACAGCGGTCGAGTCCACTGCGGGCGAGCAGGGGTAAACAAGATTTTGGACGAGTTTAAATAAATCATCCCTTCATTGCAGCGTCTTGCACTGGGTGTCTATGGGATCCAACTTAATGAGTGTACAGAGCCAGGAATGCCAACTGCTTGAGGGTAAGATTCCATTATCGTAGCCTGCCAGCTTGGGGTAAGATCTATGCAAACTAGGAGCTTTATTGCCAGATCGTCTCCCATAGTTCTCAGTGTTGATATCGCACACATTAGAGGCACGAAAGATACATGAGAATTTGGCTTATTAGATCTCACTGTTTAAAATAAAAATAAGAGGCTTTTTTATAGAAAGTCCTCGAAAATAACAAGATGTCTACCAGACCTAGATTTTGTCATGTTAAAATAGTTGTATGTTGCTTCTCTTTAACTTTGTAGAAAGTTGATTGGTGGATTCACCGTTGTAGCCACTTTCAGTTATTTTGTAGGGGATGCTATGTTGAAGATTTTGGAACACAACTGTGGAGTCGGACAGAGAGTGGACTGCAGTTAATTTCTTTAATTACAAGACCCGATTCAAAATAATTCTTCTTGTATACTTTACAACACAGAGGATTGTTGCTGATGATTCGTAAACCAGAGGAGTCTGCTTAGAACATCTTTACATTGTAGTCTGCTTAGAACATCTTTACATTGTAGTCTGCTTAGAACATCTTTACATTGTAGTCTGCTTAGAACATCTTTACATTGTAGTCTGCTTAGAACATCTTTACATTGTAGTCTGCTTAGAACATCTTTACATTGTAGTCTGCTTAGAACATCTTTACATTGTAGTCTGCTTAGAACATCTTTACATTGTAGTCTGCTTAGAACATCTTTACATTGTAGTCTGCTTAGAACATCTTTACATTGTAGTCTGCTTAGAACATCTTTACATTGTAGTCTGCTTAGAACATCTTTACATTGTAGTCTGCTTAGAACATCTTTACATTGTAGTCTGCTTGGAACATCTTTACATTGTAGTCTGCTTAGAACATCTTTACATTGTAGTCTGCTTAGAACATCTTTACATTGTAGTCTGCTTAGAACATCTCCACAATGTAATCTGCTTAGAATATCTTTACATTGTAGTCTGCTTAAAACATCTCCACAATGTAGTCTGCTTAGAACATCTTCACAGCGTAGTCTGCTTGGAACATCTTGCTCCTAACTCCACTGAGGACAGTTAACAACAACAACAACACGCCAGCAATAACAACAACACAGCAACAAGAACAACAATAAAACAATAACAACAACATCAATAAACTAAAAACAAAAATAAACAATAACAACAACAAAACAATAATAACAGAAACAACAACAGCTTCTTCTTCTTCTTCTTCTTCGTCTTCTTTTTCTTCTTCTACTCTCACATCTCTCCCTGTTTCCAATATTTCTATCCCCCTGACACCCCCCCCCCCTGACAACAGCCTGACAACAACCTGACAACAGCCTGATAACACAGCAATGAAGACCACGCGCAACATCTCACAGCCACCAGCCCTCACTAATTACACGAGGATGAAAGCGTCCAAGTATTTACACAATATTTGGCCAGTGATTACATCTTGTCTGAGTCAGTTAATGTTTGACGTCCAGGAAACATCACAATTCCTTTAAACTTCAAAATCTCCTTCAGATGGAGATGTATAAAAATGTTGTTATTAAAATATAATCTCCCTAGAATATTTGACCAGTAAATACTGGGGGGGGGGGGACGAGACATTTTTAAAACTGGTTTTAGCAACTTGCATTTGTTATTTTATGAAGGAAAATATCCCAGATCTTTTCTTGTGTCAGAAGTCTTCGGGCTACAGTATCTAGTTTGTTATTTATTGTGAAGTGCGACAGCAAACAAGACGAAGGTAACTTTTCGGAAAACAAAACATATGAGAGAAGAATAGACAGACTGGACATGGACGTTTCTGTTGAGCTAGAACATGTATGGCACACATAGACATAAACCTTGTTAAAATCTGCAGCTATATGTATAAAATACACACGTCCAAAAATTTGCTAATATTTGCAGGTACGTGTCTAAAATATAGAGGTATAAAATTTTTTAACATCTGTAGCTACACGTCTAAGACATACAGATATAAATTTTGTTAACATCTGTAGCTACATGTCTAAGATAAACAAATATAAATTTTGTTAACATCTGTAGCTACATGTCTAAGATAAACAAATATAAATTTTGTTAACATCTGTAGCTACATGTCTAAGATAAACAAATATAAATTTTGTTAACATCTGTAGCTACATGTCTAAGATAAACAAATATAAATTTTGTTAACATCTGTAGCTACATGTCTAAGATAAACAAATATAAATTTTGTTAACATCTGTAGCTACATGTCTAAGATAAACAAATATAAATTTTGTTAACATCTGTAGCTACATGTCTAAGATAAACAAATATAAATTTTGTTAACATCTGTAGCAACGTGGCTGAGACACACAGATGTAAACTTTGTTAACACCTGTAGATACATATTTAAGGCACACAAATACAAGTTGAGCTAAAATAAAACACTCCGTCACATGTATTCACCTTAAGGCCCACAAGATATACCTCTTTCCGAAGTCTTCATCTCGTTTCCGTAGTTTTGTAAACATTTGCCAGGATGTTACATGCTGTTGGTTTCCATATCTCGGCCTGCTCAAACCTCAGTGTTTACAGCTGATGGTTACCAGCATTTTATGTGGACCACTCACGAGTAGTTAGCTCCCCTACAAGTTTCCTTCAGCAAGTTTAGCTATTCGTTATATATGTCATTTTCATTGCTCCTATAAAAGAAATCACATTCTTTCTTTCTTCATTTTTTAAATGAATGTTAGCTCTGGTTACTTGCAGGTTTGACTATCCGCTGTCTTGTGTGTATTGCGAGGTCTACTTTCTGAGTTTGGAGTAGTTCTTGTGATAATTTATTTGATGTTTGTATGAGGGTCGTAACTTGCTGTGGGAGCAGATATCTGCCACAAGATTTTTATTTAAAAAAGAGTGTTAGTACATGAGATAGTTCGTGTGTGTTTATCTACTTGTCATGTCTCATTAGTCCGGCAGTTGGTCTCCTGTACAAGTGATCATTATTTTCTCTTAATTGTTGCATCGCTGTTTTTCAGTGAATAATTTTGCAATATTGCTGGGAGATGGTAGGTCGAAATGCCCAGGCAGATCCTGGTAGAGTCAAAGGTCATTTGATATCGTTTGATCTCTGGCTAAAGTACGAACCTGTAACTACACAACCGATCAGCAGGAAAACCTGAACTGGATTAAGCTTAGGTCCGAGGAGTTCAGAGTCTACAGGGAGGAGATGAGTTCAGAGTCTACATGGAAGAGATGAGATCAGAGTCTACATGGAAGAGATGAGATCAGAGTCTACATGGAAGAGATTAGTTCAGAGTCTACAGGGAGGAGATGAGATCAGAGTCTACATGGAAGAGATGAGATCAGAGTCTACATGGAAGAGATTAGTTCAGAGTCTACAGGGAGGAGATGAGATCAGAGTCTACATGGAAGAGATGAGATCAGAGTCTACATGGAAGAGATTAGTTCAGAGTCTACAGGGAGGAGATGAGATCAGAGTCTACATGGAAGAGATGAGATCAGAGTCTACATGGAAGAGATTAGTTCAGAGTCTACAGGGAAGAGATGAGATCAGAGTCTACATGGAAGAGATTAGTTCAGAGTCTACATGGAAGAGATTAGATCAGAGTCTACAGGGAGGAGATTAGTTCAGAGTCTACATGGAAGAGATGAGATCAGAGTCTACATGGAAGAGATTAGATCAGAGTCTACATGGAAGAGATGAGATCAGAGTCTACATGGAAGAGATTAGATCAGAGTCTACATGGAAGAGATTAGTTCAGAGTCTACATGGAAGAGATTAGTTCAGAGTCTACATGGAAGAGATTAGATCAGAGTCTACATGGAAGAGATTAGTTCAGAGTCTACATGGAAGAGATTAGATCAGAGTCTACATGGAAGAGATGAGATCAGAGTCTACATGGAAGAGATTAGTTCAGAGTCTACAGGGAAGAGATGAGATCAGAGTCTACATGGAAGAGATGAGATCAGAGTCTACATGGAAGAGATTAGATCAGAGTCTACATGGAAGAGATTAGATCAGAGTCTACATGGAAGAGATGAGATCAGAGTCTACATGGAAGAGATGAGATCAGAGTCTACATGGAAGAGATGAGATCAGAGTCTACATGGAAGAGATGAGATCAGAGTCTACATGGAAGAGATGAGATCAGAGTCTACATGGAAGAGATGAGATCAGAGTCTACATGGAAGAGATGAGATCAGAGTCTACATGGAAGAGATGAGATCAGAGTCTACATGGAAGAGATGAGATCAGAGTCTACATGGAAGAGATGAGATCAGAGTCTACAGGGAAGAGATGAGTTCAGAGTCTACATGGAAGAGATGAGATCAGAGTCTACATGGAAGAGATGAGATCAGAGTCTACATGGAAGAGATGAGATCAGAGTCTACAGGGAAGAGATGAGATCAAAGTCTACAGGGAAGAGATTAGTTCAGAGTCTACAGGGAAGAGATTAGTTCAGAGTCTACAGGGAAGAGATTAGTTCAGAGTCTACAGGGAAGAGATGAGATCAAAGTCTACAGGGAAGAGATGAGATCAAAGTCTACAGGGAAGAGATGAGATCAAAGTCTACAGGGAAGAGATGAGTTCAGAGTCTACATGGAAGAGAGAGATCAGAGTCTACATGGAAGAGATGAGATCAGAGTCTACATGGAAGAGATGAGATCAGAGTCTACAGGGAAGAGATGAGATCAAAGTCTACAGGGAAGAGATTAGTTCAGAGTCTACAGGGAAGAGATTAGTTCAGAGTCTACAGGGAAGAGATTAGTTCAGAGTCTACAGGGAAGAGATGAGATCAAAGTCTACAGGGAAGAGATGAGATCAAAGTCTACAGGGAAGAGATGAGATCAAAGTCTACAGGGAAGAGATGAGATCAAAGTCTACAGGGAAGAGATTAGTTCAGAGTCTACAGGGAAGAGATGAGATCAAAGTCTACAGGGAAGAGATGAGATCAAAGTCTACAGGGAAGAGATGAGATCAAAGTCTACAGGGAAGAGATGAGATCAAAGTCTACATGGAAGAGATTAGTTCAGAGTCTACAGGGAAGAGATGAGATCAAAGTCTACAGGGAAGATATTAGTTCAGAGTCTACAGGGAAGATATTAGTTCAGAGTCTACAGGGAAGATATTAGTTCAGAGTCTACAGGGAAGATATTAGTTCAGAGTCTACAGGGAAGAGATGAGATCAAAGTCTACAGGGAAGATATTAGTTCAGAGTCTACAGGGAAGAGATGAGATCAAAGTCTACAGGGAAGAGATTAGTTCAGAGTCTACAGGGAAGATATTAGTTCAGAGTCTACAGGGAAGAGATGAGATCAAAGTCTACAGGGAAGATATTAGTTCAGAGTCTACAGGGAAGAGATGAGATCAAAGTCTACAGGGAAGAGATGAGTTCAGAGTCTACAGGGAAGAGATGAGATCAAAGTCTACAGGGAAGAGATTAGTTCAGAGTCTACAGGGAAGAGATGAGTTCAGAGTCTACAGGGAAGAGATGAGATCAAAGTCTACAGGGAAGATATTAGTTCAGAGTCTACAGGGAAGAGATGAGATCAAAGTCTACAGGGAAGAGATTAGTTCAGAGTCTACAGGGAAGATATTAGTTCAGAGTCTACAGGGAAGAGATGAGATCAAAGTCTACAGGGAAGATATTAGTTCAGAGTCTACAGGGAAGAGATGAGATCAAAGTCTACAGGGAAGAGATGAGTTCAGAGTCTACAGGGAAGAGATGAGATCAAAGTCTACAGGGAAGAGATTAGTTCAGAGTCTACAGGGAAGAGATGAGTTCAGAGTCTACAGGGAAGAGATGAGTTCAGAGTCTACAGGGAAGATATTAGTTCAGAGTCTACAGGGAAGAGATTAGTTCAGAGTCTACAGGGAAGAGATGAGTTCAGAGTCTACAGGGAAGATATTAGTTCAGAGTCTACAGGGAAGATATTAGTTAAGAGTCTACAGGGAAGAGATTAGTTCAGAGTCTACAGGGAAGATATTAGTTCAGAGTCTACAGGGAAGAGATTAGTTCAGAGTCTACAGGGAAGAGATTAGTTAAGAGTCTACAGGGAAGAGATGAGTTCAGAGTCTACAGGGAAGATATTAGTTCAGAGTCTACAGGGAAGAGATGAGATCAGAGTCTACAGGGAAGAGATTAGTTCAGAGTCTACAGGGAAGAGATTAGTTCAGAGTCTATAGGGAAGAGATTAGTTCAGAGTCTACACGGAAGAGATGAGATCAGAGTCTACAGGGAAGAGATGAGTTCAGAGTCTACAGGGAAGAGATTAGTTCAGAGTCTACAGGGAAGAGATTAGTTCAGAGTCTACAGGGAAGAGATGAGTTCAGAGTCTACAGGGAAGATATTAGTTCAGAGTCTACAGGGAAGAGATTAGTTCAGAGTCTACAGGGAAGAGATGAGTTCAGAGTCTACAGGGAAGATATTAGTTCAGAGTCTACAGGGAAGATATTAGTTAAGAGTCTACAGGGAAGAGATTAGTTCAGAGTCTACAGGGAAGATATTAGTTCAGAGTCTACAGGGAAGAGATTAGTTCAGAGTCTACAGGGAAGAGATTAGTTCAGAGTCTACAGGGAGGAGATTAGTTCAGAGTCTACAGGGAGGAGATTAGTTCAGAGTCTACAGGGAAGAGATTAGTTCAGAGTCTACAGGGAAGAGATTAGTTCAGAGTCTACAGGGAAGAGATTAGTTCAGAGTCTACAGGGAAGAGATTAGTTCAGAGTCTACAGGGAAGAGATTAGTTCAGAGTCTACAGGGAAGAGATGAGATCAAAGTCTACAGGGAAGAGATTAGTTCAGAGTCTACAGGGAAGAGATTAGTTCAGAGTCTACAGGGAAGAGATGAGATCAAAGTCTACAGGGAAGAGATTAGTTCAGAGTCTACAGGGAAGAGATGAGATCAAAGTCTACAGGGAAGAGATTAGTTCAAAGTCTACAGGGAGGAGATGAGATCAAAGTCTACAGGGAAGAGATTAGTTCAGAGTCTACAGGGAAGAGATTAGTTCAGAGTCTACAGGGAAGAGATGAGATCAAAGTCTACAGGGAAGAGATTAGTTCAGAGTCTACAGGGAAGAGATGAGATCAAAGTCTACAGGGAAGAGATGAGATCAAAGTCTACAGGGAGGAGATGAGATCAAAGTCTACAGGGAAGAGATGAGATCAAAGTCTACAGGGAAGAGATGAGATCAAAGTCTACAGGGAAGATATTAGTTCAGAGTCTACAGGGAAGAGATGAGATCAAAGTCTACAGGGAAGATATTAGTTCAGAGTCTACAGGGAAGATATTAGTTCAGAGTCTACAGGGAAGAGATGAGATCAAAGTCTACAGGGAAGAGATTAGTTCAGAGTCTACAGGGAAGATATTAGTTCAGAGTCTACAGGGAAGAGATTAGTTCAGAGTCTACATGGAAGAGATTAGTTCAAAGTCTACAGGGAAGATATTAGTTCAGAGTCTACAGGGAAGATATTAGTTCAGAGTCTACAGGGAAGATATTAGTTCAGAGTCTACAGGGAAGATATTAGTTCAGAGTCTACAGGGAAGATATTAGTTCAGAGTCTACAGGGAAGATATTAGTTCAGAGTCTACAGGGAAGATATTAGTTCAGAGTCTACAGGGAAGATATTAGTTCAGAGTCTACAGGGAAGAGATTAGTTCAGAGTCTACAGGGAAGAGATGAGTTCAGAGTCTACAGGGAAGAGATGAGTTCAGAGTCTACAGGGAAGAGATTAGTTCAGAGTCTACAGGGAAGAGATGAGTTCAGAGTCTACAGGGAAGAGATTAGTTCAGAGTCTACACGGAAGAGATTAGTTCAAAGTCTACAGGGAAGAGATTAGTTCAGAGTCTACACGGAAGAGATGAGTTCAAAGTTTACACGGAAGAGATGAGTTCAGAGTACATGGAAGAGATGAGTTCAGAGTCTACATGGAAGAGATGAGTTCAGAGTACATGGAAGAGATGAGATCAGAGTACATGGAAGAGATGAGTTCAGAGTACATGGAAGAGATGAGTTCAGAGTACATGGAAGAGATGAGTTCAGAGTACATGGAAGAGATGAGTTCAGAGTCTACATGGAAGAGATGAGTTCAGAGTCTACATGGAAGAGATGAGTTCAGAGTCTACACGGAAGAGATGAGTTCAGATATGGCTGTTTAGAAGATGTAATAACTTAGTTTAGACACAGCCAGTGAGAAGGAAAGGTTATAACCAACAAGTGGACAAAAAACCCTCCAGTCTATAAAATATTAATTACAGAATATCGAAATCCCTTTCTGTGTGATCGTCACGATATTTTCATATCACAGATTGGAACTCAGCGCTGCATGTTTCAATTCTAAACATTATATGAAAGTAACTGATTAACCTTCTACCTGCTTTGCTGAATAAAATCCCCGGGAGTCTGTCGGGCCGATGGATAAATAAACTATTTGATTTTATAAGCTGATCAATAAATGCCTTATAAAATCATTCTTTGCTAGCAGGTTCTGAGTGATGAAATGAGAGACAAACAGATGTAGGTATACACACAACATCTACCAGTCAGGAACACATGAACTTTTAATTCCATCTTCCATTTCTATAAATGTTCATAATTTTTTCCATGTCCATTTCTTTTTGTTTCTTTACTTTTCATTGTTAATTTCTACTTCTACTACTTCTACTACTATTAGTACTGCTAATACTACTACTTGTGCTACTACTTTTACCACTAGTACTACTAATTCTAGTACTACTACTACTACTACTACTACTACTACTACTTCTACTACTAATACTGCTTCTACTACTACTGATACTACTGCTACTACTACTACTACTCTTACACCTACTACTATTGGTACCACTACAAATACTGCTACTTCCACTGTTACTACTACTAGTATTACTTCTACAACTACTACTATTGGTACTACTACTACTTTTGCTACTATTTCTAGTAATAATAAGTACTACTACTATTACTACTACTGCTGCTTCTACTACTACTACTACTACTACTACTACTACTACTACTACTACTTCTAATACTACTACTATTGGAACTATTACTAATACTGCTTCTACTACTCCTATTATTGGTACTACTACTACTATGTCTACTACTAATACTATTGATATTACTATTATTACTGCTACTACTTCTACTACTACTACTACTACTACTACTACTACTACTACTACTGCTACTACTACTACTTCTACTACTACTATTTGTACTACTACTTCTACTACTACTACTATTACTACAACTACTTCTACTACTACTACTACTATTACTAATTCTACTGCAATTTCTACTAGTATTACTGCTACTGCTATTACTACTACAACTACTACTGCTTCTACTACTACTATTATTACTACTACTATTACTACTTCTACTATTACTACTACTACTACTATTTATTCTACTACTACTACTATTGGTACTACTACTACCACCACTGCTACTACTAGTACTACTACTTCTAATACTACTACTTCTACTGGTGTTACTACTACTACTAATACTACTATTCCTACTGCTATTTCTATTGTTACTACTACTATTACTACTACTGCTGCTTCTACTACTACTACTGCTGCTTCTACTACTACTACTATTACTACTACTACTACTACTACTATTGGAACTATTACTAATACTGCTTCTACTACTCCTATTACTGGTACTACTACTACTATGTCTACTACTAATACTATTGATATTACTATTATTACTGCTACTACTTCTACTACTACTACTACTACTACTACTACTACTACTACTACTACTACTACTGCTACTACTACTACTTCTACTACTACTATTTGTACTACTACTTCTACTACTACTACTATTACTACAACTACTATTACTACAACTACTTCTACTACTACTACTACTATTACTACAACTACTTCTACTACTACTACTACTACTACTATTACTAATTCTACTGCAATTTCTACTAGTATTACTGTTACTGCTATTACTACTACAACTACTACTGCTTCTACTACTACTATTACTACTACTACTATTACCACTTCTACTATTACTACTACTACTACTACTACTACTACTATTTATTCTACTACTACTACTATTGGTACTACTACTACCACAACTGCTACTACTAGTACTACTACTTCTAATACTACTACTTCTACTGGTGTTACTACTACTACTAATACTACTATTCCTACTGCTATTTCTATTGCTACTACTACTACTACTACTACTACTTGTACCTCACCTGCTACTACTATTACTACTACTTATACTGCTACTACTACTACTACTACTACTACTAGTCGTACTACTATTACTTCTGCTATTGCTGCTGCTGCTGCTACTACTACTACTACTACTACTACTACTACTACTACTACCTCACCTGCCACTACGATTACTGCTACTATTACTACTGCAACTACTATTGGCACTACTACTACTACTACTACTACTACTACTACTACTACTACTACTACTACTACTACTACTACTACTACTAATAATGAAACTCCCAAATTGCCCTCCTACCACACAGCCTGCCACAGAAAGATTGTAAATATTTACTGGCCACAGATAATAGGGATCTGCTTGTCCACTGTGCACTAGAAGATGTCATGCCATAATAGCACAAAAAAAAGCGCTGGAAATGGATCAGTCACGTGCTCCGAAGAGACCCCAGCAACATCGCTAAAACAGCCACGAGATGGGCACCAGAGAGAGAAAGAGAGGACGACCCAAGACGACCTGGCAGAGAATTGTAGAAGAGAAAGCAAGCAGAATGCAGAACTGCTGGGGCACAGTAGAAATGTTGGCCGTGGACCGTGAGAGGTGGAGAGAGTTTTGTTGTTGCACTGTAAGACATCAGGAGAGCGTACTGGGTGGTGATTGCTTAGCTTATCGCTGACCAAGGGCACGGATGGAAGGATAGATTGCAGCTTTACGATTACTACTAGTAGTACTACTTTTGCTACCACAGCTCAGACTACAAATGTAGGAAAATCTATCACTACAAATAGAGATACTATAATTTAGCCGCTGTAAGTACTACCAGTAAACAATGCCTTCTCCCTTCTGGTACATAGTGGCCCACACGAGACAGCCATTTTTATACCCACCCCTGTCCCACTAATATCTGCCAATATTCTGCACCATCTTCTCTCTTTCACAGCCACCAAACTCTCCTTTCTAACACACTTCAATATTATCTTATTGCTTTCATTCTTAGTATTTCGAACCCACACATCCGTGCTCTCAAGCCGTACCAACTACCACATCAAACAACCCGGTTACATTTTTGCACAATGATTAATCCTTTTACCACGAAGTTTTCGGGACAGTCATCGATGTCCCAGCGCTGGGGACGGGGAAATCCATTATGACCCAAACTGGACCAAAGAACGTTAAATATTGGAATAAGATTTCCTGCCATTGATGACCCGATGCTGCTTCAGATATCCGTTGAAAAACGAAACACTGTGGGCGCTTTTGATTACCGACATCGTCCGACGCGAGATGGACTCGAGTACTATCAGAGTTTCGCTCTTCCTGTCTTTACCGTGCGCCTTCAAAGAAAATGAGGATCGATATTGTCCTAAAGGGAAGTCCTGTATAAGAATGTTCTTTTAAAATATGTTAGATTTTGGAGATTTTTTTTTTAGAGTTGTGTTACTTCCGTCTTCTGTTGAATCTTACAATAGTTGTAATTTCTAGTGGAAAATGCTACTTTGTTTGAGCTTAGGGAACTAAAAACCGTTTTGTTTTGTTTGTTTGTGTTCTTAAAATTTGGTATAAAACAAGTATTGCTTCTGAAATTTCCAGCGGGCTGTCAAGGTTAAAGGGGCAAAGTGCCAGGTAATAGCATAATGCCGTCAAAAGTCACTGAAATGTAACGAGTCTGAAAACAAACAAGAGTTAAGTCCACCTGGTCAGCTGATTAATGGGGGAGGCGGGCTGACTTCGGGTTGGCCGGTATTGGACAGAGTTGACTGAGAAAATTCTTGAGTGTGGACGTGTTCGTGACTGGAGAGAATGTATTTATAAAAATGGACTGCAGATTATTATGTCTTGAGATGTTATTGGAGGAAATAAAGCAATTATGTAATTGTCAGGCTTAAGTAGGTCACTTCTTCATTTTGTCTTCGTACACCACGTTCGTATTATCTGTCCGGTTCTGTCACAACGCACAACATTGTGAGTTATTATCTGAGATGAAACTCAAAGAAATACAACTTGATATCAGGCCAACAGCGCAGACCTCACACACTCATAAAGGCGAAAAGCAGGCTTTGAATGAAATTGGGCTTTGTGCTTTATCTTCATGACATACAAGTGTTTTACATGAACAGATATGCATGTTCAAAGTCTTACTGCTGATTTTGGCTCTATTTACATGAGTGTGGACAATAGGAAGTTTTGATTACCGCGGTGAATAAGGCTCTGTCAAACGGTAATACATGTAAATAAGTCGTAAAAGTGCTACTAAATATGCAGGAATATTTCAGCAGTAGTAGTTTAGCTTAAGGCAAGGAGACATTGTGGGGCTGGGAAGCCCACCCTAGCGTAAAAAGGGTCACTGACGCACTTGTGTCGGGAAATTTCACATGAAACCATAGAATATAAGCTTGTAAGACATCATCATCATCATTCATTTGCATGTCCCTTGGGAGGCAAACAGCACTCCTGTAGGCCTCTCGGTTGTGAGCAAGGTGGCCTGCTGCTGTTGCATCCATTTCCAGATCGTCAACGATGTCTTGCAGCCATCTTCGTTTTGGTCTTCCTCTTTTTCTTTTTCCCATTATGTATCCTTCCAATACGGTCTTCTCTAAATTTCCATGATTGCTGCTTGGGTGTCTTGGTATGTTTCCAGAAGATAGTTTAGCATTGCTTTCCTTCCGGCCAGTGACTGTAGTAGGCTTGTAAGACAAGGGAAACAAAAGTCAGCTGTCGGTGTAGTTAGGAATGAACTTCAAAGCAAATCCTGCTTGTATGGATTACATTTGAATCAATTTTTAAAAAAATGACGGAGTAGAAAATAACTACCAATATATTATCTAAAAATAAAACAAAGAAGTTCAAGTAAAAAGTTGGCTACAGGCAAAATACTTTCCTTTACGACGGTTAACAGCCTAGCCAGTTTAATCAAATACAGAAATATGTCTGAACCGAATGTTTTTCTTAACCTTAATATGCAACTTTGTGGATATTTTTTTTAATACTGACAGTTCTGTCATGCATAATTTATTCTTTTTTTAAATACTGGCAGTTTTGTCATGCATAATTTTTTTTTTTTAAATACTGAAAGTTCTGTCATGTCAGTTCTTTTTTATGTGTCAGACATATTCTTCTCACAACAAATGTCCTCCATTATTTCAGATCACAGAAGGTTCAGTACCTGGATGATGTTTAGATCTTGTCCTCTGTTCTGTTAGCATGGTCCAGGAAAACAAAAAGTCCAGTCCAGAAGAACGTGCCTTTCGAGACTTTAATTCTTTCATACCAGTTTTGTAGACTTTCATTCATATGTAAGAATAAATTAAATACATATACTAGTATGACGTTACCTTCTGTGATACGTGCGTGGATAAGGATATGACATAACCATATCTCAGTTTTCGATTTGTTGTTTCAATTCAACTATGTTCGTTCTACACAAAGGACAGTTGAACAGATACGGTGAATCTGGAATAGAGTGAAAGTTGTAAGATTAAGATATGAATACCAGACGCGCTAGCCTGTCCAATTTTCTTCTCTTTTAAAATAAAAATTCGTTCGTTCGTTCCTTCTCTCCTTGTTTACATAAACCAGAGAGGCGTCCTTGGCAACCCCAGGGCTCGATATCTTGGAACTATTTCTCCCCATAACGACTTGAAGCCTGTGGGAGTTTCTCAGCCAGGGACAGACAAGCTTTCTGGGAGAATCTGGCACACAGAAACCAGTCAGTATTAAATACAGTATGATCAACACTGATTTTCCTCTTCAATCTCTGACAGACGCTGCGATTAACTTTGTCTTCCTGTTTGTTTTTCACCTACATTTTCTGGTGTTTCTCCCCCTTTCGATGGTTAATAACATGCCTCAGATATATGTGGAGATTGAATTAAGGAATATGAGAATGTGAAAATAACAGGTCTGCGTGATTATGAGATTTCGTTGTTGTTATTTTTGTTATTGTTGCTATTATTTGTTTTATTGATATTGTTGCGTTTGTTGTCGCTTCCTGCCTTGTTGCTGGTATTTGCTGTTGTTGTTGCTTCTGTTACCCCTATTGTTTATTCTGATGTCGTTAGTTGTTTTATAATTGTTATAGTTATTGTTTATGTTATCGTCTCTTTTGTTTGTCCTGTTCTTGTTATTTGTTTTATTGCTGTTATACCTTTTTTATGTTACCGCTGTTGTTGTTGTTTGTCCTGCTGTTGTTATTAGCTCTGCTGTTGTTATAGCTTTTGTTTATTTTACTGTTGTTGTTTGTCCTGCTGTTGTTATTAGCTCTGCTGTTGCTATAGCTTTTGTTTATTTTACTGTTGTTGTTTGTCCTGCTATTGTTATTAGCTCTGCTGTTGCTATAGCTTTCGTTTATTTTACTGTTGTTGTTTGTCCTGATGTTGTTATTAGCTCTGCTGTTGCTATAGCTTTTGTTTATTTTACTGTTGCTGTTGTTGTTGTTTGTCCTGCTGTTGTTATTAACTTTGCTGTTGTTATAGCTTTTGTTTATTTTACTGTTATTGTTTGTCCTGCTGTTGTTATTAACTCTGCTGTTGTTATAGCTTTTGTTTATGTTACTGTTGTTGTTGTTTGTCTTGCTATTGTTATTAGCTCTGCTGTTATTATAGCTTTTGTTTATGTTACTGTTGTTGTTGTTTGTCCTGCTATTATTATTAGCTCTGCTGTTGTTATAGCTTTTGTTTATGTTACTGTTGTTGTTGTTATTGTTTGTCCTGCTATTATTATTAGCTCTGCTGTTGTTATAGCTTTTGTTTATGTTACTGTTGTTGTTGTTTGTCTTACTATTATTATTAGCTCTGCTGTTGCTATAGCTTTTGTTTATGTTACTATTGTTGCTTTTTATCCTGCTGTTGTTGCTGTTATTCTCCTGGTGAAAACGAATTAGAAAATCTTTACAAATTATGTTGCGATGGAACAAACAGACATTGACAAACTTGGCGTCTGTTGTTTTGCTCTTTTTACTAATGTGCGGATAATAATCATGGAAACCGCTTCTTAACAGGCTCCCCCATCATGACATTGACTTTGATCACAGACCTTGGTCTGAGTACAACATCACAGCAGACTATTGCAAAAACCACTACGCGGCAGTGGGAATAGATCCAGACCTGTTTTGATCTGTAAAGCTTCATAACACGGCCATCTTTAACATAATCGTCTTGGGTCTCTAGAATTTGGCCAAAGTGAAATAAAAACTGTGGTGGCCATTGGCTGATAAAATATCACCAGAAATATTTTCTGAAATCCAGGACATCATTGTTGGCTTCCTTCGCTGTAGAGTCAGTTTGAATATGAATGTTTTCCAGTTCATCTCTACACTTTGCGGGAGTCGCTGAATATCTATGCAGGCTCACTAGCTAAACATTGTAGTAAACAAGTTCAGTCTAGCTAAATATTGTAGTAAACAAGTTCAGTCTAGCTAAATATTATAGTTAACAAGTTCAGTCTAGCTAAATATTGTAGTACACAATGTCAGTCTAGCTAAACATTTTAGTAAACAAGTTCAGTCTAACTAAATATTGCAGTAAACAAGTTAAGTCTAGCTAAACACTGTAGTACACAATGTCAGTCTAGCTAAATAATGTAGTAAACAAGTTCAGTCTAGCTAAATATTATAGTACACAATGTCAGTCTAGCTAAATAATGTAGTAAACAAGTTCAGTCTAGCTAAACATTGTAGTAAACAAGTTCAGTCTAGCTAAATAATGTAGTAAACAAGTTCAGTCTAGCTAAATAATGTAGTATACACGTTCAGTCTAGCTAAATAATGTAGTAAACAAGTTCAGTCTAGCTAAATAATGTAGTAAACAATTTCAGTCTAGCTAAACATTGTAGTTAAAAAAAAGTTCAGTCATAATCAGTCATTCATTCATTCATTTGCATGTCCCTTGCAGAACTTTGCCCCCCAAACAGCTCTCCTCTAGGCCTCTCGGTTGTGAGCAAGATGCCCTGCTGCTGATGCATCCATTTGCAGATCATCAACGATGTCTTGCAGTCATCTTCGCCTTGGTCTTCCTCTCTTTCTTTTTCCCATTATCTACCATTCCAAGACTGTCTTCTCTAAATTCTCGTGACGTTTAATATGTCCAAAATAGTTTTCTCTGTTTAATCTTCTTTACTAGCCAGCCTTCTTCAATATTAATTTCTTGTAGTATAGATATATTTGTTCTTTTTTGTATCCACGATATTTGAAGAACTCTTCTGTAGCATTTACATTCAAAGGCATTTATGTGTTTCTCAGCTGTTTTGTTAAGTGTCCAGGTCTCACAGGCATATATTGCGATAGGAAAGATACACGCCCTTAAAAATCTTATTTTTGTAGCTCTGTCTGTTCCTGTCCACAGATTCTTTAGTTGTTTTATTTTTTGAAGAGCGATATATGTCCTTTTAATATCACTCACTGTATCTCCATTATTAGTTAGAAATTATGACAGACAATCAAAATTCTCCACCTCTTCTAATTTTTCCTCAATGAGATATATATCCCAGCTGCCTTAGTCATTCACACTGGCTAGTTCGAAATTACAGGAAGTCAAGAAATAAAATAGACTTGTCAGCAACTGGTGAGAGACATACCACGACTAACATCACAGTATACAACTTCTTCAAATATGAGAACAGACAACAAAATTCCGTCTGAGAGCAAGACACTGCTCACCCTGAGATTATCTAATTAAGAAGAAACTATCTGTACTCCGGTGTGCGTGAGTACCGACCGTTTCTACAGAGATATGTCAATATTCTGTATTTCAAGAGTGAAGGTACTTCAGCACTTAAAAAAAAGCAAGCCAAGTTTCACTAGAAATTCTAGTCAAATTTCTCCAGAAGGACAAAAGTCAACAGGCACAAAGAAAAACTGAGCGCCTCTGATCTACTGTACCGAGCATAGTGTGTATGCTAAGGTAAAAGGTAAAAGGTAAATTCTCGTTTACATGCCATTAAGGCATTTTGGGGATAAGGTGTTAGGCCCGTATTTCCAAGACCTTCTGCACACGAAAGTCTGATGTGGTCAGTATCACTCATGGCCGCAAATACCTTTCCAGATTTCTCTGGTACCCAGTTATAGGCTGGGTGGACCTTGGGGCTTTTTGGGTGTGTATGAGAAAAAAAATCCCACTGCTGGGACTCGAACCCAGTACCACTTGGAAAGTAGACCGAGCGAGTGTATATGTTTACCCTGCAGAAAATCAATTGCCATAATTTACTGCAGCAGAAAGCTGTAACAGTACGATGTGCTGCTGATGATGATATGAAGGAGAAAGTTGTAACAGTACGATGTGCTGCTGATGATGATATGAAGGAGAAAGTTGTAACAGTACGATGTGCTGCTGATGATCATATGAAGGAGAAAGAGACGGCATTATGCCAGACAGAGAATTGAGAGAATATACGCGACCTAATGTCTAAAGAAGAGCCCTCATTCTCTCCTGCTCTGACTCTGTGTCGTTGCAGCCCAAGATGTCCTGCTGTCACGACTGCCACGTCTGATCTTTCCCCAAAGCCTCTGGAGCACAGAAGAGACGGGCGCTACTTGAAGTTTGTCTACAGACTTGAATAAATAGCATAATATAGAATAAATAGAATATAATTATGTATACGGCGACTTTTGATAATTGTGAATGAAATGATTCTCTGATAATAAATGTGAAATAAAGACCAAAACAATTCACGAAAATTTCACTAGAGTTGTTTTTAGATGACTGTGTTTAGATGATTGTGTTTGGATGATTGTGTTTAGATGATTGTGTTTAGATGATTGTGTTTGAAATGACTGACAAAATGGTAGTAGCATATACAGTTCTCTACACATCCAATACATACTGGAGGCTGTATATAATAGTTGTGATAATTAATGCTTGTAATGTTACATGCAGTACTTGTGATATAACATGTAACACTTGTGTAATGTTACATGTAACACCTGCAATATTATTTGAAGACGTGTCAGATCATGGCAGTCAAGAAACTCTTATACAATGAATCCTCTGCATCATACCCGGTGTGCAGATGAGGTAGAAACCCCGAAGAAGGAAGCAGATAAAAGTTAATAAGGTCAAGGTAAAGATAGTCCCACAACAAATGCCGTCGGGGATGAAGCGTTAGAGGCCTCATTATGTTGGACCATCAGCGTATGAGGTAGGGTGGCCCTTTCCTCGCTGCCTTTCCTTCCCAGATTTTCTATAGTACCAATTTTACGATGCTGGGTCGACCTCGGGGCCGTATTGGTCAGGAAAAAAGTGTCCATTCGGTTGCTAGTTGAGTGCTCTAACCACTACGCTAGCCGGTCCCCTAAACGTTAATAAACAGATGGGGTTTGAAATTCATGACACAAAATGTGCAACACAAGATTTACTGATGTTAACATTGAAATGTGTGATTGTTTTCATTAGGGGAATTTTGCCTCCAAAAACGTGCCCATCATTTCCTGCAAGTTATAATTACTGGAAACCTAACAACTCCCACTACTTGAGACGGTTGGCGCACCGGAAGGAAGACAACAAATATTCTACTGGTTTCACGTCACTTCCGGGATGGTGTTTTTGCTAAACAGTGGGACAACAAAACCAGGTTGACTTGACTTCCAGCAGACATTTAACAAATCATTATTTTCGAGAACCGATTTGCTTTAATCCAAGGATGAGACTTTTTAGCTAAAAGCTGAAGTGTTATTTGTTTTCACTTTGTAAGCTGCCACTTTTTGATGCTACATGTGGACAGATACGACACTGGAACAGCATTATCTCCCAGCAAAATGGAAGGACGAAACTTTCAAAACTGATTTTAGACGTTTTTGTCTTCTTGAGAGATCTAGACAGCCAAAGAGCAAGAGAGTTAGAGAGATAGAGAACTAGAGAGCCAGACAGTTAGAGAGATAGAGAGATTGATTGATTGATTGAGCTTTATTTCAAAAGGGTTAAGAATTGGGCACGCAGGCCCGTCTGACATTCTGCCCTTTATCATACATCTTTCACTCTATTCCAGACATTCTACAAATATGCTGTTCATATAACAAACATAATTAACATTGAAGCTGAGAGACATAAAATAAAATATAACATTTACGTTTCGCTCTTAAACATTCACTCAGTACATAAGTAACTACATACATTATAAATGACAATCTACTAAACAAAATTTTCGGGACTATTCAGAAAACAATTAATTGTATTCGGTGTCTGTAAGGGCAGATTAAGATAACTTTTAAGTTTTATAATTCATGGAGGCATGTAGTCGACATCAAATAGATATTGGGAAAGCTTGTAGTTGTAGGAAGGAGTATAATTTATATTTTTTATATAGGATGGGAGGGTATTCCAAAGATGAGCAGCAGAATAACTAAAGCTTTTCTTGTAAAGATCAAGTCTAGGTTTTGGAAGACATATGGTGTTCAAGCTTTGGCTGTACTTTGGGCTAAATTTAAACAGGTTCCCTAGAGAAGGCCGGGCATGCCGTGAAAGAATTTGATGTACTAACTTGGCTTTGTTGAAGAGGAACCTGTTCTTAAGAGGTAGTATTTTGATACGTTTGTGATGATTAGTTGTTTGTGCTTGATCTTTGTCACTAATAAGCTTTACTGCTCGCTTTTGGAGAGAGCAAAGCCTCTTCGTATTTGACACTGAGCAACCATCCCAAACTGTTGAGCAATAGTCTAAATGTGTTTGTATATGAGCTATGTAGTATGTCTTCCTAGTGTCTTGATCTATGAAGTGCTTAATTTTAGCTAATTGGTATACTTTTTGTGCGATGAGTTTTGTTAGACATTGCACATGAGAGTTCCAGGTCAGATGTTGGTCAATAATAAGACCTAGTGTTTTGTGCTCGCTAACGTTTTCTATCTGTGATGTTTCTGTACAGAGCCGAAGTGTTGTTTTTGTTGCGTTCTGTAGTTTCTGTCTTGTTGTTATGAGCATTGATTTTGTTTTATCGGTGTTTATAATCATGCCATTATTTTTGCTCCATCCAATTAAATTGTATAACTCGACCTGAAGAGTTGATTCTAGATTAACACAATCGTAGTCACTGGTGTAGACTGTGCAATCATCGGCAAAAAGGTCACAAGAAGAGTGTTTAAGATGAAGTGGAAGATCATTGATATAGATAGCAAAGAGCAACGGGCTTAGAATAGAACCTTGCGGAACACCAGTGTCAACTTTAGCAGAATTTGATAGAGAATTGTTGAAGAATACTACCTGTTGTCTGTCTGAAAGAAACGATGCAATTAATTTTATTAGGTTAGGGTGCAATTTATAAGTCTTTATTTTTCTTACAAGAATATCGTGGTCAATCATATGAAATGCCTTTTTAAAGTCGACAAAGATGGCACCACATAGTCTGTCGTCATTTATGTTTACTAACCAGTTTTCTGTCATTTTGGTAAGAGCTGTGTGGCAGGAATTATTGGGTCTAAAGCCTGACTGACTGTCTATGAGTAAATTGTTCTCTTACATGTGTCGTAGAGTTATTTTGTGTATGTGTTTTTCGAGTGGTTTTGATAATGACGATAATATGGATATTGGTCTATAGTTGGTAAGATTGTTGGATGAGCCAGATTTAAAGCGAGGATACACCTTAGCAGTTTTAAAAGCCTCAGGGAAAATAACATTTTGCAATGCACTGGTTGTAAATATATGTTAGTGTAAGTGAAATGACAGGTGCAGCATAACGTAAGATCTTATTACTAATATCATCAAGCCCAGCTGTATTGTTGTTTTTTAAGGTTAAGAGATAACTGTGAACTTCACTGACTGTTAAGAATGGAATGTGTAACTGTTTAAAATCAGTACATCTGCTGTCCAGGAATGTTTGTAGTTCATGTAAGTCGCATACAGGAGCTGATACTGATGATTTAAGAACGCTGATTTCTTCTCTGAAATGTGTACTGATATGTGCGCTAGTGTATGCACGATTGATGGCTTGAGAATCAAATTATTTTCTTTTATTTGATAGGGTATTTATGGCTTTCCAAATTGATTTACTGTCTGATTTATTCTGTATTAGATTCCTGAAGTAATTTTTTTTTCTCTTGTCTTATTAAGTATTGAACTTTGTTTCTGGGTGAACGGTAGGTCATACAGTCCTTGATATTGTGCGCCCGGTTACGTTCTCTCATGGATTGTAGTATTTCAGGTGTTATCCAAGGTGACTTCGTCTGGTGTTTTACTCTCACCTCTTTCATGGGGACATGTTTGTCTAATATATCTCTGAAGATCTTTAGCCAATATTCTATTGCCTCATCAGGGTCAGTTAGTTGGCACACGTGTGTAAGTGAAGATTCTTGCAAATCATTAAGGAATAATTCTAGGTTAAATTTTCTGAAGCTCCTAAATTTCATACTGATGTGATTGTGTTTAGGAAGTTTATACCCCTTTCTTGTCCACTTAAGCAGACTGGGTAATGATCACTTAAAGAAGTATGAGGGATGTTACATTCAATGATGTTTTCTGGTTGGGCTACATATATATGATCTAATAATGTGGATGATACTTCTGTTACTCTGGTAGGTTTGGTGACAATTTGGCAAAGATTATAGGATAATATAATATTGCTCCAAGTTAGATTTGATTGTGCTAGATCTATGTTGAAATCTCCAAGAATGATAATATCTTTGAACCTAAAGGTTGAAACCTCATCCATCATAGTCGTGAAGTGATCGTACCACAGAGATGATGCATTTGGATTACGGTACAAAAGTCCAATAATTAATGGACTCTGGTTTGGCATTTTAACTTCCACCCAAATACACTCTACCTCTGATGATTCGAGGTCTTCTCTACTACTAAACTGGATAGTTTAGATATAGTTTAGAGATAGAGAGCCAGACAGTTAGAGAGCTAGAGTACTAGAGCTAGAGAGCCAAAGAGCTAGAAAGTAAGAGAGCTAGAGAACTAGACCCAGAGACCCAGAGAGTCAGAGAGCTAGAGAGCCAGAGAGCTAGAAAGTAAGAGAGCTAGAGAACTAGACCCAGAGACCCAGAGAGAGCTAGAGAGCCAGAGAGCTAGAAAGTAAGAGAGCTAGAGAATGAATGAATGAATGAATGAATAATCTTTTTTTTTCAAGGGTAAAGAATTGGGCACGCAGGCCCGTCTTACATTCTGCCCTTCATCACTCCATCCTTCATTCTTCCCACACACTTGATTTAGTACAAAAATACAATTTAAATTAGGAAAAACATATCAAAAGAGTGTAAGATTTAACTATTACATTCAAGGTAAAAGAGAAGAAGTCATTAACCTAATAAAATAGCACTCACGCACACATACACACAGACATATACATAAATAAAATACATTGTAAATCATCTTCTAACATATAGAGAACTAGACCCAGAGACCCAGAGAGAGCTAGAGAGCCAGAGAGCTAGAAAGTAAGAGAGCTAGAGAACTAGACCCAGAGACCCAGAGAGTCAGAGAGCTAGAGAGCCAGAGAGCTAGAAAGTAAGAGAGCCAGAGAACTAGACCCAGAGAGACAGAGAGCTAGAGAGCCAGAGAGCTAGAAAGTAAGAGAGCCAGAGAACTAGATCCAGAGAATCAGAGAGCTAGAGAGCCAGAGAGCTAGAAAGTAAGAGAGCCAGAGAACTAGACTCAGAGAGCTAGAGAGCCAGAGAGCCAATGGGAGACTGTTGGGAAAAACTGGACGAAAATTTCAGATAGATCCGTCTTAAATGTGTGGACGTTGTTTACATTTTGTTGATGTGCGAGATCAAAAACTTTTTCGTGTCACAAATTAGAAATTATAAACTTCGCTTTCAGTAAGTGCAGGAGGTTTTTAGTGCAGTAAACAGAGAGAGGAAGGGAGGTACGGAGGCAGCAAGGAACAGTGCATCACAAATCTCTTGTAGGATGTAGAGAAAAAAAAATCAGGTGAAGACTATGATGTGTGTGCGTGTGTATTTGTTTTACTGTACGAGAAGGCATCAAGCATACGGTCAAGGTTGTGCTGCCTTTCTGCTGCCATTTTGCAACAGTAAAAGGCAGAAGCCTGTAGGCATTTACTTATCTCCATTAGTAAAGTATTTAAATATTTCAATCGTTAAGATCCTGAGTTTTTAAAAAGGTAATCCTGTCCTGCCTTAGAGGCACACAGGGATATGGTGTTAGTGTCCATATTCTTAGAGGCACATAGGGATATGGTGTTAGTGTCCATATTCTTAGAGGCACATAGGGATATGGTGTTAGTGCTCATATTTTCCTTAGAGGCACATAGGGATATGGTGTTAGTGTCCATATTTTCCTTAGAGGCACATAGGGATATGGTGTTAGTGTCCATATTTTCCTTAGAGGCACATAGGGATATGGTGTTAATGTCCATATTTTCCTTAGAGGCACATAGGGATATGGTGTTAGTGTCCATATTTCCCTTAGAGGCACATAGGGATATGGTGTTAATGTCCATAATTTCCTTAGAGGCACATAGGGATATGGTGTTAGTGTCCATATTCTCCTTGACCTGTCAGCACACTAGAGGGTGATATGGTCAGTATCACGCCTGGCCGCCTTTCCTTCCCTAACTCTAGAAGAAGTCGGGTACCCATTTCTACAGCTGGGTGATTGGGGTGCCTCCAGTCGGATTCGAACCCCAGATCTTCACCACTCAGACACCCATAATTATTGACTGAAATCTTTATGCATGTAGTAAAGTATTAATTGGATTCTTTACAACTGTAATAAATTATTGACACAGGTCTTTACGAATGTAATAACTTATTTGGTAAATAGAGGTGTATGGTACCGTTTTACACTGTGTAGAGGAGTGAGGAAAAAACAAATAGCAGAAAGTATGAGAGTAAGATGAGAATGATTCAGTGAAAAACACACAACATCCAATATTTCGGCATGAGCCTTTCTCAAGGATTACATACACAAACACAACAACATATAACTAAAAGAACATCAAAATGAAACTTAGCTTTGTCACATTCTCCTAGCAAGAAAACACTCGAATGCGTCCTAGGACGAGGACAATTTCCACAAAGAAAACGGATACAACCAATCGATATCAGGGGCGGGGAAAGGGAGAGATGGTGAGGGGCGGGGGGGGGGAAGGTGCAGGGACGAGACTAGGAGGGGCAATAAACACATGTAGGCCACGAGAGAAACAGGTAGTGGTGAGGAGGAGGGGAGCGAAGCTGGGAGATAAAGTGAAACTGATGAGTGAAGAAACGAGACCAGGAGGGGCCATAAACACCTGTAGGTCGCTAGAGAAGCAGATGGTGGTGGGGAAGGGGATGGAAGGGATGAAATTTTCCTCGCCCTAGGACGCATCCGAGTTCTTTTTGATGTTCTTTTAGTTATATGTTTTTGCGTTTGTGTATGTAATCATTGAGAAAGGCTCACGCCGAAATATTGGATGTTGTACGTTTTTCATTTAATAATTCTCATCTTACTGTCATACTTTCTGCTGTTTTTTTTTTCCTCACTCCCTGTGCCGCCGTGTAAAACTGTACCATACACCTGCATTTACCTTTATTACTAGAACCAGTCTTGCTGTCTCCTTTTAATAAATTATTGACTCAAATCTTTACAAATGTAATAAACTGCTGACTGAATCCTTCACAAACTTCATAAATTCCGCTACTGTTCTAGTATGTGGACATTTGGCAGTGTCCCAGTTTTTAAAACTATTTTTTTTAAATTTCTTTTTGTCGAAAAAGAGTTTTTGATGCCTTCAGTCGCCTTTCGTTTTCTTTTTTTTTAATTTAAGCGTCGTAGAAAAATGGAACGTTGCTTTTCCATAGAACAAATAGTTAGAATGATCGATAGAGCTTTGTAAGATGTTCCAACAATTCGATCAATCCACCCCACCCCTGGCCATTTTAAGGCCTTTCATCCCAGGGTTGGTGTGAAGAATGGGCTGCAGAATCTTCTCACGACGCTCCACTGAAAGGACAAATCCCAGGGAGGGGAAAAAATAAGAAAACACGCTGACCCACATTAACAAAAACCCAAACTCTTGATTCACGAGATGGAAGTATGAGCAGAGTCGTGGAGATAAATGAAAATAAATGAAGCTCAAAATATAAAACTGGTGGAAACAAAACGGTTTAGATTCTGTCTGCAATGCTAGTTTGGACAAACTAACAGTCTTTACAAAATTACTCAAATGCAATATTAGAGGGGACACGTCAAAGACCATAAAATTACTCAAATACCATAATAAATGTAAATAGAGGTGTATGGTGCGGTTTTACAAAGCGGCAGAAGGAGTGAGCAAAATGAGGAAAAAAAAAGAATAGAAAATATGAGAGTAAGATGAGAATTTATAAATGAAAAACATACAACATCTAATATTTCGACTTGAGACTTTTTCGCGGATTACATACACAAACAAAACGACATATAACTTATCTTAGTGGCGTCCTCCTGAATAGGAAAGAACAAGAATGCGTGTCCCTTTGACTAGGCATAGAGACTAAATGTGGGGCACAAAGGAAACCAGGAGGACGGCACTCAGGTAAGTTATATGTCGTTGTGTTTGTGTATGTAATCCTCGAAAAAAGGTCACGCCGAAATATTGGATGTATGCTTTTCATTTATGCGTTCTCATAATTTCTATTCGTTTTTTTTCACTTTACTCACTCCCTCTGCCGCTTTGTAAAACTGCACCATATACACTTCTATTTACCTTTATTATTTGAACCAGTTTTACTGCAGTCGCCATCTCTTTTATCTGACAAATACAATAATAGAGGGGACAGGTCAAAAGCCATAAAACTAGTCAGTGCCATATTGGAAATGGCAAGATAAGGCTAACAAAATTACTCACGTACTATATTTTGAGATAAGCCAAGGACACGAAGCAAGGCGATGATGAACATTTTCATGTCTCCAGTTCTTCTGTAGCTCTGGTTACAGAAATATTTGTAATGTATTATTTGTGTAAAGAACTTCAGAAAAAGGGGGATGGAGAGGAGAAAGAGAGAGAGAAAGAGAGAGAGAGAGAGAGAGAGAGAGAGAGAGAGAGAGAGGAAAACACTGAGATTGAAGAAAAAGCGAGGAGAAAATATTGTCCAGGCATTGTTCGTCTTACAACTTTGGATTTCGCCATAAAAAATATAGAAGAAAGGCGATCCGGAGAAATAATAATAATAATAATAATCTAATATTTCAACTTCCTTGTCTTCAATGCTCATTTCATGATTGTATCAAAAAATGTCTTCTTTTTATAGTGGATAATGTGATGATTATAGCAGCAGATTCGTATTAACCAAGCTGGGCTGTACAGGACGACGATATTCACGTAAAAAAATAAAGACAAATAAACCACAGTTACATTTCAGTAGACAAATAAACCACAGTTACATCTCAGTAGACAAATAAACCACTGTTACATTTCAGTAGACAAATAAACCACAGTTACATCTCAGTAGACAAATAAACCACAGTTACATTTCAGTAGACAAATAAACCACAGTTACATCTCAGTAGACAAATAAACCACAGTTACATCTCAGTAGACAAATAAACCACAGTTACATCTCAGTAGACAAATAAACCACAGTTACATCTCAGTAAACTGTAAGTAACAGTTCTAACCTTTACACATACATATTTTAGTGGGAGCAAAGATAACAGTTCTAGAGGACAGAGTAGATGTCTGGGACGACAAATTAGGAACACTTTTCCTTCTTCTCATGAAGCTACATCATCCCTCAACCTGGCGTCCGGCGTGGGGTTGACCAGTCTTCACGGTGGTGGAGAGTGCAGAAAAAGTACTCCTCGGATATATTTCTAGCAACTGTAATCCACTCCTCATCCGACACTATTCTCTTGTTACCAGATAATGGCAGATTCAAGCACAGAGAACTGAAGTAATGTATAAAGTTTAGGACAAAGGAAAATATATGCTTTTAAAAATAAAGCATTCTGGTTCATGTTTTTCTTTTAATCTAGCGTTTCCTCTCTGTAAATATCTGCACCAAAATAATCTCATAGAATGTACAAAAATGGCCAGAAAATGTTTCATAAAGATCCTCAGAAAAATCTGTTTTTAGACGCCCTATGAACATTGCAAAACTGGCAACTTTGTTGCGAAAAAAAAAAAAACATGAAAGTTGCGTCAGCAGAGAAATCTAAAAACAGTTTCTACTTCGTTTACGCTGTAAGGTCGAGGTAAATTGACAAGAGTTTTTTGGGAGGTCCTTTTGTGCTTGATAGTACAAAGATTTTCTCTTTTTTTCTCTCTCTCTCTCTCTCCCTCTCTTTAATACTCCAAGCCCTCAAGACTCGCTGCTACAGACACAGTTTGCCTCCTTCTATGTTTGTCCTTGGCTTTCTCTCTCTCATTGTTTACTGCAAGCTCTCTTAGGTCTTCTGCTACATTGTCTCTCCACCTTTGTCTTGCTCTGTTCGCTAAACATCACTCCCACAAGCTTCTCTGTATACCCGAGCTTAGCCGGGTGACTAGCTTTCATTCTTTCTCTGTGACTCAACCATTGTAATATATGAGCTTCTAAACTAGAGCCAGCCATTGTAATGTATGAGCTTCTAAACTAGAGCCAGCCATTGTAATATATGAGCTTCTAAACTAGAGCCAGCCATTGTAATATATGAGCTTCTAAACTAGAGCCAGCCATTGTAATATATGAGCTTCTAAACTAGAGCCAGCCATTGTAATATATGAGCTTCTAAACTAGAGCCAGCCATTGTAATATATGAGCTTCTAAACTAGAGCCAGCCATTGTAATGTATGAGCTTATAAACTAGAGCCAGCCATTGTAACATATGAGCTTCTAAACTAGAGCCAGCCATTGTAATATATGAGCTTCTAAACTAGAGCCAGCCATTGTAATATATGAGCTTCTAAACTAGAGCCAGCCATTGTAATATATGAGCTTCTAAACTAGAGCCAGCCATTGTAATATATGAGCTTCTAAACTAGAGCCAGCCATTGTAATATATGAGCTTCTAAACTAGAGCCAGCCATTGTAATATATGAGCTTCTAAACTAGAGCCAGCCATTGTAATGTATGAGCTTATAAACTAGGCATGACTACTAGCTCTTTGTAGAAACTATGAATTTATCATTTGGTTCCGGTTATTGAAGCTCTGTTATCAAATCTTCACACAGGACTGAGAGTTATTCCCAAGACTCTGTTCTCTAAACGTTGTAAATGTATTTCACCTGTTTACATTTTATGCCATGTTTCTAAGCAATGCGGGCCTGCTGATGTTATTGTAAGTCTTATTATTCTCATAGACAGCTAAGATTAAAATTATGAATGCTCTTTTGTGAAATAAATTCCTACGAGGTACTTAAACATGATATATATGTTCAGTATATACTCATATATACTCATATATATATATATATATATATATATATATATATATATATATATATATATATATGCAGATGAAACCACTGACAACAATTATTGAGGAAAGACGCTGGCGATGGTTGGGACATGTGCTCCGAATGACTGACAACTCACTACCAAAAATAGCACTAAGATGGACACCACAGGGGAACAGAAGTAAGGGTAGACCAAAAGAGACATGGAGAAGAACAACAGAAAGGATGTTGAGCAATAGAGGGCTCACCTGGGCAAGAGCAGAAAAAAAGGCGAAAGACAGGCATTTGTGGAAAACCCTTGCGGAAGCCCCATGTGCCCTGGGCACTTAAGGTTCAGAGAGAGAGAGATATACTCACTTTCTTGACTGCTAAGAATGGGTTTCATTATAGAAGGGAGATTTATCAATCAATAAAATTAAGAGTTATCAGGCTTCGCAATTAAAAAAAAAAGTGATTATTTTATGAAACTCTACGATATATAAAATTGGAACTCCCACTCCCTTACCGACACTAAGTCCGTGCACACACACGATAATTTTAAAACAGTTCTATTAGGATCCTTTTTTAATAATTGTATGTATATCTGATTGATCTTTTGGTCCCAGAGATATCGATACTCTACAATTTGTGTGCTTCGATATATTGCGATCGCTAATTATAGTCGAGCAGGACAAGGAGCGGTTACGTCTGTTTTGTTAACTAGTATCGATCGTGTTGCAATCGTGGTGTTATTTTCACCTTCCGAGTAATCAGTGGACTCGATATGGAAGTGCGATTCATGTCCAGGTTGGATTACACCCTGTGTCTTTGCCTTTATCTTAAACTACAAATTTAGCTTCTCTGAATCCAGTGCCGAGATGGTCTTGAAAGACAATGACCTTGTGGAATAGTGAGTGGGTTACAGTAACTTACATGGAGCCAAGGAGAAAATTTCTGGGCAGCCCCAAGAGTGTAAGGACTGCGTGGAGACGATGTTCCGAAACAGTGCTACTAGGACAGCCAGAAAGAGGTGGAGTAGGACTAGCCAACTGCTGCTCCACATCATTGTTGTGGAAGAAACAATCATTGTTCCTTATTTTTCAAAATTCAGCACTCGCTGTCGTTTCTTCCGTCGCCGCTGCCTTTTTTAGACGTAGCTACATGCTGACGATTAATCATGCTTACCGCCCTTCACTGTTTCTTTCTATGATTATCTCCACCTTTGCTGCAACTGGCTGTTTCTTTCTATGATTATCTCCACCTTTGCTGCAACTGGCTGTTTCTTTCTATGATTATCTCCATCTTTCACTGCCCTTCACTGTTTCTTTCTATGATTATCTCCACTTTCGTTGATCTAGACCGCAGTATATTTTGTAATTAACTTATATTTATGATTTTGATCGTCTAAAACACCCTGTCACTTTACACGTTATGGAAATAATATTTATGACATAATCCTTTACTGATTACATATTAAGCTGAGCAGACATGTCTAGGGCCCTGGAAAGGTGCAGGGAGGGGAGGGGGGAGAGATTAAAAAACCTTGGAGATACAGATTATTTTTTCATGAGACAGTTATTTGTAAATGTTGATGCACCAGCACGCTATGTTATACAAGAGCCAGTGGCTTGTGTTTGGTCTGTGCAAGACAAAGTCATATAGTGGTGGTAGTAGAGATCACAACTGGAGAAAAGGGATCTTTGCTAGGTTTAACCTGTATATGATACAAAGTAGTCCGCCCAGAGGCAAATATTACTCATATCAAACGCGTTTTTTGTCATAATCCACTTTGACCAATTGTTCATATCAAAAACAAACATTCACGTTAATTACATATATAAATTGTTGATTTATTTTAGTTGGTAATCAATTTATATATTAATTTTTTTTCTTAAATCAGTATTACACAGTAATCAAGATATTAGGAAGCTGGCAAATATATTATTCAGCGATTCTCAGGCTTTCTCACAACAAGGACCCCTGAATGCAAAGAAAATTTCCAGCAGACCCCGCTTATAATCCATCACCACCTGTTATTAACTTTTTAAAAAATGCACTTTTCAAATATTCTTGTCACGGGGGTTTTCGGCAAACCACTGGCGCCGCTGCCACTTTGTCCTTTTTCTTTTCTTTTCTTTTTACATTTATAATGAAGATGGAATGAATTTAAAATTGTCGCTTTATTCTTTTTTTTTTTCGTTAAATATTCGCAAAATATTCTTAGTTAACAAGAAAAATGAGCTCGAATGTTAGCACATTTTCACGTTAACAAATGAATAGCAAATGATTGCCTCAATTTGTCAGCTGTCCGGAAATTTGGGTTTTTCAAAAATTTTCTCTCCATTACGAGAAAACACCACAGAACAAATATGTTTTTACAAATTTGATTTGTAAGAAGCTTAGTTATTCCTATTTTTTAATATTATTTTTAAAATAAATTTCAAGTGTTTTCTGTTTCGTTTACTCCTTTATATGTAAATCTATCCCATTAAATGTAATTCATGCCGTTTTTCACATATTTTGCATGCTTAGGAAATTTGTGCTTGAAATTAGAAAAAAAAAAGGTTAATGCCTGGTTTGGCTTGCTTATCTCTCTTTCGCTTCGCCTCTGGCCCAGACAGTAACGTAATCTTTGACGAAGCCTGCCACATTGGAACTGGCATTTCAAGTTGGCGCTCGTTTTGTCGACGTTTTTCCAAACTGGAAAGTTCGAAGGTTACTTTGTTGTCTTCCCTCTAAACGTTCTGCTCCAGTTTCTGGTATTTGTTGCCAAGTCTGTCTCGTTTGTTACTCGCGCTCTATCTTTCTTAGCTTGAATGATGAATCGTTTGTTGACTTCAGTCATTCAAAATCTCTTTACTGGCCTCAGTCATCGAACTGTATTGGGGAAAGGCAATCATTTAGATTTTCTTCTTTTGGTCCAGCCATTTTTTATATATTTTCCCCTAAATTTCAGTTTTCCATACAGTAGCCAGTCTGTCTTGACTGTTATAAATCTGACATTTCTTTCACTAGAAGTGTGAGTTTTAGGGCCTTCCAGACAGGGCCGTCTTAAAAGTACCTGGGGCCCCTTGGCACAACAATGCACTGGGCCCTCCACCATTCCTCTTTAACGTACGCAAGTAATGTCAGGAACTCTTAGACTTCCGTGGGCTTGCTGAACCCACCTGGCACTTGGGGAGTCTGGGCAGTGCAATTCTCACTTACCCCTTACCCTTTCAAAGCCCTTCCACCTGCCCCTTCACCCTTTCTCTGCCCTCTAACCCTTCCCCTGCTCCAGCGCCCTTCCCCTGTCCCTTCCTTCTGCTTCTTCACTCTTCCCCTGCCCCTTTCGTCTGCTCCTACCTCTTCCCCTGCTGCCATCTTCTGCCCATTCACTCTTCCCCTACACCTTCCATCTGTCACTTGACCCTTCCCTTGTACCTTCCTTTTGGCCTTCACCCCTTCCCCTCCTCTTCTTTCTACTTCTTCACACTTCCCCTGTCCGTTCCTTCTGCCCCTGCACCCTTCTCCTGCCCCTTCTTTCTGCCCGTTCACCCCTCCCCTGCCCCTTCCTTCTGTTTATTCATTCTGCCCCTTCACTCTTGCCTTGTCCCTTCCCATGCCTAGTCATTAGGCCACTTCACCCTCTCGCTGCCCCTTCCTTCTGCTCCGTCCCTTCTGCCCTTCACCAATTCCCCTGACCTTTAGTTCTACCCTTTCATCTTTCTCCTGTCCCTTCCTTCTGTCCCTTCAAACTTCACTTGAATCTTCCTTTTGCTCCTTTCCTTCTCTTCTCCCGTCATTCTTCCCCTTAACCCATCCCCTGTCCCTACCTTCTGCTATTTCCTCTCCCTCTGCCCGTTCCTTCTACCCCATCACCCATCTCCTGCCCCTTCACCATTCTCCTGCCCTTTCCTTCTGCCATTTCACCCTTCTCCTGCCTCTTCTCTCTTACCCTGAACTTTCCTTCTGCTCCTTCACCCTTCTCTTGCCTCCTTCTTCTGCTCCTTCACCCTTCTCTTGCTTCCTTCTTCTGCTCCTTCACCCTTCTCTTGCCTCCTTCTTCTGCTCCTTTACCCTTCTCTTGCCTCTTTCTTCTGCTCCTTTACCCTTCTCTTGCCTCCTTCTTCTGCTCCTTCACCCTTCTCTTGCTTCCTTCTTCTGCTCCTTCACCCTTCTCTTGCTTCCTTCTTCTGCTCCTTCACCCTTCTCTTGCTTCCTTCTTCTGCTCCTTCACCCTTCTCTTGCCTCCTTCTTCTGCTCCTTTACCCTTCTCTTGCCTCTTTCTTCTGCTCCTTTACCCTTCTCTTGCCTCCTTCTTCTGCTCCTTCACCCTTCTCTTGCCTCCTTCTTCTGCTCCTTACCCTTCTCTTGCTTCCTTCTTCTGCTCCTTCACCGTTCTCTTGCCTCTTTCTTCTGCTCCTTCACCCTTCTCTTGCTTCCTTCTTCTGCTCCTTCACCCTTCTCTTGCTTCCTTCTTCTGCTCCTTCACCCTTCTCTTGCCTCCTTCTTCTGCTCCTTTACCCTTCTCTTGCCTCCTTCTTCTGCTCCTTCCCCTGCCCTTTCCCTTTCCCCTGCCTCTTCCTTGTGACCCTCCACACATCCCCTGCTCCTTACTCCTTTACCCTTCTCCTGCCCCTTCACTCTTACATTTTCCTTTCTCTTGTCTCGTCCCCTGCTCTTCCCCTTCCCCTGCTATCTGTTTTTCGTCCCGTTATGCCCCCCCTCACCCCCGAAGTACTCTGGACCTATCCTCAAAACAGAAAATCCCCCCATCCCTGGAGCAGTGCACCAGCTGGACCATTCCCCCCTCCTCTCTTAAGGCCTGTCTGAGGTGTCCACTGTGTTGTCTGTTTACCTGATCAGACAGGCAAAAAATGATGAATGCTAAATAACACTACACAGACAATAGTAATATCACATATAACACTATGATACATATAGTAACACTATCAAACTACAATATCTGTGACAAAATAATGACACAACTGCCTTCCCTATCTATCTATCTATCTATCTATCTATCTATCTATCTATCTATCTATCTATCTATCTATATCTATCTATCTATCTATCTATCTATCTATCTATCTATCTATCTATCTTCCTTCTGCCCTTCACCAATTCCCCTGACCTTTAGTTCTACCCTTTCATCAAATAGATAGATAGATAGATAGATAGATAGATAGATAGATAGATAGATAGATAGATAGATAGATAGATAGATAGATAGATAGATAGATAGATAGATAGATAGATAGATATTTGTTTACATTACTTCAGACATCTACTGCAGACTTTTGTTGCAAACACTGATTGTAAACAATAAGATGTTATACAAAGTTCTCCTACTTTGACCATAGTTTGGTGGGTAAATAATAATTACACGTAATATACACAACTGAGAGAGTAATATTGTTACATGTATATAGTTCTTTCCTGTACTGAACATGTAGATGAGACTGAAACGTAACAGTCTGCCATTTCAACTTAACATTTCAACATAATCATGTTTATTATATGCTTAACATATTTGTATTGTTTGATGTCTGTTAGGGAGATACAGTTATGTGATAAAAGTCAGAGTGTCAGAAAGGCAGGCATGCCCATGTCTTCGCTCTTTGCAAATACATTTCAGTCAATCAGTCAATCATTCAACCAATCAGTCAGGCATTTACTGTCTGTATCTGCAGTTTCGCTTGGATAAATTGGACTTTTTAAAAAATCCCTATATAGAGCCATGAGGTGGAGAGAGTTTGTTGCTGCACTGCAAGACGCCACAGGGCGTATTTACTGGACGTTAACTACTTAGCAGCCGATCGCCGACCCCGGACACGGACGGATGGATGGATTAATGGATGGATGGATGGATGGATTAATGGATGGATTAATGGATGGATGGATGGATGGATGGGGGGATTAACGGATGGATGGATGGATGGATTAATGGATGGATGGATGGATTAATGGATGGATGGATGGATGGATGGATGGATGGATGGATGGATGGGTGGATGGATGGATGGATGGGTGGATGGATGGATGGATGGATATAAGGTCGTAGACCTTGTAACTAGATTGTGATATCCGCGCTTTTCGATGTGAAACATTGAACACCAACATGGCTTATTGTGAGGGCCGGGTTTTTTTTTTCCTCATTTCGATCCTTATCAATTAGAGATAATCCTCAGAGTGGTGGAGCAGTCCTAGAAGTGTGCTTCATATTTGCTTCTATGAAAAGCTACGAAACGTGGTTAAAAGCTTCCAGAAACCAACACAGTGCTGATACTGCGTGCTGCTGAGAACAGGTCACGTGACGTCCAGGAGAAACGTTGGAAACCGGCGTAACAGCTTCTCTCCTGCTCCACCCACTTTCCACTGCCAAATTATTTGGCCATTCTGTTTCCATCCAATAGGACCCCCCCCCCTCATCCAAGAAGCCAAAAACAAGGAAAACCCTCGGGGGACCCCTGGAACAACGAAGCCCCCTCTCCTCTCTCATTGGGCCTTCTCACAGTTACAGATCTTTCCATACAACAGACACATAGGCATATAGACAGACATATAGGCATACAGACAGACACATAGTCATATAAACAGACATATAGTCATATAGACAGACATATAGGCATACAGACAGACGCATAGGCATATAAACAGATGCATAGGCACATGGACAGACACATAGGCATACAGACAGACACATAGTCATATAGACAGACATATAGTCATATAGACAGACACATAGGTATACAGACAGACATATAGGCATATAGACAGACATATAGTCATATAGACAGACATATAGTCATATAGACAGACATATAGTCATATAGACAGACATATAGGCATACAGACAGACGCATAGGCATATAAACAGATGCATAGGCACATGGACAGACACATAGGCATACAGACAGACACATAGGCATACAGACAGACACATAGGCATATAGACAGACATATAGGCATATACACAGACACATAGGCATATCGACAGATACATAGGCATACAGAGACAGACACATAGGCATATAGACAGATACAGAACGGACGAAGGAACGAATGAACGAACATACTTTATTTCCAAAGGGTTAAGAACTTGGCACGCAGGCCCGTCTGACATTTTCCCCTTCATCATACAGCTTTCACTCAGTCACAGTCATTCAGCATTTGTTAATGAGCATAATAATTATGAAGACACATTTAAATGATTACATAAATAAATAATCAACTTATCTCATGTCCATACACTCCACACTCTGATTTATGCAACAACGTGAAATAAACTTGTATTCTTAACATTCATTCAAAACTAACAAATTTATAGAAAAGCTGTTTTAAAAAACGCAACAATCAAGTCATACTTTAAACTACTTTAGACTATTCTTAAGGAGGCATATAGTTCATATCAAACAGATGTTGACAAAGTTTGAAGTTATAAGAACGAATATTACTTACACGTTTTACATGAATTGGTAGGGCATTCCAAAGGTGGGCAGCTGAGCAAGAGAAGCTTTTTGTAAACATGTCAAGCGTTGGTTTTGGGAGGATACAATTGCTTAAGCGTTGACTGTGCTTTGGATTGGATTTGAACAACGACCACAGATAGGGTGGGGCATTGTGCCATATAGTTTTATGAATTAACTTGGCCTTATTGACACGAAATCTCTTCCTGAAGGGTAGAATATCAAGATTTGTGTCCTAATTTGTAATACGTGCTGCATGTTTGTCATCTATGAGCTTTGCTGCTCGTTTTTGAAGTGAGTAAAGTCTTTTCATGTTTGACATGGAACAACCACCCCAGACTGTGGAGTAGTAGACCAAGTATATTTGTATATGTGATCATAGATAGATAGATAGATAGATAGATAGATAGATAGATAGATAGATAGATAGATAGATAGATAGATAGATAGATAGATAGATAGATAGATAGATAGATAGATTATGCTCATGTTATCACTACTCAGTCATCTATTTCACACTGGACATCTGTTCCACTCACTTCGCACGCGCGGGCTGTCCCTTTTCACTGCTCGCGCGAACTTCACTCTTGTCGCTGACGTCTCAGATGGAATTTTAAAAAAAAGGCCAGTGTTGGCTGAGTTCTATGGACACTCAATACCAATCATGTGTTCCCTTCCATTTCATGTTGGAAATGAGTGCTAACTTCGGTAAAAAATTTAACGAAACAAAAGGTGTTAACAACTGTTCTGTTTCATTCTAGAAGTTGAATGCGATGTCTCTAGTGATACACTCCTCTGTTTTTGCTGTCTACTTTCTGATGACAGAACTTTTACAGATAGTTAATAACTATCTTGCGAAGCTGACAGAGAATATGAATCTGTGTATTTTATAACAAGAGGAAAAAAAATATTGTTTAAATTTAACGTTGCTGTTGGATTCCAGAGAATGAGCGATTACATTGACCACGAAATAGAACTAAGGCACCTTTGAAGGTGAGTATGTAACAGATTTTAATTTATTGAATTTCATTTCAACTTTTGAGCTTTCGTTATTTATAAAGACTATGCTGTGTTTTATTATTACATATATACTCATAAATTATGTCCCGTAATTTGTAAAACGTTTTTTACTTTAGTTACTTGAAAGTCGCGTTTAAAATATTTGCATTACACACCTGTACGAGTAACCTGGGACTGAGACTTCAGCTTGGAGAAGGCGTGTCAGCTTGACAAAAATGTAAAATAGCATTTTTTTAAAATGGAAATTAAAAAAATTCAGTTTCCAGGTAGTATGTCTTAAAATGTCTTAAATTCTTGTCATTTTTGCAAACATAATTTAAATGTATTAGTGAAATATAATGAAGAATTAAAGACAAATTAAGAAGATAATGAAATGGATTAATTAATGAAGGTAGATGTGCAAAACAGGAAACAGATTAAAAGTCATTGACAGAAATATTCAGGGAATGTAAGATATAAACCTCTGTATGCCTATCTTTTTTTATCCACGCAGGTATTAACACCTTCTTATTCTCGCAGTTATTAACACCTTCTTATCCACGCAGGTATTAACACCTTCTTATTCTTGCAGTTATTAACACCTTCTTATCCACGCAGTTATTAACATCTTCTTATCCACGCAGTTATTAACACCTTCTTATCCACGTAGGTATTAACATCTTCTTATCCACGTAGTTATTAACACCTTCTTATCTACGCAGGTATTAACACCTTCTTATCCACGCAGATATTAACACCTTATCCACGAGGGTATTAACACCTTCTTATCCACGCAGTTATCAACACCTTCTTATCAGCCATTTCTTATTAACCCTTTCTCTACAAAGTAAACGCCGGCTGCAAAATCCTCTTTATTGTTCGATGTCTTTCTAGCATTTGTTTCAGTTAGATATTACTCACATTGTTCGTTTTCTATCCACTGTGATTGTGAAAGATATTTTAACAAATAATTTCATTTACGAGCTGATAAAGAGTAAAAGAAACTATTTCTCTTCTTATTTTATTCTAAATAAACTAATGCTGGACGTGAACTGCCCGGCCTACGAAAGCTCTGTGCTGAGGTTTCAAACATAAAAAATGTTCTCGTTTGAAAACTCTGATGAAGAATATGAAGGGATTCACACTTTATAGTTTCTCTTTTGAAATTATATTACAGACTGCAATAACTATCAATATGATGATTATCACTACTGTTATTACAACCATTACTATTACTACTACTACCACCACCACTATTACTATTACTGCTACTACTAGTACAACTACTACTACTACCACTACTATTATTACTAATGATATTACTACTACTACTACTACTACTACTACTACTACTACTACTACTACTACTACTACTGGAATTGACATGTCTGTTAGTGCATGAAGAAGATAGAGAACTTCTTGTTTGAAACGGGACGACACTCGAAGGGCACAGCGAAAAGGAAAGCAATATATATATATATAATTATAGAAAACTATAGAAAATATTCTGTGTAAAAGAATAAACGAATGATGAAAGTGTAAGCAGAAACTTTTTTCTAGTTAAAAACTAACTGTGCTTCCATTATCTGTTGTGTATACTGCATCAGACACTTTTATACCAATACATTTTTTATTGTTCTTTAATACCAATTTATTTTCCTTGCAGTTACTCTTGAATTTAACTTTCCTAACTCATTTTCTCGAATTTCAATTTTCCGTCTGGTTTCTTTGAATCATGGCTTCACAGTAATTTTTTTTTTATGTTGAAGACCTGTTTGTCTGAACGCTAAAATGTCTTTTCAACAAAATTTCCTTTACAAATTGTATTTACTATTTGTCCTGTCATTCAGTGTGGCAGAATAAGTATTAACACCGGCACTATAATAGACATGAGTGTTAGCGCCGGCACTATAATAGACATGAGTGTTAACACCGGCACTATAATAGACACGAGTGTTAGTACCGGCACTATAATAGACATGAGTGTTAGCACCGGCACTATAATAGACATGAGTGTTAGTACCGGCACTATAATAGACATGAGTGTTAGTACCGGCACTATAATAAACATGAGTGTTAGTACCGGCACTATAATAGACATGAGTGTTAACACCGGCACTATAATAGACATGAGTGTTAGTACCGGCACTATAACAGACATGAGTGTTAGTACCGGCACTATAATAGACATGAGTGTTAACACCGGCACTGTAATAGACATGAGTGTTAACACCGGCACTATAATAGACATGAGTGTTAGTACCGGCACTATAATAGACATGAGTGTTAGTACCGGCACTATAATAGGCATGAGTGTTAGTACCGGCACTATAATAGACATGAGTGTTAGTACTGGCACTATAATAGACATGAGTGTTAACACCGGCACTATAATAGACATGAGTGTTAACACCGGCACTATAATAGACATGAGTGTTAACACCGGTACTATAATAGACATGAGTGTTAACACCGGCACTATAATAGACATGAGTGTTAACACCGGCACTATAATAGACATGAGTGTTAACACCGGCACTATAATAGACATGAGTGTTAACACCGGCACTAGAATACACAGAGATGTACGTGTTTTTCTAGCAGAAAGAGTGCTCTATAGAAAGTCAGAAGTTATTGGAAGATGGCATGAGGAGACAAGCGATACACAACTTGAACACCACTGGAAAGTACCAAGGCTAGGGAAAGTAAGGAAACCGTAGGAACACATATTTGGGCAAACTGACCAAATGCACGCCAAGCCAGGTAATCTATGGTCATATCATTGTTGTTGTTGTTGCTGTAAATGATGATGGTATGAAGGAGATGACGATGGCGACGAGGATGACGATAGTGTTAGTGAAACATTTATTATAATTCGTGTAGCATATTAAGATGGCTGAGTAGATGATGAGAACAGTTTAATTGCAAAACAAATACACTAAACATTAATGATACCGTAGATGATGGCAGGGTAGCCCTTGGTGGCATCGTGGCTGTAGTTAAAAAAAGAAACAGGTCAGGATAACACTTTTTTTTACCGACAAGTGAACAACATCCACTCAAGAGTATAATGACATAACATGTACATTCTCTTCATGCGTGGCACCAGATGGTACTGACACTTCTGTTTTAAATGTATCTTAGAAACATAAACTATTTGTTGTTAACATAATGTTACTAAGAGCCCAACTCTAGGTGTAAGCTGCCATCTCCTCAGGTGTAAGCCAGCAACACATTACATTTCACATAAACCACAAATTGCCTATAAACATCATCTAGCATTGGTCGCAAGAAATCGAAAGTGAGATATCTTTATTTGAAAGTAAAATTGAAACGTCTCGTTTACGCTCTGAACACTACACCATTCATTGAGCTTATGTATCCGCTGTTGAAAATCTCTACCTGCTTCCACTGACGTCATGGACAAAATTAGAACTCTAACAGGAACATGTTTATAAACAAAAGCACCTGGTGGATATTGTAGCTGGCGTCCACTAAGTGTACACATGCTCATCTTCTTACATTTCAGCTGATAACAGGTTTTCTACTCCCTTGCGGAACTTTGCCTCCGTAACAGCTCCCTTGAAGGCCTCACAGTTGTAGGCAAGATTGTCCTGCTGATGATTTTATTATTATCCTATTACTACTAATTCTCTCACTTTTACTGCAAGTATTTTACTTCCACGATATCATCATTATCAGCAGCAGCAGTATCATCGTCGTCGTCGTCTTCTTCGCCGCCATCATTATTGTCATCATCATCTCATCGTTTTGTGCAGTCACCGCAGAGGAAGACGTTTAGAGCGGATCTCCAGCTTGTTATGTTTTCTTGCTTTCATGGTGCACCTAGTCGAGCTGGTTCTTGTCCATCACTTGATCTTGTCCACAGACATGTCCTTGTCTTCATTTTACCCTTTTCTTTCAAATTTCTATCATCATCATCATCATCATCGTCTTCTTCCTCTTCTTCTTCTCCCTGGAACTGTGAGCTCGTGCTTTTTTCCAGCCACAGCCGAGGAGATGTTGAGGCACAGCATGGTGTCGGCTAGGGAGTGGGTTATGGCGCTTATGTTTTCAGTACCTGCTTGGAGCTAAACATCAGGGGGTAGGCAATGCTTCTTTAGCAGACTCCACCCCCATGGGGACTATATCAATCCCTGCCCCGTCAACTATAAATATAGCATGTCATATGTAGTGTCCTGAATCCCTAATAGGAAAGTGTCTCTACTCCCATTTTTACCCTCGAGTTATCAACTTTCTCTCACTTTCCATGATATACAACAAAAATGGCGTCATTTCATCATTGTATTGCTTCCAGGAGAATATTTATTACAGCTGCCACTATGTACTTCCCTGACAGTCATTAAACATATTTTCCAACAATAATATCTCTACTTCCAGTCCTGAAATATTTTGAAAATTAGTTTATTTCTTAACCTATCAACACACAGGACACACAAACATTTTTTGTAATTAAAGAAAATGTCTACCACGATGGTATATCGGGAAATGACGAGTATTGTTAGCCTTGGCAGCAGTTTAAAATTATAAACTTTGAGCCACGGAATAAAACTATGTGGCTGTAGCCATTTTATTTTCAATTTCCTTTTTTCAGCGGCTGGCAGTACAATAAGGGCTGTTAGCGGTCGTGACAAAAACGTGTGACGTCACTCCGAAAGAGAAACCACGTGACAGTCTGGGGAAAGATTTGATCTTTTCATTAAAATTATGGTAGAGAACACAAAAATTATATAATAAGCGCACAAGATGTAAATAATCTCGTGATGGATAAACGCCGATAAATAAAATAATAGGGCTTGTTTTATGAGAAGAAATGAAATGAAATGAAGTCTTTGAACTAAAAGAAGTGAAATTAGAAATATTTAAACAAAGACCTGATATTATAAAGTATTTCATAATACGAGGAATAGTGAACTTGAGCCATCATAGAAGTCAAATTATAGGGATGAAACGTAGTTTTAAAATAGATTCTGTTAGTGTCTGTCTGTCTGTTTGTCTAATCTTTTATTTTCACTACGCAACAAAGCTCCCACTGGATGTAGTTTTCTAGTTACAGGTCACTACATTCAGCAGACAAATTCTTCCAAGGATTCCAAGCCAAAAATATATTGTGCCATCACGCAAAATATGTTCACACAATGTTTGGGTTGAAACTTTCAGTGCTTTCAGCAGCTTCTGCTCGTCCATATAAGAGGATTGTTTCTGTGAGCCAAGTAGGATGACGATTATTTCTATGAGGCAAGTAGGATGATAATTGTTTCTGTGAGCCAAACAGGAAGAGGATTGTTTCTGTGAACCAAGTAGAATGAGAATTGTTTCTGTGAGCCAAGCAGGATGATGCTTGTTTCTGTGAGCCAAGTAGGATGAGGATTGTTTCTGCAGGCCAAGTTGGAAGAGAAGAGAGAAAGAAGATGACAATTTTTTTTCCTTCAATATGCTTTTTTTAAGTTCACTTTTTATATTCTGAAGTATTTTTTTCTTCATGTTAAATTTTTTTCAGAGCTGAAAGTCTGTTTTCCTTGGTCTCTGAATCATATTTGGGAGTATTTTACCTTCACGTTTCATTTTTTTTTTCAAGTTCAGTACTTCCTCTGACTTTCTGGGCAATACTTTTCAATTTAAGTGTAATAGCCTATTTTCCTTGACGTTTGCTTCATATTTGGACGTATTTTTCCAGAGCTGGAAGCCTTTCTCGCTCACTCTATGCAGCTGAAACATCCTCAGAGAATTCCGCGCGAAAAAATACGCCCCTAGCAGCACAGGATTATGTTTGAAAACGGTAAACATTTCACTCAAATTCGATCAACTGCTGAAGAAGATGCTGGACACTAACAGCGAGGCCTACTTTGACGTCAGGGAAGACGAAATTTTCTGATGGCTTCTTTGATCTTGCTAACTCAGTTCCGTAAATTGCTTTCTTCTGACGTTCATAAACTTTTCATATTTTTTATATGATCTGAGCTATCTCACGGACATCCTTTCTTCTATCGACGGCGGTATTTGTTTATTAACCCTTTCTCGTCCGCTGACAGGAAAAAAAATTCTTATGCAGTCTAGGATTTGGGTTAAAATCCTGTATCAAATGTGTTTTTGGAAGAAGATCTCGACAATGAGAATTTTAGTATATAACACAAAGGCTGGTCCTCAGCCCAACGCGTTAAACAGTGTTCAGACTTTACAGAACTTGGAGTAGAAGAATGTAGATAGGTGTTTCTTCAACAAATAAGCCTCGAGAAACAGACAGACAGACAGACAGATAGACAGACAGACAGACAGACAGATAGATAGATAGATAGATAGACAGACAGACAGACAGACAGACAGACAGACAGATAGATAGATAGATAGATAGATAGATAGATAGATAGACAGACAGACAGACAGACAGATAGATAGATAGATAGATAGATAGATAGATAGATAGATAGATAGATAGATAGACAGACAGACAGACAGATAGATAAATAGATAGATAGATAGATAGATAGATAGATAGATAGATAGATAGATAGATAGATAGATAGATTCTATAAGTTATGTCCAAGCTTTTTTATCCTCTTTGCGTCTTTTCTCAGATAATCGCATCTAATCCTGTTTCAGACGCAAACAACTGTGGTCTCAAAAAAAAACTTCTGTGGTCTGTAGAAAAACTTCTGTGCTCTCAAGAGTTGTTAGATGAGCAAAGAAAACTCAGACTTGACAATAGCTATGACCTGACTGTAGCACGTTTTAGCACCTCTGACAGTCATAACTGAGCCTTCATAAGAGCATGAACTGCACCAAATGCCGATACTTATATCTCTTTCTCTATCACGAGCCATTTAAATGCTTTTGTTAAAAAAAAAAAACCAAATAACTACACTTTCTGAATTTGATCTTTGCTCTGGCTATCAAATTTGATCTTCGCTTTGTTTATCAAATTTGAACTTTGCCCTGGCTGTCAAATTTGATCTTCGATCTGGTTATCAAATTTGATCTTTGCTCTGGGTATCAAGTTTAAACTTTGCTCTGGGTATCAAATTTTATCTTTGCTCTGGGTATCAAATTTGATCTTTGCTCTGTGTATCAAATTTGATCTTTGCTCTGGCTATTAAATTTGATCTTTGCTCTGGGTATCAATTTTTATCTTTGCTCTGGCTATCAAATGTGTTCTTTGATCTAACTATCAAATTTAATCTTTGCTCTGACTATCAAATGTAATATTTGCTCTGACTATCAAATTTAATCTTTGCTCTGACTATCAAATTTAATCTTTGCTCTGACTATTAAATTTAATCTTTGCTCTGACTATGACATTTAATCTTTGTTCTGACTATCAAATATGTTCTTTTCTTTGACCATCAAATTTGTTCTTTGGTCTGATTATCAAATTTAATCTTTGCTCGGATCATCAAATTTGTTCTTTGCTCTGACTATCAAATTTAATCTTTGCTCTGACTATTAAATTTAATCTTTGCTCTGACTATCAAATTTAATCCTTGCTATGACTATCAAATATGTTCTTTTCTCTGATCATCAAATTTGTTCTTTGGTCTGATTATCAAGTTTAATCTTTTCTCTGACTATCAAATATGTTCTTTGTTCTGACTGTCAAATTTATTCTTTGTTCGGATCATCAAATGTGTTCTTTGCTCTGACTATCAAATTTAATCTTTGCTCTGATTATTAAAGTTAATCTTTGCTCTGACTATCAAATTTAATCTTTGCTCTGCCTATCAACTTTATTCTTTGTTCGGATCATCAAATTTGTTCTTTGCTCTGACTATCAAATTTATCTTTGCTCTGACTATCAAATATGTTCTTTGCTCTGACTATCAAATTTAATCTTTGCTCGGATCATCAAATTTGTTCTTTGCTCTGACTAACAAATTTAATCTTTGCTCTGACTATCAAATTTGTAACCACAAAATGCCTCTTGACATTCGTCGAGAAAAAAACATGGCGGCATACAGTTTTCTCATGAAATGTTTTCTAACATCTGAAACTTGGCCACGGAATCAAAGTTTATGGGCTCTTGTATGATTGCTGCGCTGTGTTTACTCTGTAAACCTGATTTTCATCATCCGGGCTATCCAGGATGAGAGGGCAACCATATCCAAAGTGTCAGACCAATATCTACGGCGGAGATTGTGGTCTGGCGACCAGAACACATCCAACAAAATCTGATTTTGGATGTATTTGCTTAATCAGCAACTGGACACTCCTGGGTTTTCTTGGTGTGGCTGGCAGTGAGATTATATTTGAGGATCTAGATAGCGCTCTCTGTAGGTGTGCTAATGAAGACGTACCGGAAGTTCTTACGCTATCCTTGAGAGTATCTCTGGTGTCTGTGTATGTTCTGGCGTAGTAATTTCTGGCCGGAAGCTGCACACGATGGCTCGTTACTGTGTCTGCTTTTCACAGACTTTTTCTTCTGTCGCCATGAACCTTTGCTCATGTGTTTAAAATACTTTCCCCTTTTGATATTCGAGTTCTTATTCTTTCTATTTTCGTGTTTTTAAAATACTTTCACTTATGATGTTCAAGTTCTTATTCTTTCGATTTTCATGTGTTTAAATACTATTCCTTATGACATTCAAGTTATTATTCTTTTGATTTTCATGTGTTGAAAATACTTTTCATTATGATATTCAAGTTCGATTTTCGTGTTTTCTCTTATGCTCTTGTAGTAGTTTTTCTCAAGTTTTCCTCAGTATTTTCACACTTTCTTTTCTTTTAGTTGTTATTTATTTATCTATGCTCAGAAAAAGAGCAAACTGATGAAGAAAAGGAGCTCAAGTTCTGCTTGAGGGTAGGGGAAGGCTGTCCACTGCTCGACGAACGCTTGCTGACATGCTGGCCTCAAGCTTGTCCAATCAGCCGGTGAGGCCCTTATGCCACCTCTCAGTCAACAGCCCCAGCTTGATCAACGGGGCATTGATCACACTGCACGAAAAAAAACAGAAACCCTATCTTCACTGGCTGGTAAAATAGGACTTGAAATTAACAAGGAAAAAACAAAAAGAATGAAACTTCTCATTAACCACGAAGGACAAATATACGTAGAAGGAACAACTGTTGAAGAAGTAAACCATTTTGCATATCTCGGCAGCTATATAGATTCGGATGGTGGCACCAGAAAGGAAGTTAGAATTCGTATTGCAAAAGCAGCATTGACATTAAAAAATCTTGAGAACATATGGCATTCAAAAGTTATAAGCACAAAAATCAATCTAAGATTATTCAGTTCAAATGTAATATCCACTATCATTATGCATGCGAAAGCTGTAAACAACTAAAAAAATTAGACAAGAAATTAGACTCTTTTGAAAACAAATGCCTCAGGAAAATACTCGATATAAAATGGAAATAATTCAAGAATAACACAGGGATAAGACAGATGAGCAAACAACAACCTGTCTCATGGGTGACAAAAAAAGAAGATGGACATACGTCTATCATGTGCTGAGAGGAAACAACCAGAGAATCCCAAAACAAGCTATCAAGTGGAACACGCAAGGCCGAAGAAAAAGAGGTCGACCACGTGAAACTCTAAAGAGGACATCGTTAAGAGAAGCCGGTTTAGTAAGAATAACATCCATTGATGAGGTTGTAAAGCTTGCCGAAAATAGGAAATCTTGGCAAGCTACCAGGTGACGTTTATACGGCACGGGAAGGATGTAAGATGTAAGATCACTATAGTCCTGATGGTGGTGGAGTCTGTTACAGAAGCATTGCACCTCCCTACTTTTTTTCAGCTGTACTTAAGGACTGATCGAAAAATAGGCACCATAGCCCACTTTCAATCTGATCTGATACTATGCCTCAAAATCACCACCCCACCGGCTGCAAAGAACATCATACTCACAGATCCAGTGAGACAGATTAACAGCAACAAGTTCTATGATGAGATGCCACGAAATAATGACAAGCAGAATGGGATGTGAAAGTTGTACGTTTCTGGTCTTGATGATGGCCAAAAGAAGAATAAAATCAGAACAAGTGACGAAAGCACTGAATAATGCTAGTTATCAGAGTCTAGCCTTGGTCATCTTATATTCTTCTCCGGAAATCCTTTAATCTGAAATCTGTTTTTTTCCCTTGAAACAAATAAACAAGGAAACATTCTGGACAAAAGGCTCGGCATAACAGCTGAAAGATAAGCTTTGCATTCTGCTGAAAGTTATTTCCGATTTTTTTTTTATATAGAGATTCGCTTTCCGGCGCGCGCTTATCTCCCCTTTCATTCACTTCCCAGCATTTTTGTCCAGACACGCTTTATACACTCCCATATATTCGGATGCGAGATAACTTTAACGAAAGATTGTACAGGAAGAATAACTTAACGAAAGATTGTGCTGGAAAAATAACTTTAACGAAAGATTCTGGAGTAAAAATAACTTAAATGAAAGATTGTGGAGGAGAAATAACTTTATCGCAAGATTGTAGAGGAAAAATAACTTTATCGCAAGATTGTAGAGGAAAAATAACTTTAACGAAAGGTTGTAGACCAAAAATAACTTTAATGAGAGACTGTAGGGGACAAATAACTTTAATGAAAAATTCTAGGGAAAAATAACTTTAACAAAAGCAAAAACAAGGTTAGTGATAGATTATACAGGAAAAAAAAAGAACTTCAGGGAAAGATTGTAAACGAAAACCAGCTCTTACAAAAGATTATAGAGATGTGAGATGGCCTCCAAACCAGTCATTTCAACTCTTGAATATACCGTCTCCTTGATTACGAGCGAAGTATGCGTACAGATTATAGTGAGCTGTCTGTCCATGTCAATTATCTGTTGACGACGACATTTTTCCTAAAATCTCATTCCGAAAGTGTGTGATAGCAACAAAATCAATTCTTACAATGCTTTGTAAGACATTCTGGAGCCCCACCCCCCTCTTTCCTCGTGGAACATGCCGCTCCTGCCCACTCCCTGTTGCTATGCATCTGCTGTGGAGTGAGAAGGATATATACGTCTCACGGCTTCTCAAACTGTTCTTGGGCTCTCAAACTGTTCATGAGTTCTCAAAATGTTCATGGATTCTCAAACAGTTCATGGGTTCTCACACTGTTCATGGGCTCTTAAACAGATCATGGGCTCTCAAACAGTTCATGGGTTCTCATACTGTTCATGGGCTCTCAAACAGTTCATGGGTTCTCATACTGTTCATGGGCTCTCAAACAGTTCATGGGTTCTCACACTGTTCATGGGCTCTCAAACAGTTCATGAGTTCTTAAAATGTTCATGGATTCTCAAATAATTCATGGGCTTTTAAACTATTCATGGGTTCTCGAACTGTTCATGGGATCTCAAACAGTTTATAGGATCTCAAACAGTTCATGGGCTCTCAAACAGTTCATGGGCTCTCAAACAGTTCATATTATCTTAAACAGTTCATGGCCTCTCGAACAATTAATAGTCTCGTTAACAGTTCATAGGTTATCAAAATGTTCGTTCTTCTGTTACTTACCTGGAAAATGCAAGAACTCTTGGCATACCTTAGTAACTATCTCTTCTTGAACCAGTTATGGCTATTGTACAGTAGTTCACCAGCTAGTCCATCATTTCTAGCCAACCCGACTTTTGCAACTTGTGATTCAGTTTAAACGTCTCTGACGTAGAAGGCTATAATTTCAACTTTTATCACACCCTTGAGGAACATAGTTTGTCATGCAGTACCTCCAGGCTGAGATGGAGATGAACAATGCCAGCTTTCTCATGCGGCTAGAAGATAAGACAGGAATAGAGTTGAGAATCCAGCAGGTTTTTAACGAAACTTTATCTAACTGAATAAGACAGACAGCGCCAGTCAGTGGCAACAGTTAACTAATGTCATTAGCATCAGATAACCCTAGCTCTGTTCGGGCACATGTCATGAACAGTTGTTGGTGTTATAGATAACCCGGTACAGCCTGCGCAGCGCCATATTGTCACATCAAACATTAACCCTGCTGTAGGCATGACTTCTTCCGCCGGCAAGTGCGCATGCTCCTAGCGTCACCTGAGTATCCCGTGCAGTTTTAAAGTCATTGTTTTCTTTGTAACCCCCCCCCCCCTTTTTTTCCCCAGCTGGTGCAGGTCTCTTAGTTTTTCTGTAAAGTTCCTCGCTCGTTCCTGGTTTATTTGATGATGTGTTTCACCATTAAAGTTTTATCTTTCTGAACTGTGCGAGATAGGACAAAGTAATAGAACACATTCTGTTCCCAAAATCACATGAAATATTTGTATGTTTATACCCACGTTACAGATAAGGATATTTTTGTGCCAGTGAAAGCATATTTCTGATGTACTTTTATGGTAGTGGTTCTAACACCTATCACGTTCAGTGGAAAGCGTAAAAATGCTGTTAGTTAGTTGATTAGTTACTTACTTACTTACTTAGTTGATTAGTTACTTACTTAGTTAGTTGATTAGTTACTTACTTACTTACTTAGTTGATTAGTTACTTACTTAGTTAGTTGATTAGTTACTTACTTACTTACTTAGTTGATTAGTTACTTACTTAGTTAGTTGATTAGTTACTTACTTACTTACTTAGTTGATTAGTTACTTACTTAGTTAGTTGATTAGTTACTTACTTACTTACTTACTTGGTTACTTACTTACTTACTTAGTTCATTAGTTACTTACTTATTTACTTATTAAGTAAGTTAGGTAGTTACTTACTTACTTAGTTACTCACTTAGTTACTTAGTTATTTAGTTACTTACTTAGTTAGCTACTTGGTTAGTTAGTTACTTAGTTTTTTGGTTAATTAGTTAGTTAGTTAGTTAGTTAATTAGTTATTTAGTTAGTTACTTAGTTCGTTACTTGGTTAGTTAGTTAATAAGTTAGTTAGTTAGTTAGTTACTTGGTTAGTTACTTAGTTAGTTACTTAGTTAGTTTAGTTAGTTAGTTACGTAGTTAGTTAGTTAGTTACTTAGTTAGTTATTTACTCAGCTAGTTAGTTAGTTAGTTACTTAGTTAGTTATTTACTTAGCTAGTTAGTTAGTTAGTTACTTAGTTAGTTGCTTAGTTAGTTACTTAGTTATTTACTTAGCTAGTTAGTTAGTTACTTATTTACTTAGTTGCTTAGTTAGTTACTTAGTTAGTTATTTGCTTAGCTAGTTAGTTAGTTACTTAGTTATTTACTTAGCTAGTTAGTTAATTAGTTACTAAGTTGCTTAGTTAGTTAGTTAGTTAGTTAGTTAGTTAGTTAGCTACTTAGTTACTAAGTTAGTTGCTTAATTAATTAGTTAGTTGTGTCTCAGCTCATTTGCATTTTGAAGTTTTGAGGGGGTGGGCGGGGAAGAGGAAAGGGACGGGGGCGGGGCGCTCTCAGATTTGGAAATCAGCGACTCATAGCTGACATGCCAGCCTCAGAGTTTGTGAACCATAGCCGGTCAAGACCCTGTTCCACCTTTCTGTTGTTACCCCCAATAACAGGCCTAGCCTGGCTAACGAATTAGGGATCGCCATAGTTCCTATGGTGGTGGAGTCGGCTAAAGAAGTACTGCTCATCCATCCTTATCTGTAGCTCCAGTCAGGGACTGAAAGAAAAATTAACCGTCAGAATCTACCGGGAGTTCAAGACAGATAGAAGAAGAAGAAGAAGAAGTTAGAGAAGTAAAAGAATGATACTCGCTACATGAAATACTACGTGCCAGTAGTCTATCTATCTATCTATCTATCTATCTATCTATCTATCTATCTATCTATCTATCTATCTATCTATCTATCTATCTATCTATCTATCTATCTATCTATCTATCTTGTCAGCATCATCACACTGAAAAGATACAATTTTCTGCAGGTACGAATCTCCCCTATGATAAGTTTTCGTTAACCGATATTAATAAACCTTTGTGAAGAATTTAACTTCGAAATTAATTAATTTGTTTGTGAAATATAGCCCGTGCTGGAAAATTTAACTTCCGTGTCTATATTTTTAATGGAAATTTTGACTTTGGAATTAATTATCTTTTGTAGAGATTTAAAATTTTATTTCATTGGGTTTTTTTTTCCTTTTTTTTTTGTAACTTCGAGACAAAAGCATAAAGACAAAATGTAATATTCATTTGAAAAAAAAAACTCCACACCAAAGATGTAGCTTTCAATAAATATTTTGTGAAGACGACATTTGCTAAATGATATTTACAGATAACAGTATCACATTTCGATAATCTCCAAAAAACCAACAGCAGAGCTTGTTACAGCGACATGAAAGGGTTAATTGGAAATTGGAGGGCAACGAAGACTGAAAAGCTGGCTCACATTGTGGGACACGAGAGAAGAAAGAATGGACTGATGTTATAACAGAGAGACTCGGACATTTGGGACCTAGGAAACCACGTGGTTGTTGGCCTTTCTGGGTCAAACTGGATGAGTTTTTGAGAGAGAGAGAGAGAGAGAGAGAGAGAGAGAGAGAGAGAGAGGCAATGAATGAATGATCTTTATTTTACAAGGGTGAAGAATTCGGCACTCAGGCCAATCTTACATTCTGCCTTTTATCACTCCATCTTTCTTTCTTCCCAGACACTCGATTTAATAAGGTATACAAATTATATATATAGAGAGATCATATATTCAATCTAAGATTAATAATAGAGAAATGCAGGGAGTTTAATGTGAATCTATATTTATCCTTTATAGACTACTCAAAGGCATTTGATTGTGTACAACACCAGAAACTTTGGGAAATAATGGAAAAAATGAGATTTCCAACACATTTGATACAATTAACATCACTGCTGTATCTAGACCAACAAGCAGCAGTAAGAATAAATGGTGAAACAACAACTTGGTTTGACATAAAACAAGGGGTCCGTCAGGGGTGCATATTGTCACCCTACTTATTTAACTTGTATACTGAAAATATAATGAGGAATGTTAGAGAAGATGTAGACAAAGAATATTACGATGCCATAACAGTTGGAGGTTATGAAATACCAGAGATTAGATATGCTGATGACACAGTATTGCTGTCCACAATACAAGAAGGAATGGAAAAACTAATTATGTCAGTCCACAAGAACAGCGAAGAGCAGAACCTCTATCTTAATGCAAAGAAAACTAAAGTGATGACAACTGACAAAACAAACAAGGCAACTGAAATATGTATCAATGAGGAAAAACTGGAAGAAGTGGAGAGTTTTGAATATCTTGGATCACTACTAACTAATAATGGAGATACAATGAGAGAAATTAAAAGGAGGACATCTATTGCTCTTCAGAAAGTAAAACAAATAAAGAATCTGTGGAGAGGAGCAGACAGAACCACAAAAATAAGATTTTTAAGGGCATGCATCTTTCCCATCGCAACATATGCATGTGAGACCTGGACACTTAACAAAACAGCTGAGAAACACATAAATGCCTTTGAATGTAAATGCTACAGAAGAGTTCTCCAAATATCGTGGACACAAAAAAGAACAAATATATCTATACTACAAGAGCTTAATATTGAAGAAGGCTGGCTAGTAAAGAGGATTAAAGAGAGAAAACTTAAATATTTTGGACACATTAAACGTCATGATAATTTAGAGAAGACCGTATTGGAAGGATACATAATGGGAAAAAGAAAAAGAGGAAGACCGAAACGAAGATGGCTGCAAGACATCGTTGACGATCTGGAAATGGATGCAGCAGCAGCAGGCCATCTTGCTCACAACCGAGCGGCCTACAGGAGTGCTGTTTGGGAGGCAAAGTTCCGCAAGGGACATGCAAAGGAATGAATGAATGATATATATATATATATATATATATGTATATATATGTGTTTGTGTGTGTGTATAAGAATGCAAGATGAAACTATATGAAATATAAGTATACACATTACATGAAAAGAATATCTAAGAATCATCATCATCATCATGTGCCGTGCCGACTGGTGTTGGCTATTATGCTTCTCAAGAGTACACGATCCTTCATGCAGGCCATCAGCTCAGTTGGTGATCTCCTCTCACACCATCCTGTCAGACTGTCCAGTATCATTTCTCTTGGTCTTCCTCTTGATCTTCTTCCTTCTATTTTTCCTGTTGTTATAATATTTTCAATGCCCCCTCTTCTCATTGCATGTCCTATGAAAGTACATTGTCTGTCTCTTATCTTTTTGACAAAGTTTTTTGTCTCTCCAGCTCTTCTCATACATTCTTCATTAGTTATTTTTGCTGTCCAGGGGATTCGCAACATTCTTCTAATAAACCACATTTCTGCTGCTTCCAATGATTTTTGTGCAGACTTGCCTATTGTCCATGATTCACTTCCATATAACAAGATAGGTTCAATGTAGCATTTTAGGACTCGTTTTCTAACATTCATTGATAAAGATGTGTTGCATAATATGTTTTTTATTCTCTGAAATGCAGTCTTTGCTTGGCCTATTCTGTTCCTAATTTCTGTTCTGCATTTCCCATCTGAAGTTATTACTGCTCCAAGGTATTTGAATTTCTGCACCTGCTTTAGAATAGTTCCGTTTAATTTAATACTCATTATATATCTAAGAATGCAAGATGAAAATATTACATTCACAAATATAGGATAACGAACTACATAAGAGGTAACTAATCTAACAAGATGACAACCCACACACATAAACATACACACACGCACACAAAACATTTTAATGAAGTTAAAGTGATGTAAATATGATGATATTAGAGAGAAGATTGATTGATTGATTGATTGATTGATCTTTATTTCAAAAGAGTTAAGAATTGGGCACGCAGGCCCGTCTGACATTCTGCCCTTTATCATACACCTTTCACTCTATTCCAGACATTCTACAAATATGCTGTTCATATAACAAACATAACTAACATTGAAGCTGAGAGACATAAAATAAAATATAACATTTACGTTTCGCTCTTAAACATTCACTCAGTACAGAAGTAACTACATACATTATAAATGACTATCTACTAAACAAAATTTTCGGGACTATTCAGAAAACAATTAGTTGTATTCGGTGTCTGTAAGAGCAGTTTAAGATAACTTTTAAGTTTTATAATTCATGGAGGCATGTAGTCGACATCAAATAGATATTGCGAAAGCTTTTAGTTGTAGGAAGGAGTATAATTTATATTTTTTATATAGGATGGGAGAGTATTCCAAAGATGAGCTGCAGAATAACTAGAGCTTTTCTTGTAAAGATCAAGTCTAGGTTTTGGAAGACATATGTTATTCAAGCGTTGGCTGCACTTTGGGCTAAATTTAAACAGGTTCCATAGATAAGGCGGGGCATGCCGTGAAAGAATTTGATGTACTAACTTGGCTTTGTTGAAGAGGAACCTGTTCTTAAGAGGTAGCATTTTGATACGTTTGTGCTAGTTAGTTGTTTGTACTTGATCTTTGCCTCTAATAAGCTTTACTGCTCGCTTGTGGAGTGAGCAAAGCCTCTTTGTATTTGACATTGAGAACATCCCAGATTGTTGAGCAATAGTCTAAATGTGTTTGTAAATGTGATATGTAGTATGTCTTCCTTATGTCTTGATCGATGAAGTGCTTAATTTTGGCTAACTGATATACTTTTTGTGCGATGAGTTTTTTTAGACTTTGCATATGAAAGTTCCAGGTCAGATGTTGGTCAGTAATAAGACCTAGTGTTTTGTGCTCGCTAACGTTTTCTATCTGTGATGTTTCAGTACTGAGCCGAAGTGTTGTTTTTGTTGCGTTTTGTAGTTTCTGTCTTGTTGTTATGAGCATTGATTTTGTTTTATCAGTATTTATAATCATGCCATTGTTGTTGCTCCATCTAATTAGATTGTTTAACTAGACCTGAAGAGTTGATTCTAGATTAATACAATCGCAGTCACTGGTGTAGATTGTGCAATCATCGGCAAAAAGGTCACAAGAAGAGTGTTTAAGATGAAGTGGAAGATCATTGATATAGATAGCAAAGAGCAACGGGCCTAGAATAGAACCTTGCGGAACACCAGTGTCAACTGTAACAGAATTTGATAGAGAATTGTTGAAGAATACTACATGTTGTCTGTCTGAAAGAAACGATGCAATTAATTTTAGTCAAGGTGCAACTTTTAAGTCTTTATTTTTTTCTTACAAGAATATCGTGGTCAATCATATCAAATGCCTTTATAAAGTCGACAAAGACGGCACCACATAGTCTGTCGTCATTTATGTTTACTAACCAGTTTACTGTCATTTTTGTGGGAGCTGTGTGGCAGGAATGATTGGGTCTAAAACCTGACTGACTGTCTATGAGTAAATTGTTCTCTTGCATGTGTCGTAGAGTTATTTTGTGTATGTGTTTTTCGAGTGGTTTTGATAACGACGATAGTATGGATATTGGTCTATAGTTGGAAAGATTGTTGGATGAGCCAGATTTAAAGTGAGGATACACTTTAACAGTTTTAAAAGCCTCAGGGAAATAACATTTTGTAATGCACTGATTGTAAATATATGTTAGTGTATGTGAAATGATAGGTGCAGCATAACGTAAAATCTTATTACTAATATCATCAAACTATATGGAAATCAAAAAAAAAAAAAACTAAGCATAAATATGAAAATCAGGATATTTAAGAGTAATGTTCTAAGTGTATTACTCTATGGAAGTGAATGCTGGAAAATCACCAAAACCATAGAAAACAAGTTGAATTCTTTGCAGACTAAATGTTTACGAAGAATTAGAAAAATATTTTGGCCAAACACCATAAGAAATAACATCTTATTAGCAGAAATGCAGATGAAACCACTGACAACAATTATTGAGGAAAGACGCTGGCGATGGTTGGGACATGTGCTCCGAATGACTGACAACTCACTACCAAAAATAGTACTAAGATGGACACCACAGGGGAGCAGAAGTAAGGGTAGACCAAAAGAGACATGAAGAAGAACAACAGAAAGGATGTTGAGCAATAGAGGGCTCACCTGGGCAAGAGCAGAAAAAAAGGCGAAGGACAGGCATTTGTGGAAAACCCTTGCGGAAGCCCCATGTGCCCTGGGCACTTAAGGTTCAGAGAGAGAGAGAGAGAGAGAGAGAGAGAGAGAGAGAGAGAATATCATCAAGCCCAGCTGTACTGTTTTTTTAAGATTAGGAGATAACTGTGAACTTCACTGACTGTTAAAAATGGAATGTGTAACTGTTTAAAATCAGTACATCTACTGTCCAGGAATGTTAGTAGTTAATGTAAATCGCATACAGGAGTTGGTATCGATGATTTAGGAACGTTGATTTTTTCTCTGAAATGTGTACTGATATGTGCGCTAGTGTATACACGATTGATGCCTTGAAAATCAATTTTTTCTTTTATATGATAGGATATTTATGGCTTTCCAAATTGATTTACTGTCTGATTTATTCTGTACTAGATTTCTAAAGTAATTTTTTTTTCTTTCAATACTTAAACTTTGTTTCTGAATGAAAAGTAAGTCCTAAAGTCCTTGATTTTGTGCGCCCGGTCACGTTCTCTCATGGCATGTAATATTTCAGGTGTTATCCAAAGTGACTTCGTCGGGTGTTTTCTGCTACTACTGTGTTTTTCTGTAGTTTTCTGCTACTACTGTGGTTTTGTTGGTTGTTTTTCTGTAGTTTTCTGCTACTACTGTGTTTTTCTGTAGTTTTCTGCTACTACTGTGGTTTTGTTGGTTATTTTTCTGTAGTTTTCTGCTACTACTGTGTTTTTCTGTAGTTTTCTGCTACTACTGTGTTTTTCTGTAGTTTTCTGCAACTACTGTGGTTTTCTGTAGTTTTCTGTTACTATTGTGTTTTTGCTGGTTGTTTTTTTGTAGTTTTCTACTACTACTGTGGTTTTGTTGGTTGTTTTTCTGTAGTTTTCTGCTACTACTGTGGTTTTGCTGGTTGTTTTTCTGTAGTTTTCTGCAACTACTGTGTTTTTCTGTAGTTTTCTGCAACTACTGTGTTTTTCTGTAGTTGTCTGCTACTCCTGTGTTTTTCTGTAGTTTTCTGCTACAACTGTGGTTTTACTGGTTGTTTTTCTGTAGTTTTCTGCTACTACTGTGGTTTTGCTGGTTGTTTTTCTGTAGTTTTCTGCAACTACTGTTTTTCTGTAGTTTTCTGCTACTACTGTGTTTTTCTGTAGTTTTCTGCTACTACTGTGTTTTTCTGTAGTTTTCTGCTACAACTGTGGTTTTACTGGTTGTTTTTCTGTAGTTTTCTGCTACTACTGTGGTTTTGCTGGTTGTTTTTCTGTAGTTTTCTGCAACTACTGTGTTTTTCTGTAGTTTTCTGCAACTACTGTGTTTTTCTGTAGTTTTCTGCTACAACTGTGGTTTTGCTGGTTGTTTTTCCGTAGTGTTCTGCTGCTACTGTGTTTTTAGCTGTTTTTTGATTGAATGAGCAGCTTCAGCTTGGTATTTTCTTATCTCAGCTGTTCAGCTTCTTTTTTGATGCTGTCATTCTCCGTACTGAGTAACTATACAATTTCCGACTTCATGTCACTGATGAGTATTTTCACGAAGTTTTTAACAGCTTCTGTGAAGTCATGGCCACAGAGACAAGTAAATGATTTTGTACCTGTACCAACAGCTTGATGAGAACTGACAGTCCCACTAAGTCTAGGAACATTACTCTGCAAAGATTTTTCAGAGTTTGGTTCCGTTATTATATCAGTTTCGCTAGAACCGTTAGCTAGTTTGTTTTTTTGAGTGAGGGTATCTGAAGACAGTGGAGCTTTCTCAGTAGAAGCTGTTGCTCCTTGTTCTCCAGCAGTATCTGGGATTACTGGTTCTTCTGCAACAAGTGTAGATAGTGATTCATGTTTGCTGGAGGCTTCTTTGCTGGTGATAATAACAGCGTTTTCTGCCACAGATTCTTCTGCTGTCATGATTTCCATTCTATCGCCGACGTTGTCAATAGACTTCTTTGCAGGACTTGCAAAACTTTCAGCCATGTTTGTGATTGATGTGTTTAGTTCATTTGAGTTATCTGCTTGAGGGAGCTGACTGACCATCACTTCCTTGACTGTGTTTATGTTTCTTTCTTGCAGCTCCATAAACTGTTTTGTTAGCCAGGATTCAATGGCCTCTACGTCACCTTGTACCATCACTTTGTTCTTGGTGTGGTAAAGATGAATTGTGAATGATGTCCTCAACATTAGCGCCTAGCTTGTCATACCTCTCCTCTCTTTCTGCTTGATAGCCCTTCCTTAGGGCTTGCCTCAGGGACTCGTACTGAAGTGTGTTGTGACATGTCACTACGACACATTGTCCCTCGTTGGTGTATTTTATTGAGAGAGACAGACAGACAGATAGACAGAGAGAGCAGAGGAACAATATCTCTCTGGTGACTATCAACACAAAATCTTCTAGCTGTAGCTACTGTTGTTCGTGTTACTGTTCTGAGTATGGGTTGATCTGATTCAGCTGGTTATTCATGTCATGGTTGTTCACTTCACGGTTATTCTCATGATGTTTTCTCGCTATGTTTTATGGCTTTTGGAACGCTAATATTAGGTTTACCGCTTTATTTGTTGCTTCTTGTTTTGATGCTAGTGTGATCATGTTAGTGGGATGTCATGATGTAACTGTGATGATATTAGTGTCATGATGTTAGTATGATGATGTAACTGTCATGATATGAGTGTGATGATATAAGTGTGATGATGTCAGTGTTATGATGTTAGTGTGATGAAGTTAGTGTGATGATGTTAGTGCAATGCCATGATGTAACTGTGATTATATTAGTGTCATGATGTTAGCATTATGATGGTAGTGTCATGATCTAATTGTGATGATATTAGCGTCATGATATTAGTGTGATAATGTTATTGTCATAATGTTAATGTCACGTCATAGTGTAACTGTGATGATATTTGCGTCATGATGTTAGTGTGAATATGTTAGTGTCATGATGTTAGTGTGAATATGTTAGTGTCATGATGTAACTGTGATGATATTAATTTCATGATGTTAGTGTGGTGATGTTTTGTTGTCATGATGTTAGTGTCATAATGTAACTGTGATGATATTAGCTTCATGATGTTAGTGTGATGATGTTAGAGGAATAATGTTATAGGGTTCATGTTAGTGATATGATGTTAAAGAGATGATGTTATAGGTATGATGTCAGTGTGATGATGTTATTGGGGTGATGTCAGTGTGATGATGTTATAAGGATGATGTTAGTGTGATGGTGTTAGAATAATAATGTTAGTGTCATAGTAATGATGTTAATGTGATGATGTTGTTCATGATATTAGTGGTATGATATTAGTATCATGATATTAGTTTTATGATATTAGTAGTAAGGAAAAGTAAAGGTAACCCTGTCATGTCTTAGAAGCATATATGGATATGGTGTTAATGCCCATATTTTCCTTGACCTGTCAGCACACTAGAGGGTGATATGGTCAATATACGATATTAGTGTCTTGATGTTATAAGGATGATGTTAGTGTCATGTTGTTAGTGAGATTATGTTGTAAGGATGACGTTATATGAATGATGTTATAGTGATGATGTTAGTGTGATGATGTTACAGTGATGATGTTAGTGTGATGATGTTAGAAGTATGCTTTTAAAGGGATTATGTTAGTGTGATGATGCCAGAGAAATGATGTTATAAGGATAATGTCAGTGGTATGATGTTAGTGCGACGATGTTAGAGAGATGATATTATAGGGATAATGTCAGTGAGATTATGTTATAGGGTTGATGTTAGTTTCATGATGTTAGTGTCATAATGTTAGAGTGATTATGTTAGAGGGATGCTGTTAGAGTGTTGATGTTAAGGTGATGATGTCAGTGTGATGATGTTAGAGGGATGATGTTAATGTCATGATGTTAGAGGGATAATGTTATTGCCATGATGTTAGTGTGATGATGGTAGTATCGTGATGTTAGTGTCATGATGTTAATGTGTTAATGCTAGTGTGATGTTATTTTGAGTGTGTGCTGGTGTCATTGACGACGTGATGTTCAGATGTTGACAAGATTGATACTTTTGAAACTAGTATCTCTCACCACCTCCTTTTTTGTCCTCATTAGTCTCTCCATTTTTCTGTCTCCCTCCGTCTCTCTTTCTGTCTTTGTCTCTCTGTCTCTTTCTCTCTCTATCTTTGTCTTTGTCTATCTCTGTCTCTCTTTGTCTTTTTGTCTGTCTCTCTCTGGCTCTATTTGTCTCTCTCCGTGTCTCCCTCTCAGTCTCTGTCTCTCTTTGTCTTTTTGCCTGTGTCTCTCTGGCTCTGTCTGTCTCTCTCCGTGTCTCCCTCTCAGTTTCTATCTCTCTGTCTCTCTCTGTGTCTCCCTCTGTCCTTATGTTTCTCTCAATGTCTCTCTCTGTCTCTATGTTTCTCTGTGTCTCTCTTTATGTCTCTCTGTCTCTCTGTTTCTCTATTTATGTGTCTCTCTGCCTCTGTTTCTCTCTCTCTCTGTCTATCAATGTCTCTCTCTGTCTCTATGTTTCTCTGTGTCTCTCTTTATGTCTCTCTGTCTCTCTGTTTCTCTATTTATGTGTCTCTCTGCCTCTGTTTCTCTCTCTCTCTCTCTGTCTATCAAGGTCTCTCTCTGTCTCTATCTATGTGTCTGTCTCTGACACTGTCTCCCGTGTGAGTGTTTCTATCTATCACTGTCTCTCTCCCTCTCTCTATCTCTGTTACTCTGCCCCACAATATCCCTGTCTGTCTCTGCCTGTCTGTCTCTTTCTATGTCTCCGTCTACCTCTGTGTGTGTTTCTCTCTGTTTCCATCTCTCTCTGTTATTCTCTCTGTCTCTCAGTGTCTCTCTCTCTGCCTCTGTCTGTTTCTCTCTGTTTGTCTCCCTCTGTGTGAGGGACATTTCTATCTTCATTTCTCTCTGTTACTCTCTCTATGTCTCTCTCTATCTGTCAGTGTGATGATGTTATAAGGATGATGTTAGTGTGATGGTGTTAGAATAATAATGTTAGTGTCATAGTGATGATGTTAGTGTGATGATGTTGTTCATGATATTAGTGGTATGATATTAGTGTCATGATATTAGTGTTATGATATTAGTAGTAAATAAAAGTAAAGGTAACCCTGTCATGCCTTAGAAGCATATAGGGATATGGTGTTAATGCCCATATTTTCCTTGACCTGTCAGCACACTAGAGGGTGATATGGTCAATATATGATATTAGTGGTTTGATGTTATAAGGATGATGTTAGTGTCATGTTGTTAGTGAGATTATTTTATAAGGATGACGTTATATGAATGATGTTATAGTGATGATGTTAGTGTGATGATGTTACAGTGATGATGTTAGTGTCATGATATTAGTTTCATGATGTTAGTGTGATGATGTTAGAAGTATGCTGTTAAAGGGATTATGTTAGTGTGATGATGTCAGAGAAATTATGCTATAAGGATAATGTCAGTGGTATGATGTTAGTGCGACGATGTTAGAGAGATGATGTTATAGGGATAATGTCAGTGAGATTATGTTATAGGGTTGATGTTAGTTTCATGATGTTAGTGTCATGATGTTAGAGTGATTATGTTAGAGGGATGCTGTTAGAGTGTTGATGTTAAGGTGATGATGTCAGTGTGATGATGTTAGAGGGATGATGTTAATGTCATGATGTTAGAGGGATAATGTTATTGCCATGATGTTAGTGTGATGATGGTAGTATCGTGATGTTAGTGTCATGATGTTAATGTGTTAATGCTAGGTGATGTTATTTTGAGTGTGTGCTGGTGTCATTGACGACGTGATGTTCAGATGTTGACAATATTGATACTTTTGAAACTAGTATCTCTCACCACCTCCTTTTTTGTCCTCATTAGTCTCTCCATTTTTCTGTCTCCCTCCGTCTCTCTTTCTGTCTTTGTCTCTCTGTCTCTTTCTCTCTCTATCTTTGTCTTTGTCTATCTCTGTCTCTCTTTGTCTTTTTGCCTGTGTCTCTCTGGCTCTATCTGTCTCTCTCCGTGTCTCCCTCTCAGTTTCTGTCTCTCTGTCTCTCTGTGTGTCTCCCTCTGTCCTTATGTTTCTCTCAATGTCTCTCTCTGTCTCTATGTTTCTCCGTGTCTCTCTTTATGTCTCTCTGTCTCTCTGTTTCTCTATTTATGTCTCTCTGCCTCTGTTTCTCTCTCTCTCTGTCTATCAATGTCTCTCTCTGTCTCTATGTTTCTCTGTGTCTCTCTTTATGTCTCTCTGTCTCTCTGTTTCTCTATTTATGTGTCTCTCTGCCTCTGTTTCTCTCTCTCTCTGTCTCTATCTATGTGTCTGTCTCTGACACTGTCTCCCGTGTGAGTGTTTCTATCTATCACTGTCTCTCTCCCTCTCTCTATCTCTGTTACTCTGCCCCACAATGTCCCTGTCTGTCTCTGCCTGTCTGTCTCTGCCTGTCTGTCTCTTTCTATGTCTCCGTCTACCTCTGTGTGTGTTTCTCTCTGTTTCCATCTCTCTCTGTTATTCTCTCTGTCTCTCAGTGTCTCTCTCTCTGCCTCTGTCTGTTTCTCTCTGTTTGTCTCCCTCTGTGTGAGGGACATTTCTATCTTCATTTCTCTCTGTTACTCTCTCTATGTCTCTCTCTATCTGTTTGTCTCTGTCTCCCCATGTGTATGTTTATCTCTGTCTCTCTCTGTTTTTCTCTCTGTGTTTCTCTCTGTGTTTCTCTCTGTCTCTATCTCTCTGTGTGTTTATCTCTGTCTCTCTCAGTGTTTATCTCTGTCTCTATCTCTCTCTGCTACTCTCTGTCTCACTCAGTGTTACTCTTTGTCTCTATCTCTCTCTGTTTCTCTCTGTCTCTCTCAGTGTTTCTCTCAGTGTCTCTCTCTATCTCCCTCTATCTCTTTCTCTCTGTCTCCCTCTGTTTGTATTTCTCTCTGTCTCTCTCTGTCACTTTCTCTCTGTGTTTCACTCTGTCTCTCTCTGTCACTTTCTCTCTGTGTTTCACTCTGTCTCTCTCTGTCACTTTCTCTCTGTCTCTCTGTCATTTTCTCTCTCTGTGTTTCTCTCTGTCTCCCTCTCTGTGTTTCTCTCTGTCTCTCTCTGTCTCTTTGTGTTCTCTCTGTCCCTCTCAGTGTTTCTCTCTGTCTCTCTCAGTGTCTCTCTCTGTCTCTCTCAGTGTTTCTCTCTGTCTCTCTCTGTTTCTCTCAGTGTTTCTCTCTGTCTCTCTCAGTGTTTCTCTCTGTCTCTCTCAGTCTTTCTCTCTGTCTCTCTTTGCGTTTCTCTCTGTCTCTCTCGTGTTTCTCTCTGACACTCTCAGTGTTTCTCTTTGTCTCTCTCTCTCTGACTCTCTCAGTGTTTTTCTCTGTCTCTGTCTGTCACTTTCTCTTTCTATGTTTCTCTCTGTCTTCTGTGTTTCTCTCTGTCTATATGTCTCTCTTTCTCTCTCTCTCTCAGTTTCTCTCTGTCTCTGTCTCCCTCTGTGTGTGTTTCTCTCTCTCTGTCTCTCTCCCTTCTGTGTTTCTTTCTGTCTATATCTCTCTGTGTTTCTCTCTGTCTATGTCTGTGTGTGTGTGTCTCTCTCTTTCCCCCTGCATCTGTCTCTCTTATTTCTAATTTTCCAAACGAAGCCTAGAGTGAAATCTCTTAACAGACTAGAGGAGCTCTCAAAGAAAGAAAAAAACTGCTCTAGATCCGAAATTCTTTTGGCCGTTTAATCACCAATATTTGAGTTAGCGCAAGCCTCCAGGTCATCTTGTAATTAGTTTTGATTGACTGCTCCTGCTAATCATACAAGACAGGCTGTTGTGGAGCAATGGGAGGCGGGGGGAGTAGCGGACGGAAAGATTAAAGGAGGAAGATTATAAAAATTTGATAATGAAAAGAAGGTGGAGATTCTAATGTAACATGTAATATACGTGAGGAATTTAGTAACGTCATTGAAGGTTCCACGTAAGTGAGAGAATACAAAAGTTTAAGGGTTATAGAATTAAAGGACAAGAATAGAGGCTGTAGGAAATTAAAGATAGATGAGAAGATTAGGGACTTATCTCTGTTTATATTCTGTGAAAATACTGCTTTGTATTCTCTTCTATGTTTGTTATTAAATGCATATTTTTCAGACTATATAAATCTACAGTGCAAACAAAGGCAAGCTAACCTCTAACTTAGTAAAGCGTTAAGCGTGACGTATATAATATATATATATATATAAACACTAAACATATAAACATACACAAGCACCAGTACTGCGTTGAAGCTGTGATAACAAGAGTTTAAGACTGTAAAAGAGAAATATCTTATCTTATCTTATATCTTATATCCTTCCGTGCCGTTAAACGTCACATAGGGCTCGCAAAGTAGTTAGCCAATTTTTCCTGTCTTCGGCGAGTCTTTCAATCTCATCAAAGGATTTTATGCCTGTTAATTTGGCCTCTCTTAATAATGTCCTCTTCAGAGTTTCACGCGGTCTGCCTCTTTTTCTTTTGCCTGTTGTGTTCCACTTGATAGCTTGTTTTGGGATTCTCTGATCATTTCTTCTCACCAAGTGACCAACATATGTCCATCTCCTTTTCCTGATCACCCATGAGACTGGTTGTTGTTCAGTCATCCGTCTTATCTCTGCATTGTTCTTGAATTAATTCCACTTGATGCCGAATATTTTCCTTAGGCATTTGTTTTCAAAAGAGTCTAATTTCTTTTCTATTTCTTTAGTTGTTTTCCAGCTTTCGCATGCATAAATGAGGGTGGATATTACATTTGAATTGAATAGTCTTAACTTGGTTTTTGTGCTTATAACTTTTGAATTCCATATGTTCTCAAGATTCTTGAAGACTGATGCTGCTTTTGCAATTCTGATCCTAACTTCCTTTCTAGTGTCACCATCCTGGTCTATGTAGCTGCCAAGGTATGCAAATTGATTGACTTCTTCAGTATCTGTCCCTTCTATGTGTATTTTTCCATTTTGATTGAGGGGAATTTTCATTATTTTTGTTTTGTCTTTGTTAATTTCAAGTCCTATTTTGCTAGCCGGTGAAGACAGGCTATCTGTTTTTTCTTGCATGGAATTCACATTATTACTGATAAGAGTTATGTCATCAGCAAAATCAAGGTCTTCTAGTTGGGTCCCATGTACCCAGTCAATACCTGTGTTACCTGTGCAGCATTTTTTCATTATGAAGTCTACTGTAATCCCAAAAAGTAAAGGAGACAGTATACAAAAGAGAAATAAGAACAGCTTTATTAACTACAAACACATACGCTCGTAGTTGTAACATATAGGTTTACACCTTAAGCATACAAAAACATACAGGACAAAGATATAGGAAAAAGAAGAGAAAATATAAACATACATGGATGGTATACAACAAATAAGAGTGTAAAGCAGAAAAGAGGAGTCCTTAGCTGTGACTTGCAGGAATCTCTGGCCGGGAGTGCGTGTGGTGAAGTATTGTGGAAATGTAAATGAAGACTTGTGAGGTGTGATGCCAGTTCGACTGTTTTGTAGTAAAAAAAAGTTGACCGGGGGGGGGGGTGCGCCAAAAGGACTGTACTGGACTAGAATATAAAGGTATCAGAATCTGTGAATATTATTGGTGATGTCTGGTCGCCATTATTACGTCACGCTTCACGAAGTCAGGCCATTGATCTACGTGGCTCTATAACATGACTGTGTCTTTCCAGTCATAACAAATCACTCCACATTTGGTTTCGTTACTTCTTGGCTCGAGTGTCAATCTTGTGTATCTAGGTTTCCGTTACTGAACGAGACAACCAACGAATGACCTTTCTTGCCCTTCATCATTCAGCTTTCATTCTGAAGCAGCCATTTAACATCAGTTTAGTAATTGTATTATAATCACGCTATACACACACACACATACACACACGAGGGGTGATTGATAAGTTCTCGGCATAAGGTACAAATACTTGAAACATACAGTTGATATTAGGTGCATTTGTAGATCAGGTTAATCTAAGATTAAACACAAAGTTTCAAGAAATTAACTGCAACCAATTTTTTTACAGGCTACTGAAGTGTTAATAGATGGCAGAAAGTGAGAAAATGGATAAAATTTCTCATCGAGCAGTCATTCGCTACCTCTGCATCAAGGGCTTATCATCGAAGGAGATCCATGAGGATATGGTAGACTCTAGAAGAAATGGACAGCTCTATTCAAACATGGAAGGGAGAGTCTGGAAGATGATCCCCATCCAGAAAGACTAAGAACGGTAACCACTGATAAAACCACCGGCAGAATCCATGACATGATAATGGAGGATCGACGACTAACTGAGCGGTACATTACTACTGACTTGGGCATCTCCCAGAACATGTTCATGCCATTATTCACAATGATCTTCAAATGATAAATGTCTCTGCTCGATGGGTCCCGAAACTTCTTGGAGCTGATCGCAAACGACAGCGTCTCAACATGCCAAGAAGACAATCTTGGCCATTTTTCTGCAGATCCTGAAAAGTTTCTTCAGCAATTTGTGACTATGGATGAGACTTGGGTTCATCATTTTCAACCAAAAACCAAAGAACAATCAAAGCAGTGGAAACATCATGGATCTCCATCTCCAAAGAAAGTAAGAGTGGTTCTGTCTGCAGGCAGAGTGATGGCTTCCATCTTTTGGGATTCAGAGGATGTGGTAGACTACCTTCAAAAGGCCAAAACGGTCACCGGGGCCTGCTAATCTTGTGAAGCAACTGCGGGTCAAATTGAAGGAAAAGCGTCGAGGGAAATTGGTGAGAGGAGTCATCTTTCATCAAGACATGCTCCAGTTCACAAGTCGGCGGTGGAAATGGCTGCCATTCATGAATGCGGCTTCCAGCTTCTTGAAAATCCTCCTTATTCCCCAGATTTGACCCCTTCGGACTATTACCTGTTTACTAAAATCAAAAAGGAGCTCAGTGGTCGCAAATTTGCTTCAGATGATGACGTCATTCATGCTATAGACCACTTTCTACTGGCACAAGATGCTGACTTTTATAAAGAAGGGATCCCTATGCTCCAGGATCGCTGGACTAAGTACGTGAACTTGGACGGGGACTATGTTGAGAAATAACCTCAAAAAAGTTGTCCACAATTAATCCGTTGTACATTAGGCCGAGAACTTATCAATCACCCCTCGTATATGTACAGGGTGTTGGAAGAGTGACCCAAGCGTATGGAGGAAGAAGGCTGAGCAGCTGCTAGGAACATTTTGCTGTAGCGGCCTTTTGTTGTCAACCAGGACATACATTCCCGCAGTTAACCTAGGACGCTGGAGGCATTCTCAGAAACGTATGGACCAGTTTCTCCAAACATCATGCGGTTATAAGACAAGTTTATTGCTCCAAACATCATGCGGCTATAACACAAGTTTATTGCTCCAAACATCATGCGGCTATAACATAAATTTATTGCTCCAAACATCATGCTGCTATAAGACAAGTTTATTACTCCAAACATCATGCGGCTATAAGATAAGTTTATTGCTCCAAACATCATGCGGCTATAACACAAGTTTATTGCTCCAAACATCATGCGGCTATAACACAAGTTTATTGCTCCAAACATCATGCGGCTATAAGACAAGTTTATTGCTCCAAACATCATACGGTTATAAGACAAGTTTTTTACTCCAAACATCATGCAGCTATAACATAAGTTTATTGCTCCAAACATCATGGGGCTATAAGACAAGTTTATTGCTCCACACATCATGCGGCTATACGACACGTTTATTGCTCCAAACATCATGCAGCTATAACATAGGTTTATTGCTCCAAACATCATGCAACTATAACATAAGTTTATTGCTCTAAACATCATGCAGCTATAACATAAGTTTATTGCTCTAAACATCATGCAGCTATAACATAAGTTTATTGCTCCAAACATCATGCAGCTATAACATAAGTTTATTGCTCTAAACATCATGCAGCTATAACATAAGTTTATTGCTCTAAACATCATGCAGCTATAACATAAGTTTATTGCTCTAAACATCATGCAGCTATAACATAAGTTTATTGCTCTAAACATCATGCGGGCATTCGCCAAATTTCAGAAGACTGGGAATGTCAAAGGCGCACAGAGAAACGATCGACCGAATCTGCTAACAGAGGGAAAGTGATCGACGTGTGAGCCGCATAAGCTGTGAGTCCCCGGAAGTCCGTTCCACGTCTTTCAAGTCAATCCGGGCTCTCTGTAGGCAATGCTCACACAGAGCAAAGCATGGACGCATGAAACTGTGCCCCTAGAAAATCCATGCCGTTCAGCAAGTGCTCCTGGAGAACAGCAACTTCTTGAAGCTTATTGCCAGTAGTTCATGGAGTCTGTAGCTCCTGATGGGGAGGAGTTAGATTCTTGGTAGTGGTCTGACGAGACGTGGTTCCATCTCGATAGTTGTGTCAATGTGCAGAATTCTAGAGTGTAGGTCGCATGACCTGCCTCTGCATTCAGAGGACCTTGGTCTAACACCTCCCTTCTCCCTTCCACCCCGTCCCACCCACCCCCCACCCCCCACCCCCCGACTTGTGAGGTCATATGAAGAATGTGGTCTACGTAACTGACCCTCACACTGTTCAGGAACTGCAGGCGAACCTTCAGACTTGTGCCCATGCAATCTCATGGCAAACATTGCAAAGTGTGTTCAAGAACATTATTAGCTGCGTCCGTTTGTGTCACTTGCAGCACTTACTGAGAAATAAATATTTTCCCCGTGGGGTTGCGTCACTTTTTGAACACCCTGTATGTATGTATGTATGTGTGTATGTGTGTATATATATATATATAATGGTAACCATAACAGGTCAGGAAATTAAAAGCAGAATACAGACAAGGAATAAAATATACTTCGCCTTACAACACCCGTTAAATATACTTGGCCTTGCAACACCTCTTAAGTATACTTCGCCTTGCAACACCTGTTAAATATACTTCGCCTTGCAACACCTGTTAAATATACTTCGCCTTGTAACACCTGTAAAATATACTTAGCCTTACAACACCTGTTAAATATACTTCGCCTTACAACACCTGTTAAATATACTTCGCCTTGCAATACATGTTAAATATACTTCGCCTTGCAACACCTGTTAAATATACTTCGCCTTACAACACCTGTTAAATATACTTCGCCTTACAACACCTGTTAAATATACTTCGCCTTGCAACACCTGTTAAATATATTTCGCTTTGCAACACCTGTTAAAATCCTAAATCCTGTCCCAAAACACCAAAATAACAATCTACAAAACTATAATAAGACCAGCCGTCATGTATAGATCAGACATTTGGAGTATAACAAAGAAAGATGAACAATAATTGGAGATCTTTGAGAACAAGATCCTAAGAAGAATCTTTGGGCCTATAAAGGATAAAAGCAGTGGAGAATGGAGAGCTAGAAAGAACACTGAACTGAACAGCTTATTTAAATCCCAACGAATTATAAATGTCTTGAAACTGAACAGACTTCGCTGGCTGGGGCATGTAGAAAGAATGGAAGATAACAGACAAATGAAAATGATGTACGCACAAGAGATGAAGGAAACAAGACCAAGGGGTAGACCAAGACAGAGATGGAAAGACAACATTGAAGAGGATATAAGAGAAATTGGTGTCACCAACTGGAGAGAGAAGACTATAAATAGAGAGGAATGGAGGCGAACTTTATCTGCACCAATGAGCCTTAATGGCTCGGAAAGCTGAAGAAGAAGAAGAAGAAGAAGAAGAAGAAGAAGATATATAATGGTAATTGGTGCATAGTGAGCAATCATCATCATCATCATATGCCGTGCCGACTGGCGTTGGCTATTATGCTTCTACAGAGTATCCGATCCTTCATGCAGGCCATCAGCTCAGTTGGTGATCTCCTCTCACACCATCCTGTCAGACTGTCCAGTATCATTTCTCTTGGTCTTCCTCTTGATCTTCTTCCTTCTATTTTTCCTGTTGTTATAATATTTTCAATGCCCCTTCTTCTCATTGCATGTCCTATGAAAGTACATTGTCTCTCTCTTATCTTTCTGACAAGGTTTTTTGTCTCTCCAGCTCTTCTCCTACATTCTTCATTAGTTATTTTTGCTGTCCAGGGGATTCGCAACATTCTTCTAACAAGAAGAGCAAACAATATCTATATTAGTAATTTGTCATCTTTGTATTCAAAAATATAATATAGAAATAAAACTCGTGAGTTTTATTTCTATATTATATTTTTGAATATATATATTTCACGTTTTCGCACGTTAATAACGTGATAATTGGAGTAGTGAGAGAGTAAGTACACGAGCTACTTCCTTGGAATATAATCACGGAAAAGGTTTCAATTAAAATCTCCTTACCTCAGGTAGCGACTCAAAGTATAGTCGCTGGTGGTTTGACGTATGGTCGCCAGGAGTGATGTAAGGTCGCCGGGAGTGACGTAAAGTCGCCGGGAGTCTGACGTAGGATTGTCAAGGATCTCGCGTACGGTCATTTAGGACCAGACGTAGGGTCGTCGGAGATCTGACGTAGAGACGCCGGGAGTTTGTTGTAGAGTCGTCGAGGGACTGACGTAGGGTCACCGTGGCCCTGCCAGAGGCCTGGCGTAGGGTCGTTGTGGGATAGTATTTAAAAATATTACAAAATAAAATAAATAATAACTTAAAATATAATAAAGTACAGCATGTTATTAAAAATCCTGCTACCTTATGTTTTGAGACCTAAATATTAGAGTAATAAAGTACACAACTATTTTTTTAAAAATAGTTCTCAGTTTAAAAAAAAAGTATATATGCTTTCATTATTTCCACAATATCTTGAAACAATGTTGGATTATTTAGAAAGCTGCATTATACATCTTTTTTGTGTTTAGAAAGCTACAATATACATCACTTTTGTATTCAGTAGTCTGCATTATACATCAGTTTTGTGTTTAGAAAGCTGCATTATACATCAAATTTGTATTTAATAACCTGCAATATAGATCAATTTTATGTTTAGAAAGCTCCATTATACATTAATTTTGTGTTTAGAAGGCTGCAATATACATCAATTTTGCCTTTAGAAAGCTGCAATATACATCAATTTTACCTTTAGAAAGCTGCAATATACATCAATTTTACCTTTAGAAAGCTGCAATATACATCAATTTTACCTTTAGAAAGCTGCAATATACATCAATTTTACCTTTAGAAAGCTGCAATATACATCAATTTTACCTTTAGAAAGCTGCAATATACATCAATTTTACCTTTAGAAAGCTGCAATATACATCAATTTTACCTTTAGAAAGCTGCAATATACTTCAATTTTACCTTTAGAAGGCTGCAATATACATCAATTTTGCCTTTAGAAAGCTGCAATATACATCAATTTTACCTTTAGAAAGCTGCAATATACATCAATTTTACCTTTAGAAAGCTGCAATATACTTCAATTTTACCTTTAGAAAGCTGCAATATACTTCAATTTTACCTTTAGAAAGCTGCAATATACTTCAATTTTACCTTTAGAAAGCTGCAATATACATCAATTTTACCTTTAGAAAGCTGCAATATACATCAATTTTACCTTTAGAAAGCTGCAATATACATCAATTTTACCTTTAGAAAGCTGCAATATACATCAATTTTACCTTTAGAAAGCTGCAATATACATCAATTTTACCTTTAGAAAGCTGCAATATACATCAATTTTACCTTTAGAAAGCTGCAATATACATCAATTTTACCTTTAGAAAGCTGCAATATACTTCAATTTTACCTTTAGAAGGCTGCAATATACATCAATTTTGCCTTTAGAAAGCTGCAATATACATCAATTTTACCTTTAGAAAGCTGCAATATACATCAATTTTACCTTTAGAAAGCTGCAATATACTTCAATTTTACCTTTAGAAAGCTGCAATATACTTCAATTTTACCTTTAGAAAGCTGCAATATACTTCAATTTTACCTTTAGAAAGCTGCAATATACTTCAATTTTACCTTTAGAAAGCTGCAACATACATCAATTTTGTGTTTACAAAGCTGCATTATACATCAAGTTTGTATTTAGAAAGCTGGAGTATACATTTATTTGTATGTCATATTTAAAGTGTGCAAAATTTCATGCTTCTATCTTCAGTATTAGCTGGAAAAAAAACTATGTGGTGCATTACTTTCTAAACGCCAGTCGTACGTCATTCTTGTGCTTAGAAAGCTGCGTTATACGTCATTTTTGTGTTTAGTAACCTGCATTATACATCCTTTTTGTGTTTAATAACCTGCATTATAGATCCTTTGTGTGTGTGTGTTTTTTGTTTGTTTGGTGTGACTACAAAGTTAAATTGTGTTAGAAGCGCTGAAAAAATGTTCATTACCTTCTCTTCATATCAGTATTTAATTTTTATAAATATTCTTGCGACAGTCACGGGGCTAGAGTCACACGACACTGTGGGTTTAGGGTTCCTCTGAAAAAAAAGTTTGAGAACCGCTAGTTCTGACAAACAGGAAGATGCGTACTAGACACTGCCGTGAAAGCAGCTCTGTTAACGCCAGCGGCTACATATACTTTGAGCGTACGTTGTGCGACCGGCAGGAGCCAAGCGTTACTGACAGGCGGACATAATTATAAACATTTGGAAGAGAGCTTGCTAAACATTCGTGATGTAAGCGTTTACAGACTGAAACATAGCTACGAGCAGACAGACTGACAGACGTGTAATAAGCATGGAAACAACTGCACAGAAATCAAAGAACGTCTCATATTTTAACCCCAGCTGCTCAAAAGCTGAAATTTGAAAACTCGAGAGTTCAGTCTTGAATATGATTTTAGGATCTTTCATGAATCTCTCCGCTGTCATCTTTCATAATCTCTCCGCTGCTATCTTTGATGAATCTCTCCGCTGTCATCTTTCATGAATATCTCCGTTGTCATCTTTCATGAAGATCTCCGTTGTCATCTTTCATGAATATCTCCGCTGTCATCTTTCATGAATATCTCCGTTGTCATCTTTCATGAATCTCTCCGCTGTCATCGCTTCTTATGAAATTTGTTGATGATTCCGGTACTACCAGGTATAACGTGGCTGCGAAATATTTCTGTTTGGTCTCTGAAACTGAGTTCTTGAGGTGGATCCTTTAAATGTTCAGTTCTTGTTCTTTTCAGTCTCTGCTCAGGAACTGAGATAATTTCTTTGTGTCCAACTCCGCTGTCACAGCTTGTGGATGTTGTGATACAAACGACCAGGAAAGCGTTGGGAGCGGTTAGGTTACAGGCTACGGCAAACTTTCCACAGCGCTCTCTCTTCTTGCTGATGCATGCGCTGGTGATGTCACCAATGGAGTATGATCTTGGCCTGCTCACACTGTCCAATGGACAGCTGAACAGACTAGAGCGTGTACAGAACGAGGCAATGAGAGTGGCCTTGGGATGTACCAGGGATACTCCGGTGGGTGCCATGAGCTTTCTGCTTGTTATGCTCAGTGAGAGGTCTAAACACAAGCAAGCTCAGGTAAAGACATACATCAGGATTGCTGGCATGAAGGATCATCCTTTACGTAAGGAGTTGGGGTTGAGAAAGGGCAGACACATCAAACTAGGCTGATCCTGGATGGCTGAGACTGAAGATACAATAATAACAATGTGCTATCTAGATGAGGTGGCTAAAGGCGATGACTGGTTACGGGTACAGGACCGACCTCAGCTAACAAAGGTTGTTAATACAGAAGGGCCATGAATTTAGAGACTGGGCACAAGGAGCAGTTGGACTTTGGGTTCAAGATCTCATCCAGCATCACTGTGGGTCTTCTTACACGGTAAAATATACAAATTAAACGGAACTATTCTAAAGCAGGTGCAGAAATTCAAATACATTGGAGCAGTAATAACTTCAGATGGAAAATGCAGAACAGAAATTAGGAACAGAATAGGCCAAGCAAAGACTGCATTTCAGAGAATGAGAAACATATTAGCTAACACATCTTTACCATTGAATGTTAGAAAACGAGTCCTAAAATGCTATATTGAACCTATCTTGTTATATGGAAGTGAATAATGGACAATAGGCAAGTCTGCACAAAAATCATTGGAAGCAGCAGAAATGTGGTTTATTAGAAGAATGTTGCGAATCCCCTGGACAGCAAAAATAACTAATGAAGAATGTATGAGAAGAACTGGAGAGACAGAAAACCTTGTCAAAAAGATAAGAGAGAGAGAGAGACAATGTACTTTCATAGGACATGCAATGAGAAGAGGGGGCATTGAAAATATTATAACAACAGGAAAAATAGAAGGAAGAAGATCAAGAGGAAGACCAAGAGAAATGATACTGGACAGTCTGACGGGATGGTGTGAGAGGAGATCACCAACTGAACTGATGGCCTGCATGAAGGATCGCGTACTCTGGAGAAGCATAATAGCCAACACCAGTCGGCACGGCACCTGATGATGATGAATATATATATGGCTCAGTGACTCGGAACAGCAGAAGTGGTTGGGGTTTTGTTGTCTACCGAAATGGAAGAGCAGTGGCACAGGGTTCGGGAAGTGAGCACTCATGCGTGGAGTGGAAACTGAGGCTATGAGGCAGCAATGATTCGGATGGACTGAACCATGAAGTAGTTCATGGCGTCATTGTGGCGGATTCACAGAGTATGCTTCGTCCGACTGAGAAGAAGTTGCTTTGAAAAGAATGAGTTCATCTGTTAAGCCCGTTAGCTGTGATAAGTCTAACCTGGCTTTATTGTCAAGTGCATGGGGGAGTACATGGCAATGAAGTGGCACACAGACTTGATGGACAGGCTAAAATAAATGGTAAGCTGAGGATGGACAAGGGCGACATTGCTAAAGTCGTGTTGGAAAGACTGCCAGAAAATGAAGAGCGGGAATGGAAGGACAACATTATTGTGAGGCGATTGCTGGATCTAGGAGAAATTAAGGATCGTGGTAGGAAATCTGAACTGTGTGGCAGAAAACGCACCACAATGAACCAACCCTTGATGGGAACTGTTAGCAAACATTCTCTTGGATGGATGCTGCGACAAGCGGTGGAGCATATATCTGCTTGTCCTGAATGCAGTGACGCCGGAGTTTGATTCTGAACCACTGAATCAGACTGTCTAATAGGGGTAGACATGAGTTGTTCAGGACTGAGTAACCAGTTTGTTCACTTCTTGGAGGGGGTGGAGACGCTGTCAGAACTGTTAATCAACGACCAATAGCTGCTTGGAGGGGATGGATAAGCTGTCAGAACTGTTAATCAACGACCAATAGCTGCTTGAGGGGATGGATAAGCTGTCAGAACTGTTAATCAACGACCAATAGCTGATATGCAAACGTTAGGGCTGCTGAAACAAAGCTGACCAAGACCCTGTCCAATCTCTCAGTTGGTACGTTGGTACACATAGTAACAGGCCTAGCCTGGCTAACCAGACAGGGATCGTCAGTACAGCTAGTAAATGGCCTAGCCTGGCTAACCGGGCAGGAATCGTCATAGTCTCTCTGGTGGTGGAGCCTGCTAAAAAGTATCACACCTCCCCTGCTTATTTATCTCCACGCAGGGATAGAAAACTAGCCGCCATAACACATTCCCAATCCGACATGATGGTGCGCTTCAACATCTTCACCGCATCGGCTTCACAAAACACCAACTCTCAGTTCTAGAGAGATAGAAAAAAGATCCCCTCCTGTAAGTGGAAGCTACCCTAGTAAACTTCTCCTTGGATACGACATCTTCCTTTAAAGCTTTCACCACATACAAGCTTCAACCACATATAAGTTTCGATCACATATAATCTTCCACCACATATAAGCTTCAACCACATATAAGCTTCAACCACATATAAGTTTCCATCACATATAATCTTCCACCACATATAAGCTTCAACCACATATAGGTTTCCATCACATATAATCTTCCACCACATATAAGCTTCAACCACATATAAGCTTCAACCACATATAAGTTTCCATCACATATAATCTTCCACCACATATAATCTTCCACCACATATAAGCTTCAACCACATATAGGTTTCCATCACATATAATCTTCCACCACATATAAGCTTCAACCACATATAAGCTTCAACCACATATAAGTTTCCATCACATATAATCTTCCACCACATATAAGCTTCAACCACATATAAGCTTCAACCACATATAAGTTTCGATCACATATAATCTTCCACCACATACAAGCTTCAACCACATATAAGTTTCGATCACATATAATCTTCCACCACATATAAGCTTCAACCACATATAAGCTTCAACCACATATAAGTTTCCATCACATATAATCTTCCACCACATACAAGCTTCAACCACATATAAGTTTCGATCACATATAATCTTCCACCACATATAAGCTTCAACCACATATAAGCTTCAACCACATATAAGTTTCCATCACATATAATCTTCCACCACATATAAACTTCAACCACATATAGGTTTCCATCACATATAATCTTCCACCACATATAAGCTTCAATCACTTATAAGCTTCAACCACATATCATCACATATAAGCTTCCAGCACATATAAGCTTCAACCACATATTATCATATATAAACTTCCATCACATAAAAGCTTCAACCACATATAAGCTTCCACCACATATAAGCTTCCACCACATACAAGTTTCAACCAGATATAAGCTTCAATCACTACATATAAGCTTCCAGCACATATAAGCTTCCAGCACATACAAGCTTCCAGCACATACAAGTGACTGGGTGTAGCGCAACTGATACACTTGGACAGACAGCACTAGAATCTATCCCTGCGGGATTTGGCTTCTAATTAACGAGGGTTCTCTCCCCTGCTAGAGTGCACGTGCACCAAAGCTGGTATTCTACCTTTCAGTAATGACCTTGTCGATGGCGCACTATGTATCTTTATATATTATAAATATTTGAAACATCTTTACCACAAGAACAGCAACAACTTCTAGTCCACGTCTTCAGCGTGGTCTGATAACTCTAACATGAACAACATTAACAGCAGCAACAAACTTTTGTGATGATTATTTCCAAAGAAATACTCGTACTCTATTCTCTCTTTTCATTCTTTCTTTCTTTCTGTCTTTCTTCATTCTCTATTTCTCTCTTTTCTTTCTCTCTTAACTTTTTTCTTATTCAGTTTTTTATTCTTTCTCTCTCTCTATTGTTCGTTTTTTACTTTCTCTCTCGTTCATTTCTTCTCTTTCTCTCTTGTTAGTTATTCTTTCTACTTTCTTATTCGTTTCTCTTTCTTATTTCTTGTTAGTGTCTCTATCTTTCTCTTTTGTTCGTTTTCTCCTTCTATCTCATTTTCATTTTCTCTCTCTTTCTCTCTTGTTCGTTTTTTCTCTCTCTTTCTCTCTTGTTTGTTTTCTCTCTCTTTCTCTCTTGTTCGTTTTCTTTCTCTCTCTTTCTCTCTTGTTCGGTTTCTCTCTCTTTTTCGTTTTATCTCTCTCTTTCTCTCTTGTTCGCTTTCTCTTTCCTTCTCTCTTATTCGTTTTTTCTCCCTTTCTCTCTTGTTCGTTTTCTCCCTCTCTCTCTTTTTCTCTTGTTCGTTTTCTCTCTCTTTCTCTCTTGTCCATTCTTTCTCTCTCTTGTTCATTCTCTCTCTTTCTTTGTTGTCCATTTTCTCTCGCTTGTTCATTCTCTTCCTCTCTTGTTCATTTTCTCTCTCTCTTTCTCTCTTGTTTGTTTTCTCTCTTTTTTCTTGCTCGTTTTCTCTCTTTTTCTCTCGTATTCGTTTCTCTTTCCCTCCCTCTCCCCCTTTCCTCCCTTTCTTCCTCTTTCCCTCTTTCTCTCTCTCTCTCATCTGGTAGTTTTCCGACTCTCCAAGCCTTATTGTTGCCTCATTCCATCTCTCTATCCCTGACTTTCTCTCTCCAGTTGTTTACTGGAAGCTCTCTTACATCTCTTTCCATGTTCTCTCTCCCTTCCCCCTATGTTTATCTTTGTCTATGCCTCAAGTCTTGTCCTTCCATTCATGTATCTATGCATGTTTGTTCTGAAAACTCTCTTCTATTCTTCCCACAAGACCAAGCCATTGTAATCTGTTAGCTTTCATCGTGTAGAAGATTAGTGCCTCTTTTTACAAACTGTGGATTTCCCTTGTTGATTGTGCCTGTACAAACTCCATTGTTACGTTCTCAGAATTGAGCTAGGAAGTGTGAAGATTTTGTTCTCAGAAAGCTGTACTTGTTTGTCATCTTTCTTGGTCGCACTTGATGCTTTTCAGCTATACAGGACTGCTGGTCTTGTAGTGCGTTTATGTAGCTTTCTTAATCTACTCGGATAATTAAGAACTGTAATTAGGGTCGAAAACAGCTGCCTTATTTATTTAACTTGTATACTGAAAATAAAATGAGGAATGTTAGAGAAGATATAGACAAAGAATATTACGATGACATAACAATTGGATGTTATGATATACCAGAGATTAGATATGCTGATGACACAGTATTACTGTCCACAAAACAAAAAGGAATGGAAAAACTAACTATGTCAGTCCTTAAGAACAGCGGAGAGCAAAGCTTCAATCTTAATGCGAAGAAAACTAAATTGATGACAACTGACAAAACAAACTAGGCAGCTGAAATATGTATCAATGAGGAAAAATTGAAAGAAGTGGAGAGTTTTGAAAATCATGGATCACTGCTAACTAATAATATAAATATTTGAAACATCTTTACCACAAGAACAGCAACAACTTCTAGTCCACGTCTTCAGCGTGGTCTGATAACTCTAACATGAACAACATTAACAGCAGCAACAAACTTTTGTGATGATTATTTCCAAAGAAATACTCGTACTCTATTCTCTCTTTTCATTCTTTCTTTCTTTCTGTCTTTCTTCATTCTCTATTTCTCTCTTTTCTTTCTCTCTTAACTTTTTTCTTATTCAGTTTTTTATTCTTTCTCTCTCTCTATTGTTCGTTTTTTACTTTCTCTCTCGTTCATTTCTTCTCTTTCTCTCTTGTTAGTTATTCTTTCTACTTTCTTATTCGTTTCTCTTTCTTATTTCTTGTTAGTGTCTCTATCTTTCTCTTTTGTTCGTTTTCTCCTTCTATCTCATTTTCATTTTCTCTCTCTTTCTCTCTTGTTCGTTTTTTCTCTCTCTTTCTCTCTTGTTTGTTTTCTCTCTCTTTCTCTCTTGTTCGTTTTCTTTCTCTCTCTTTCTCTCTTGTTCGGTTTCTCTCTCTTTTTCGTTTTATCTCTCTCTTTCTCTCTTGTTCGCTTTCTCTTTCCTTCTCTCTTATTCGTTTTTTCTCCCTTTCTCTCTTGTTCGTTTTCTCCCTCTCTCTCTTTTTCTCTTGTTCGTTTTCTCTCTCTTTCTCTCTTGTCCATTCTTTCTCTCTCTTGTTCATTCTCTCTCTTTCTTTGTTGTCCATTTTCTCTCGCTTGTTCATTCTCTTCCTCTCTTGTTCATTTTCTCTCTCTCTTTCTCTCTTGTTTGTTTTCTCTCTTTTTTCTTGCTCGTTTTCTCTCTTTTTCTCTCGTATTCGTTTTCTCTTTCCCTCCCTCTCCCCCTTTCCTCCCTTTCTTCCTCTTTCCCTCTTTCTCTCTCTCTCTCATCTGGTAGTTTTCCGACTCTCCAAGCCTTATTGTTGCCTCATTCCATCTCTCTATCCCTGACTTTCTCTCTCCAGTTGTTTACTGGAAGCTCTCTTACATCTCTTTCCATGTTCTCTCTCCCTTCCCCCTATGTTTATCTTTGTCTATGCCTCAAGTCTTGTCCTTCCATTCATGTATCTATGCATGTTTGTTCTGAAAACTCTCTTCTATTCTTCCCACAAGACCAAGCCATTGTAATCTGTTAGCTTTCATCGTGTAGAAGATTAGTGCCTCTTTTTACAAACTGTGGATTTCCCTTGTTGATTGTGCCTGTACAAACTCCATTGTTACGTTCTCAGAATTGAGCTAGGAAGTGTGAAGATTTTGTTCTCAGAAAGCTGTACTTGTTTGTCATCTTTCTTGGTCGCACTTGATGCTTTTCAGCTATACAGGACTGCTGGTCTTGTAGTGCGTTTATGTAGCTTTCTTAATCTACTCGGATAATTAAGAACTGTAATTAGGGTCGAAAACAGCTGCCTTATTTATTTAACTTGTATACTGAAAATAAAATGAGGAATGTTAGAGAAGATATAGACAAAGAATATTACGATGACATAACAATTGGATGTTATGATATACCAGAGATTAGATATGCTGATGACACAGTATTACTGTCCACAAAACAAAAAGGAATGGAAAAACTAACTATGTCAGTCCTTAAGAACAGCGGAGAGCAAAGCTTCAATCTTAATGCGAAGAAAACTAAATTGATGACAACTGACAAAACAAACTAGGCAGCTGAAATATGTATCAATGAGGAAAAATTGAAAGAAGTGGAGAGTTTTGAAAATCATGGATCACTGCTAACTAATAATGGAGATACAATGAGGGAAATTAAAAGGAGGACATCTATCGCTCTTCGGAAAATAAAACAAATAAAGAATCTGTGGAGAGGAACAGACAGAACTACAAAAATAAGATGCATCTTTCCCATCGCAACATATGCCTGTGAGACCTGGACACTTAACAAAACAGCTGAGAAACACATAAATGCCTTTGAATGTAAATGCTACATAAGAGTTCTTCAAATATCGTGGACACAAAAAAGAACAAATATATCCATACTACAAGAACTTAATATCGAAGAAGGCTGGCTAGTAAAGAGGATTAAAAGAGAGAAAACTGAAATATTTTGGACACATTAAACGTCATGATAATTTAGAGAAGACCGTCTTGGAAGGATGCATAATAGGAAAAAGAAAGAGAGGAAGACCAAGGCGAAGATGGCTGCAAGACATCGGTGATGATCCGAACATAGATGCATCAGCAGCAGGCCATCTTGCTCACAACCAACAGCCTACAGGAGAGCTGTTAGGGAGGCAAAGTTTCGTAAGGGACATGCAAATGACTGAATGAATTAGCGTCGCAATGTTGTGCGGTATAGTGTGTGGTGTTGTAGCGTGTGGTGTGTGGTGTTGTAGTGTTTAATGTTGTAGTGTGTGGTGTTGTAGTGTGTAATATTGTAGTTTGTGGTGTTGTAGTGCGTAATGTTGTAGTGTGTGGTATTGTAGTGTGTAATGTTGTAGTGTGTAGTGCTGTTCTGTGTGCTGTTGTGTGTGATGTTGTAATATGTGTGATGTTGTAGTGTGTGGTATTGTAGTGTGTAATGTTGTAGTGCTTGATGTTGTAGTGTATGATGTTGTAGTGTGTGATGTTGTAGTGTGTAATGTTGTAGTGTGTGGTGTTGTAGTGTGCAATATTGTGGTGTATAATGCTGTACTGTATGATGTTGTAATGTGTGTGATGTTGTAGTGTGTGTGATATTGCAGTGTGTGATGTTATAGTATGTAATGTTGTAGTGTATAATGCTGTACTGTGTGAAGTTGTAGTGTGTGTGATGTTGTAGTTTAACTGCCTAGGACGTGCAAGATAGCGAAGTTGATGAATGGGCTGTTCTCTAATGGCTAGGTGGTTGTTTCTCTTAGCGGAGTTAGCGGTTGAAATACCAGGTAATTCTTCTGTCATGTTTCTTTCTTTCACATCTTTGTGCTTTCTTTATGATTTTTTTCCTTGTGCAATACTGTGCCCTGATACTTCACTGTGGGAAAGTCTAGTTGTTTCCTATTTGAAAAAAAAACATCGTTGACACTGATCTGAAAACAGATTTGTTTTTTAAATCTGCATGATTTTGCACATCGGCACATTAAATTATCAAATTAATTAGCTTCTTCTAGCCAAAGTTACAAAATTAAGCTAAGATTTTACGACGTATTTAGAGATGACAACTTTCTAGGACGTGTTTTAAATGACAGTTTTCTAGATCGTGTGTGAAGATGACAACTTCTTAGGACGTATCTAGAGATGACAACTTTCTGGGACGTGATTAGAGATGACAACTTTGTAGGACGTATGTGGAGATGACAACCTTCTAGGGCTTATGCAGGGATTACAACTTTCTAGGACGTGTACAGGGACTACAACTTTCTAAGACGTCTGCAACAATAACAACTTTCTAGGACGTGTTTAGAGATGACATCTTTCTAGCACATGTTTAGAACTGACAGTTTTCTGGGACGTGTTTAGAACTGACAGCTTTCTAGGACGTGTTTAGAGATGACAACTTTCAGCACCCCCTCATGTGATCAAAGAATTTAAAGTTGAGCGTTACAAGTATCAGAAATACTAATCATGAAGTTTTAAAAACATGTTCACATATGAAATGTTGTTTTATTTTTTTTAAAAATAAATTTATTCTTCAAACTTGACCTCGTAGGTGGTTTTATGCTCGGGTACAAATCTTGGTGTCTTTTCAATGACTAGATTGTTGCTCTTGTACCTTTGTAAAGACAAATTTAGTTTCATTCATTCATTCATTTGCATGTCCCTTGCGGAACTTTGCCTCCCAAACAGCACTCCTGTAGGCCTCTCGGTTGTGAGCAAGATGGCCTGCTGCTGTTGCATCCATTTCCAGATCGTCAACGATGTCTTGCAGCCATCTTCGTCTTGGTCTTCCTCTTTTTCTTTTTCCCATTATGTATCCTTCCAATACGGTCTTCTCTAAATTATCATGACGTTTAATGTGTCCAAAATATTTCAGTTTTCTCTCTTTAATCCTCTTCACTAGCCAGCCTTCTTCAATATTAAGCTCTTGTAGCAGCAATCATGGAAAATTTAGTTTACATTCTGGAAATTGCGAATAATTTTTGCTGTCACTTACACTCAGAGAAGAGAAGACATGACCATATGAACTTCTGCAACCTCCATATATGAACATCAGCAACCTCTATATATGAACATCAGCAACCTCTATATATGAACATCAGCAACCTCTATATATGAATACCAGCAACATACATATATGAACATCAGTAACCTCTATATATGAACATCAGCAACCTCTATATATGAACATCAGCAACCTCTATATATGAATACCAGCAACATACATATATGAACATCAGTAACCTCTATATATGAACATCAGCAACCTCTATATATGAATACCAGCAACCTCCATATATGAACATCAGCAACCTCTATATATGAACATCAGCAACCTCTATATATGAATACCAGCAACATACATATATGAACATCAGTAACCTCCATATATGAATATCTTATATCTTATATCTTTCCGTGCCGTTAAACGTCACATAAGGCTTGCAAAATAGTTCGCCAATTTTTCCTGTCTTCGGCGAGTCTCACAACATCATCAAGGGATTTTATGCCTGTTAATTTGGCCTCTCTTAACAATGTCCTCTTCAGAGTTTCACGCGGTCTGCCTCTTTTTCTTCAGCCTGTTGTGTTCCACTTGATAGCTTGTTTTGGGATTCTCTGATCATTTCTTCTCATCGCATGACCAACATATGTCCATCTTCTTTTCCTGATCACCCATGAGACTGGTTGTTGTTCAGTCATCTGTCTTATCTCTGCGTTGCTCTTGAATTCATTCCACTTGATGCCGAGTATTTTACTTAGGCATTTGTTTTCAAAAAGAGTCTAATTTCTTGTCTATTTATTTAGTTGTTTTCCAGCTTTCACAGGCATAAATGAGGGTGGATATTACATTTGAGTTGAATAATCTTAATTTGGTTTTTGTGCTTATAACTTTTGAATGCTATATGTTCTCAAGATTCTTGAAGATCGATGCTGCTTTTGCAATTCTAATTCTAACTTCCTTTCTGGTGTCACCTTCCTGGTCCATGTAGCTGCCAAGGTATGCAAACTGATTGACTTCTTCAATATCTGTCCCTTCTATGTGTATTTTTCCGTTTTGATTAATGGGAAGTTTATTTTCAAAATTTCTTCTTTAATTTCAAGTCCTATTTTGCTAGCCAGTGAAGACAGGCTATCTGTTTTTTCTTGCATGGAATTAACTTTGTTACTGATAAGAGTTATGTCATCAGCAAAATCAAGGTCTTCTAGTTGGGTCCCATGTCACCAGTCAATACCTGTGTTACCTTTGCAGCATTTTTTCATTATGAAGTCTATTGTAATTCCAAAAAACAAAGGAAACAGTATACATTCTTGTTTCACGCCTGTTTCAATCTGGAACCATTCACTCATTCCTTCTTCTGTTTTGACTGCACAAACATATCCATTGTAGAAGTCCTTAATGATGCTGACAATTTTAGATGATATTCCACAAATTCTCCACAATGAATCTCTGTATATGCTATCAAATATCAAGAATATATGAATATCAGCAACCCCCATATATGAACATCAGCAACCTCCATATACTACATCAGCAAACTCCATATATGAACATCAGAAGAATCATACATGGATATGAGCATTCTCCATATTTGAATATCAGAAAAATCCGTGCATGAATATCACCAACCTCCATGTATTAACATCAGCAACCTCCATATATTAACGTCAGCAACCTCCATGTATAAATATCACAAACCTCCATATACAAACATTAGCAACCTCCATATATTAACATCAGAAACCTCCGTGTATAAATATTACAAACCTCCATATATAAACATTAGCAACCTCCATATATGAATATCAGTAACCTCCATACATGAATATTAGAAACCTCCATGTATGAATATCAGAAAACTCCAAATATGTATATGCGATCTCCATATATAAATATCAGCAACCTCCATGTATCAAAAATAAAAATCTCCATATATAAACAACAGCAACCTCCGTATATGAATATCAGCAACCTCAATACATGACTATCAGCAACCTCCGCGTTTTAATACTAGCAACCTCCATATATGAACATCAGCAACCTCCATGTAAGAAGATCAGAAACCTCCATATATGAATATCAGAAATCTCCACATATGAATATCAGCAACCTCCATATGTGAATATCAGTAACCTCCATAAATGGATATCGGCAACCTCCATATGTGAATATCAACAGCCTCCTTGTCTGAACACCAGCAACCTCCATGTATGAATATCACCAACCTCCACGTATCACAGGCGAGACATGTTACATCAGACATGGGCAACTACTTTTGTATATATTATTTGTATAGATAATTATATATAATACACTATATACACACGCTCATATATATATATATATATCTATAATTTGTATAGATAATTATATATAATACACTATATACACACGCTCATATATATATATATATCTATAATTTGTATAGATAATTATATATAATACACTATATACACACGCCCATATATATATATATATATCTATAATTTGTATAGATAATTATATATAATACACTATATACACACGCCCATATATATATATATATCTATAATTTGTATAGATAATTATATATAATACACTATATACACACGCCCATATATATATATATATATTTAATTTGTATAGATAATTATATATAATACACTATATACACACGCCCATATAATATATATATATTAATTTGTATAGATAATTATATATAATACACTATACACACGCCCATATATATATATATATTTAATTTGTATAGATAATTATATATAATACACTATATACACACGCCCATATATATATATATATATTTAATTTGTATAGATAATTATATATAATACACTATATACACACGCCCATATATATATATATATATTTAATTTGTATAGATAATTATATATAATACACTATATACACACGCCCATATATATATATATATATATGAGGGGAGGAAGAAAGGGAGACAAAAGCTTTTTTTTTAAGTTATCAAGTCCAGCTACTCTCTTTCTACAACGTAAATTCAATATTTTTTAACGTTTCCAGCAAATTATAACTTTTTTTTAAGAAACGACGCAGATTGGCTGCGGACCACAAAAAATGTTGCCACGGGCCAGGCGTTGCCCACCTGTGTGTTACATCTTCCATTATAACAGATGAGGCCTTGCAGCGGTTAGGAGACAAGAACCTTTCATCTTTCACCAGGGAAAAACCAAAAGATGGATATTTGTACCCCTTGCAGGAGAAGACTACTGTATCTTACATAACAAATAAGCCACAACTTCCTAGAGGAGAAGACTCTTGTATCTTCCACAACAAATAAACCACAACCTCCTATAGGAGAATAATCTAGTATCTTCCACAACAAATAAACCACAACCTCCTACAGAAGAAGAATCTTATATCTTCCACAACAAATAAACCACAACTTCCTACATGAGAATAATCTTGTATCTTCCACAACAAATAAACCACAACCTCCTACAGAAGAAGAATCTTATATCTTCCACAACAAATAAACCACAACCTCCTACAGAAGAAGAATCTTGTATCTTCCACAACAAATAAACCACAACCTCCTACAGAAGAAGAATCTTGTATCTACCTCAATAAATAAACCAGAACCTCGAATCTTGTATTTTCCACAACAATTAAACCATAATCTCCTACAGAAGAAGAATCTTGTATCTTCCACAACAAATAAACCAGAACCTCTTACAGAAGAAGAATCTTGTATCTTCCTCAACAAATAAACCAGAACCTCTTACAGAAGAAGAATCTTGTATCTTCCTCAACAAATAAACTACAATCTCCTACCATCAAATAATCACATGTTACATTTTACATCCTTCCCGTCTGGCTGAACGTCACATAGGGCCCGCATGGCAGTTTGCCAAGATTTCCTGTCTTAGGCGAGTTTTTCAATCTCATCAAGGGATGTTATACCCACTGAACTGGCCTCTCTTAACAATGTCCTCTTTAGAGTTTCATGTGGTCGACCTCTTTTCCTTTGGCCTGTTGTGCTCCACTTGATAGCTTGTTTGGGGATCCTCTACCTGTTTCTTCTCATAACACAACAGACATATATCCATCTTCTTTTTCTGATCACCCATGAGACAGGTTGTTGTTTGCTCATCTGTCTTATCTCTATGTTGTTCTTGAATTCGCTCCACTTTATACCAAGTATTTTCCTTAGGTATTTGTTTTCAAAAGAGTCTAATTTCTTGTCTGTTTCTTCAGTTATTTTCCAGCTTTCACATGCATAAATGAGAGTGAATATTATATTTGAATTGAATAATCTTAACTTGGTTTTTGCACTTATAACTTTTGAATGCCATATGTTCTCAAGACTCGTGAAGGCCAATGCTGCTTTTGCAATTCGAATTTTAACTTCCTTTCTGGTGTCACCATCTTGGTCTATGTAGCTGCCGAATTAAAATGGTTACTTCCTCAACAGCTGTTCCTTCTAGGTATATTTGACCTTCGTGGTTAATGAGAAGTTTCATTATTTTTGTTGTATCCTTGTTAACTTCAAGTCGTAATTTACTAGCCATTGAAGACAGGGTATCTGCTTTTACTTGCATTGATTTCACATTGTCGCTGATAAGAGCTGTCATCTGCAAAATGAAGATCTGCTTGTTGTGTCTCACGTACCCAGTCAATGCTCGTTTTAGCTGTGAGTGATTTTTCATTATAAAGTCTGCGGTAATTAAAAAAAGCAAGGGAGATAACATACATCCTTGTTTCATGGCTGCTACAATCTGGAACCATCCGTTCATTTCTTCTTCTGTGTTGACTGCACTAATTTCAATCAGGAACTTGCCAATCATTCCAAAACACCCAGTGAAGTTGAGGAGATAGGTATAGATGAGTTATGGAATTCTTACAGCACAGCCATAATCACAGCAGCAAAAGTAAGCGCTGGATTGGAAAAACCAAATAGAAAAGCATGGATATCAGATAAAACATGGAAGTATATACATGAAAGACGAGCAGTCAAATTAAACATGTTGAATGCAAAAGCAGATGATGAAAGAGATTCGGCAAAAGCAAAATACAAAGACATAGACAAGAAAGTAAAAAGTTCAGCTAGAAGGGATAAAAGAGAATACATAGACAATATGGCGAAAGAGGCAGAAAAAGCAGCAAAAACAGGAGACAGCAAAACTTTATATAACATACAAAAGAGGCTAACAGGTACTATTACATCTAAAGAAAGACCAATACTTAGCAAAACTGGAACACTATTAACATCAAATAAAGACCAAAAGCAAAGATGGGCTGAACACTTCCAAGAAATACTCAATCGACCACACCCAAAACAATTGTTAAACCTTGAAACTGACTTACCAGCCCCACAACTAAATGTCAATCTAGATGAAATTGAATTGCATGAAATTGAAACAGCAGTGAATTTAATGGCTAACAACAAAGCTGCAGGTGAAGATGAAATAACAGCCGAGATGCTAAAAGCTATCAATAGTGACAACATGAGACAACTACAGAGAATGTTTAACAAGATTTGGAAAGAAGAAAAGGTCCCTTCTAATTGGAAGAAGGGAATCATTGTGAAAATACCAAAAAAGGGCAACCTTAGTGACTGTAACAACTGGAGAGGAGTAACCTTAATATCAGTTGTGTCAAAAGTATTTTGCAAGGTCATTTTGAATAGACTCAAAGATATAGTGGATACTGCAATGAGAGAAGAACAAGCAGGATTTCGAAAAGGGAGAAGCTGTCTCGACCAGATCTTTACTCTCAGAATAATACTTGAAGAACATATTGAAAAGCAGAAACCATTAATACTGAATTTCATAGATTTTAAGAAGGCATTTGATAGCATACACAGAGATTCATTATGGAGAATTTTATGTCTATATGGAATACCATCTAAAATTGTCAACATCATTAAGGACTTATACAATGGATATGGTTGTGCAGTCAAGACAGAAGAAGGGATGAGTGAATGGTTCCAGATTGAAACAGGCGTGAAACAAGGATGTATACTGTCTCCTTTACTTTTTGGGATTACAATAGACTTCATAATGAAAAATGCTGCACAGGTAACACAGGTATTGACTGGGTACATGGGACCCAACTAGAAGATCTTGATTTTGCTGATGACATAACTCTTATCAGTAATAATGTGAATTCCATGCAAGAAAAAACAGATAGCCTATCTTCACTGGCTAGCAAAATAGGACTTGAAATTAACAAGGACAAAACAAAAATAATGAAAATTCCCATCAATCAAAATGGAAAATACACATAGAAGGGACAGATATTGAAGAAGTCAATCAATTTGCATACCTTGGCAGCTACATAGACCAGGATGGTGACACTAGAAAGGAAGTTAGGATCAGAATTGCAAAAGCAGCATCAATCTTCAAGAATCTTGAGAACATATGGAATTCAAAAGTTATAAGCACAAAAACCAAGTTAAGACTATTCAATTCAAATGTAATATCCACCCTCATTTATGCATGCGAAAGCTGGAAAACAACTAAAGAAATAGAAAAGAAATTAGACTCTTTTGAAAATAAATGCCTAAGGAAAATACTCGGCATCAAGTGGAATGAATTCAAGAACAATGCAGAGATAAGACAGATGACTGAACAACAACCAGTCTCACGGGTGATCAGGAAAAGGAGATGGACATATGTTGGCCACTTGATGAGAAGAAATGAGCAGAGAATCCCAAAACAAGCTATCAAGTGGAACACAACAGGCCGAAGAAAAAGGGGCAGACCGCGTGAAACTCTGAAGAGAACATTATTAAGAGAGGCCAAGTTAACAGGCATAAAATCCTTTGATGAGGTTGAAAGACTCGCCGAAGACAGGAAAAATTGGCGAACTACTTTGCGAGCCCTATGTGACGTCTAACGGCACGGGAAGGATATAAGATATAAGATAAGTTGACTGCACAAATATATCCGTTGTAGAGGTCTCCAATGGTGTTGACAATCTTGGATGGTATTCCATACAGTCTTAAAATTCTCCACAGTGAATCTCTGTGTTTGCTATCAAATGCCTTATTAAAGTCTATGAAGTTCAGGATTAATGGTTTTTGTTTTTCAATATGTTATTCAAGTATTATTCTTAGAGTAAATATTTGGTCTAGACAACTTCTGCCTTTTCGAAATCCTGCTTGTCCTTCTCTCATTGCAGCATCCACTATATCTTGAATTCGACTCAGAATAACTTTGCAAAATACTTTTGACACAACTGATATTAAGGTTACTCCTCTCCAGTTATTGCAATCGCTAAGGTTGCCTTTTTTTGTGGATATTTTAACAATGATTCCTTTTTCCATTTAGAATTGACCTTTTCTTCTTTCTAAACTTTATTAACATTATCTGTAGTTGGTTCATGTTGTCATTGTCAATAGCTTTTAACATTTCGGCTGTTATTTCATCTTCACCTGCAGCTTTGTTGTTAGCCATTAAATTCACCGCTGCTTCAAAGTCATGCACTGTAATTTCATCTAGATTGACATTTAGTTGTGAAAATAGTAAATCAGTTTCAAGGTCTATCAAGTCTTTTGGGTGTGGTTGATTAAGTATTTCTTGGAAGTGTTCAGCCCATCTTTGCTTTTGGTCTTTATTTGATGTTAATGTGCCAGTTTTGCTAAGGATTGGTCTTTCTTTGGATGTAATAGTACCTGTTAGTCTCTCTTGAATATTATATAAAGTTTTGCTGTCTCCTGTTTGTGCTGCTTTCTCTGCTTCTTTCGCCATATTGTCTGTGTATTCTCTTGTATCCCTTCCAGCTGAACTTTTCAAATGATCTTCTACAAAAGAGAATCACACATCTCCTACAAAGAAAAGAACCACACATCTCCCACAAAGAAAAGAACTACACATTTTCCACGAAGAAATGAACCACACATCTCACACAAAGAAAAGAACCACACATCTCACACAAAGAAAACAACCACACATCTCACACAAAGAAAACAACCACACATCTCACACAAATAAAACAACCACAAATGTCTCACAAGATAAGAACCACAAATGTCTCACGAGATAAGAATCACAAATGCACCACAAGATAAGAATCACAAATGCCTCACAAGGTAAGAATCACAAATGTCTCACAAGATAAGAACCACAAATGTCTTACAAGGTAAGAACCACACATGTCTCACAAGATAAGAATCACAAATGTCTCACAAGATAAGAATCACAAATGTCTCACAAGATAAGAACCACAAATGCCTCACGCGATAAGAACCGCCCAAATTCCCGATGAGATAAGAACCACAATGCCTCACGAGATAAGAACCGCCCAAATACCTGATGAGATAAGAACCACAATGCCTCACGAGATAAGAACCGCAATACCTGATGAGATAAGAACCACAATGCCTCACGAGATAAGAACCACATTTGAAAAGAGTAGGTGCTAACCATATCCTAGACCTTTACTCTTTTTTTTTCTTGTGACTTCTCCGAAGAATTTGTCATGGCGGATTTCATGAGACGATGTGATTTAGAAATGACAGGGAACAACATATAGAACTGTTATAACAAGATTTATATGGCCATGTTTATGACAAGGTAATGCCCGCCCTTTGTCAGATCACTGGCACAGTTTAAAAAATTGACTGAAATTCTGAAAACTGTCAAATATCCAGGGAACATGCGGAAGGGGAAAAAAAAAAAGGTTAAAATCATCAAAATAAGCCAATCGTTTTTGTCTGGGCCTTTCTCGTACATATTACGTCCCTTCCTTTTTTCCCAAGTCTCGTAAAAAATGGAAAAACAGGATTATAAATCTGGATTATTTTGATCTAACGTGACGCTGTAAAATCGAGGGCTATCGTTTTGGCGTTAAATCTGCCAGTGCCAGATTTTCTACTCCTTTGACGTGCCGGGAAGACAGGCCGAATCAGACTTTAGCTTCTGAACAGTATCGAGATTTCGGTAAAAAAGATGTTTGGATTTATTTTCCAGAATTTATTTGCTGTTCCTACTGAAAGGAAAGCAACACTTTTAGTCTTGGTACTTTCTTTGTTGCTGATAAAGCGGTGTGTCTGTGTAATGCTATCTGCACTTGTTAACATTCGAAAAGTGAAAGGAAATGGCAATAAACGAAATAGAAGAAGGCTCCACATACAAAATATGTTTTGTTTTTACTTCGCGGGCCATACATTATTGAATGAGAGTTAATAATTGTTGTAAGTGTTGCAGTATGTCTCTGTATGTTGCATTTATTCTACGCAGAAAACTCCCGGATATGTCGTATACTGGACACTGCTACGTAATATATTTAACATTGCTAATGCTTTACTATGGCTCTGGTATACATTACTAAGTTTTACATGAACATTACAGTGGTTTTATTAGATATTATTTTGTCATATAGTGGACATTAATAGCTCTTAATTGAACATCATTATCTCTTATTTTATGCAATACTTTGCTTAGTGGGCATTACAGTGTCTTACACTGAACATTACACTGGCTTTGCTGGATACTACTGCGTTTTTACAGGATATTACTGCGTTTTTACAGGATGTTACTGCGTTTTTACAGGATATTACTGCGTTTTTACAGGATATTATTGCGTCATGTATGGACATTATTGTATTTAATATTGTGTCTCAGAAAATGTTGCCGCGGGCCAAGTGTTGACCATCTGTGTGTCACATATTCCACTATAGCCGATGAAGCCTTGCAGCAGTTACGAGAGAAGAACCTTTCATCTTTCACAAGAGGAAAAAAAACGATGGATCCTTGTACCTCCTACAGTAGAAGGATCTTGTATCTTCCACAACAAATAAACCACAACTTCCTATAGAAGAAGAATTTTGTATCTTCCACAACAAATAAACCACAACTTCCTATAGGAGAAGAATTTTGTATCTTCCACAACAAATAAACCACAACTTCTTATAGAAGAAGAATTTTGTATCTTCCACAACAAATAAACCACAACTTCCTATAGAAGAAGAATTTTGTATCTTCCACAACAAATAAACCACAACTTCCTATAGAAGAAGAATTTTGTATCTTCCACAGCAAATAAACCACAACCTCCTACAGAAGAAGAAACTTGTATCTTCCAAAAACGAATAAACCACAACTTCCTATAGGAGAAGAATCTTGTATATTCCACAGCAAATAAACCTGTTAAATCAGTCTGTTATATTTAAACTTTTTAATGTCTTTTATTGGACAATAGTATGCCTTATACCGGACATCACTAAGTCTCGTTTTGGATGAAACTGTGCCTTATTTGGGACATTAATGAATCTTATTTTAGACATTACTAAGTCATATATTGAATATTGTAAAGTCTTATTTTGAATATATAATATAATTGAATATAATAATATAGTGTATATTACGTTATGTATTGGAAATTACAATTCTTATATTATATACTACTAAGTCTTATACTGGCTATTACTGAATATAAAATGATGTTGCCTTCAAAAGTTCTTGATCATAACTTTTATGAATTGAATCTACTTATTAGCTTTTCTATTGTATTAGAGAATTTTATAATTTTAACCCTCATTCTATTTTATTCTGTCTCTACGTTTCTTCTAATTATTTACAGTTGTTCTTGGCCCGTCTTATGAGTCAATAGAAGGATAAACAAGGCATTCTAAAACATTAGATATTCGGAAAGATTTAAGATTCTTGAGATGTTCTAAGATAATAAGGTGAAAGCAAAGGTAGTCCCATAGGAAACACTACAGGGAATGAAGTGTTCGAGACCTCATTATGCTGAGTCATCAGTGTATGAGGTAGGGTGGCCATCAGAGTGAGGTAGGGTGGCCATCAGTGTATGAGGTAGGGTGGCCATCAGAGTGAGGTAAGGTGGCCATCAGTGTATGAGGTAGGGTGGCCATCAATGTGTGAAATAGGGTGGCCATCAATGTATGATATAGCGTGACCATCAGTGTATGATTTAGGGTGATCATCAGTGTATGATTTAGGGTGAGCATCAGTGTATGAGGTGGCCATCAGTGTATGATTTAAGGTGACCATCAGTGTATGAGGTTGGTGCCCATCAGAGTATGATTTAGGGTGACCATCAGTGTTGGAGGTAAGGTGGCCATCAGTGTATGATTTAGGGTGACCATCAGTGTAGGAGGTAAGATGGCCATCAGTGTATGATTTAGGGTGACCATCAGTGTATGAAGTAAGGTGACCATCAGTGTATGATTTAGTGTGACCATCAGTCTATGATATAGTGTGACCATCAGTGTATGAAGTAAGGTGACCATCAGTGTATGATTTAGTGTGACCATCAGTGTATGAGGTAAGGTAGCCATCAGTGTATGATTTAGGGTGACCATCAGTGTATGATGTAGGGTGGCCATCAGTGTATGATTTAGGGTGACCATCAGTATATGATTTAGGGTGGCCATCAGTATATGATTTAGGGTGACCATCAGTGTATGAGGTAGAGTGGCCGTCAGTTTAGAAGGTAGGATGGCCATCAGTGTATGAAGTAGGGTGACCGTCAGTGTATGAGGTAGAGTGAAAATCAGTATATGCAGGAAACTCTCTACCGTAAAGAGCGGAACAACACCACAACTCCTTCAGATCATCAGAGGAAGTACCCCCCCTCAGACAAGTGTTTCGGCCCTTTAAACTCCTGACACTCTAAGGGGGGCCCCTTAGAGTGTCAGGAGTTTAAAGGGCCGAAACACTATGATTTAGGGTGACAATCAGTGTATGAGGTGGGGTGACCATCAGTGTATGAGGTAGGGTGACCATCAGTGTATGAGGTATGGTGGCCATCTGTATATGAGGTAAGATGGCCATTAATGTAAGAGGTAGAGTGGCCATCAGTGTATAAGATAGTGTGGCCATCAGTGTATGTGTTAGGGTGGCCATCGGCATATGAGGTAGAGTGGCCATCAGTGTAAGAGTTAGGGTGGCCATCAGTGTATGAGATAAGGTGGCCATCAGTGTATGAAATAGGGTGGACATTAGTGTATGAATTAGGGTGGCCATCAGTGTATGAAGTACGGTGACCATCAGTATATGAGGTAGGGTGGCCATAAGTGTATGATTTAGGTTGACTATCAGTGTATGAGGTAGGGTGGCCATCAGTATATGATTTAGGGTGACAATCAGTGTATGAGGTAGGGTGACCATCAGTATATGATTTAGGGTGACCATCAGTGTATGAGGTAGGGTGACCATCAGTGTATGAGGTAGGGTGGCCATCAGTGTATGAGATAAGGTGGCCATCAGTGTATGAAATAGGGTGGACATTAGTGTATGAATTAGGGTGGCCATCAGTGTATGAAGTACGGTGACCATCAGTATATGAGGTAGGGTGGCCATAAGTGTATGATTTAGGTTGACTATCAGTGTATGAGGTAGGGTGGCCATCAGTATATGATTTAGGGTGACAATCAGTGTATGAGGTAGGGTGACCATCAGTGTATGAGGTAGGGTGGCCATCAGTGTATGAGGTAGGGTGACCATCAGTGTATGAGGTAGGGTGGCCATCAGTGTATGAGGTACGGTGACCATCAGTATATGAGGTAGTGTGGCCATCAGTGTATGATTTAGGGTGACTATCTGTGTATGATGTAGGGTGGCCATCAGTATATGATTTAGGGTGACCATCAGTGTATATGGTAGGGTGACCATCAGTATATGATTTAGGGTGACCATCAGTGTATATGGTAGGGTGACCATCAGTATATGATTTAGGGTGACCATCAGTGTATATGGTAGAGTGACCATCAGTATATGATTTAGGGTGACCATCAGTGTATGTGGTAGGGTGACCATCGGTGTATGATTTAGGGTGACCATCAGTGTATGTGGTAGGGTGACCATCAGTGTATGAGTTAGGTTGGCCATCAGTGTATGAGGTGAGGTGACCATCAGTGTATGAGGTGGGGTGACCATCAGTCTATGAGGTAAGGTGGACATCAGTGTATGAGGTAGGGTGACCATCAGTGTATGTCATAGGGTGGCCATCAGTATATGAGGTAGAGTGGCCATCAGTGTAAGAGATAAGGTTGCCATCAGTGTATGAGGTAGGGTGGCCATCAGTGTATGATATAGGTTGGCCATCAGTGTATGATATAAGGATGCCATCAGTGTGTGAGGTAGGGTGGCCATCAGTGTGTGAGGTAGGGTGGCCATCAGTGTATGATATAGGGTGGCCATCAGTGTATGAAATAGGGTAGCCATCAGTATATGAGGCAGAGTGGCCATCAGTGTAAGTGTTATGGTGGCCATAAGTGTATGAGATAGGGTGGCCATCAGTGTATGAGGTAGGGTGGCCATCAGTGTATGAGATAGGGTGACCATCAGTATATGAGGTAGAGTGGCCATCATTATGTGAGGTAGGGTGGCCATCAGTGTATGAGGTAGGATGGCCATCAATCTCAGAGGTAAAATGGCCATCAGTGTATGAGTTAGTGTGACCAGTTCCTTTCCTCCCAAGATTTTCTTGGCACTATTTTACGAGGTCAGGTCGACCTCGGAGCCGCATTGGCTGGTAAAAAATTCCCTTCAGCTGGGATTCGAATCCTCGACCGTTCGGTTGCTATACGAGTGCTCTAACCACCACTACGCTAGCCGGTCCCCTTTAAAACATTAGATATTCTATAACATTAGATACTCTAAGCCACTAGTGAGACATGCATAGATTTGATGCACAATTTTGTCTGCCCGTTTGCGCCATTTGATCGGTGTTACTTTGGTTTTTTTTCCTTACCTTTTACATTTATGAAAATTAATTTATCGAGTGACCTATTCTTAACGGCACATAATTAATTACCAGTCTGATTAAGTTACTTCTGGCACGTGTCACTTGTGGAGCACAAGCTATGTCACATTAACGGAAGGTCAAATGTTATGTACTCCAAGATCTTGCGTGGAGTCAAACGGTATTATATTATGTTAAGAAATCTAATAGTAATAACGGCATTAATCATTGTTAAAATATCATACAGTAAAATTAAGGAATGATAAAACACCATACAGAAAAAGTGTATTAAGGATGTTAAAACATTAAAGAACAGAACGATTTATTATATAAGAATTAAAACGTATATTTAACCACACAAACCAGCAACATTTTTAAACTATAAAGACCTCATTTTAGTATATGTAACATTTCTTATATAATATCCTCATTTATTTTAAATTTCACAGCATGAAATCCTATGGGTGTCCTCTACACATTGGCAGCTTTCATTATTACTGCAAAATTTTCAGATTTCTAAATGTTAAGGACAAGGATGTGGAGTGTGCTCTACATGATTTCTTGAGAAAAAAGCCCTCGCTTGACCGCCAATCTGGCAGATCTGTTACATCATCTAGGACTGGCCCCCAGACAACTTGGGGCCACCTGTGTCAGGTGACTCCTCCATGGCCTCTCTCGCTTGTCTGAGCAAATAATATCCGAATATCCAGTATCCATTTTACGTGGAAATTGGATATCCAGAATTCTGGGGAACTCTATTTGCACCGTATGGCATTTTTCTCTGACAAGTCAGTCAGGATCGCGAGAGAACAGACAAGAATTCCATCCTCCTCCTTCTGTTGTGCTAGCTCCCGTACACTCTGAAGAGTTGTCAGAAGAGAGCGGAAGTTTGTTTCTGAGCATGCGCACAAACGTCCTTAAAAACACAAAAAGTAAAAAATGGCTGATTAAAAAAAAGTAAATTTTCATTATAACAGAGAAAGAATGATCCCAAAAATGAAGAAGAGAGAAAATGATGAAGAGAAAAGCTGATATAGATAAAAGCTGATATAGAGAAAAGCTGATTTAGAGAAAAGCTGATTTAGATAAAAGCTGATATAGAGAAAAGCTGATATAGAGAAAAGCTGATTTAGAGAAAAGCTGATTTAGATAAAAGCTGATATAGAGAAAAGCTGATATAGAGAAAAGCTGATTTAGAGAAAAGCTGATTCATAGAAAAGCTGATATAGAGAAAAGCTGATATAGAGAGAAGCTGATATATAACAGATAGTCGTGACCAGATGCATCAGAGAAAAAGGTTTAAAAAAGGTAGATGTAGCTGTTCTGCCACAATGGCACCGGGGATACTTTGCCGCTGTTCATATTTTCCTTGAGCTTTCTGAAAACTAGAAGATGATGCGATCAGCCTCCCGCCTGACTGACAACAACAACAACAACAATAACAACAACAACAACAAACATAGGAAGTTAGCCCAGGACATGCAAGCAGGAACACAGCCTGCACATGGTGTCACATCTAAAGAATGTGGATATCTCAGGACAGCCATGTCAAGACAAGTAACAGTTTGGTTGCATGGAGACAGAGCTAAAGAAAAAAAGACCAAGGACATGTTGCTGTGAAAAGTCATGATCGACATTAGAAGTTAGTACTTTGTAACAAATGCACTCTTGTCTACTTTTAACCTTTCAAAGCGTCCTCTTATATTAAGGTTAGCAACTGGTTTCTGAACCATTTTGGAAACTTCCTTGCCAAAAATCATAGTGTTTTCTGCCATGCAGATTTACAGCGTATGTCATGATCAATATAACATTATTCATAATATTCATCCAAATAAACAGAATCATTTGTAAATGTCTCCCTTATCGCTTTGATAAATATGATTCTCTCCTAAAACAAATATAACCCTAATTTTATCTACAACAAATATAACCATAATTTTCTCCTACAAAATAATATAACCATAATTTTCTCCTACAAAAAATATAACCATTTTTTTTCTCTGTAACAATAATTTTCTTCTACATTAAATATAACTATAATTTTCTCCTACAACAAATATAAATATAATGTTCTTCTACAACAAATATAATTATAATTTTTCCTATAACAAATATAAACATAATTTTCTCCTAAACAATTATAGCCACAATTTTCTCTTACAACAAATATAAACATAATTTTCTCCAACAACAAATATAACCATGATATTCTCTTACAACACATATAAACATGATTCTCTCCTACGACCAGTATAAAAATGAGTTTCTCCTGCACCAAATATAAATAAGATTCTCACCTACAATAAATATTATCATAATTTTTTCATACAACCAGTATAAAAATGGTTCTCTCCTGCACCAAATATAAACACGGTTCTCTCCTATCAGAAATATAAGCATGATCCTCTCCTACAAGAAATATAAACAAAATTATCTTCTTACAGCAAATATAACCACCTGCAACAAATATAAACAAAATTTTCTCCTACAACAAATATAAACATGATTCTCTCCTACCGCCAGTATAAACATGATCATATCCTAGATCAAATATAAACATTATTCTCTCTTACAAAAAGTTTAAACGTGATTCTCTCCTACAACCTGTATAAATATGGTTCTCTCCTACAACAAATATAAACATGATTCTCTCCTATGACCAGCATAAACATGATTTTTTCATTCAAGCACTATAAACATAATTCTCTCCTAGAACCAGTATAAACATTATTCTCTCATACAAATAGTATAAACATGATTCTCTCCTTCAACACATATAAACAATATTCTCTCCTATAAGAAGTTTAAACATTATTCTCTTCTATAACAATTATAATCGTGATTCTCTCCTACAACAAGTATAAATATGATTATCTCCTACAAAAGGTATAAATATGATTCTCTCCAACAGCCACTATAAACGTGATTCTCTTTTAAACTAGTATAAACATCATTCTCTCCCATTCCTACAACAAATATAAACATCATTTTCTCCCACTCCTACAACAAATATAAACATCATTTTCTCCCACTCCTACAACAAATATAAACATCATTTTCTCCCATTCCTACAACAAATATAAACATCATTTTCTGAGTCTGCTAGGGTTGGGGAAATATTGTTTCGTCATCTCAGCTCCTGAATATGTTTACACATAACAAATAAATAAAAATTAAACCTTCTCCTACTATAATCCTTTTTTTTTCTTTTTCTTTTCTTCTTTTTTCCACGAGAAATAATCCTCATGCTTAACTCCTATTTCATCTTTTATTTCTCTCCTTTTTCTTGGTTATGATTATTGCAATCTTCTCTCCATGTTTTCTTTCTGTTCTCCGTCGTCTTTCAATATTCTCTCTGTTTCCTTCATCTTTCTTTGCCTTTGAATCTTCTCTCTGTTTTCCTTCTGTCTTTTCTCGCCTTTGTCACTTCTCTCTGTTTTCCTTCTGTCTTTTTCGCCCTTGTCACTTCTCTCTGTTCTCCTTCTGTATTTTCTCGCCCTTGTCACTTCTCTCTGTTTTTCTTCTGTCTTTCTTCGCCTTTTAGACTTCTCTCTGTTTTCCTTGTGTCTTTCTTCGCCTTTGAGACTTCTCCCTGTTTTCCTTGTGTCTTTCTTCGCCTTTGAGACTTCTCTCTGTTTTACTTCTGTCGTTCTTAGTTTTTCAGTCTTCTTCCTAGGTTTTCTTCTAACTTTCTTCATCTTTCAATCTTCTGTGTTTTGCTTTGTATTTCTTCGTCTGTCTTTGTCTTCTCCATGTCTTTCTTCGTTTGTTTATGTCCTCTCCATGTTTTTCTTCATTTGTCTATGTCCTCTACTTGTCTTTCTTTCTTTGTCTATGTCCTCTCTGTGTCTTTCTTCGTCTTTCAGTCTTCTCTCCAATTTTTCCTTTTGTCAAAGATCGTCTTTCCACGTCTTTTTTCTGTTTTGCTTAGTCTTTATTTCTTCTATCCGTGTTTTTCTTCGCTTTTCAGTCTTCTCTTCTTTCCTTCTTTGATGTATTTATTTTTATCTGGCAATGATATGTTCATTCTCTCCAGTTTGTTAAACATTAATTGTACCCTTTTGTCAAAGTTGGAAAATCCGTATTATTTGTATCCAATATCCACACTTAAGATGATGAACTAGTATCCACTTTACACCACATATTTATTGCTTACTTCCAGGCGATTTATAAATAAATAACTCTGACGCTAGAATAAATAACGTAACAAAGTATTTACTGTTTTAAACTTCACATGTAACAAAGAAAGATAATCCAGGAAAAAGATGGTATCAGTTCAGAAACTTACATCGTGGAAAAAATCATTGGGTTGTCTTATCATGGCCTCGTACAATCTCCCAGAACTGAATATTCACGATTGTTATTACCATCCCGCAGAGAGCCATGTAGAATATACATTGTGTTTATTTGGAGTCAACAGACAGATTAAAAATAAAGGAATATTTTTAGGAATATTTGGATCTGTAAAATGTGTACTGCAAGAGCAAAGATGAGTATTGTTAGGGTAAAGGTGCACTTGGAAGCGCCATAACCAGCTAAAACTATATCCCACCTCCTCCCCCCTCCCCCCATTTTGACCTTGAAAAAAACCTTGTGCCACTTCAGCTTCGTCAACCACGCGGCCTTTATTGTGATGGAACCACTTTCTCATGTCCAGCCTGGGGACGAAAGAAAACAGCAATGCTTTCTCCCTATCCGACTCCATGTTTCACTTTCTGTTCCTGCTTTTAACCCCCTCCCCTATATCTCCTCGGAAAATCTAGCAGGGTTGCAGGGAAGGCCACAGGTTAGGTATGTTAAAGAACTTCACCATCATCGTGGTTTGCCCTCTTAGTCTCTGGCTCTCCCAGCACCCACAAGACAGCGAGTGTGAAAGGTACTAGTAGCATAGTTTACTGTTGTACTAAAGGTAAAAAAGATAAAGGTAATCCTTTCATGCCTTAGAGGCACATAGGGATATGGTGTTAGTGCCCATATTTTCCTTGACCTGTCAGCACACTAGAGGGTGATATGGTCAGTATCACGCCTGGCCGCCTTTCCTTCCCCAACTCCAGAAGAAGTCGTGTACCCATTTCTACAACTGGGTGACTGGGGTGGATCCGGCCGGATTTGAACCCCTGACCTTCGCCATGAGAGACCAGTGCACTAACCACTTCGCTACGTTGTACTGCAGGAGGCGAATCTGACGAGAAACACAACTGGGAAATATACTCGAAAAGCAGAGTATAAGAAGTTTTAACAGACACTGCGTTTCATAATTAGCTACATTTTTCATCAGGATACTGACGTTCCATCATTCTGGAGCCATGTTCGAGCCAAAAGAAATTGTGTCTTTGATTATTTCAGAACAAATAAAAACTTACAAAATGCAGATGAAACCACTGACAACAATTACTGAGGAAAGACGCTGGCGATGGTTGGGACATGTGCTCCGAATGACTGACAACTCACTACCAAAAATAGCACTAAGATGGACTCCACAGGGGAGCAGAAGTAAGGGTAGACCAAAAGAGACATGGAGAAGAACAACAGAAAGGATGTTGAGCAATAGAGGGCTCACCTGGGCAAGAGCAGAAAAAAAAGGCGAAGGACAGGCATTTGTGGAAAACCCTTGCGGAAGCCCCATGTGCCCTGGGCACTTAAGGTTCAGAGGGAGAGAAAAAAACTTACAGCCTCTGGCACTATACAACACATATGTTAATGTTAATAGAGAACGCTTTGCAAGAATAAACTTGGACTGGATAAGCTGTAACAGCTAAGATTTGATAACTTTGGCAGAAAGATGCATGGATCATCTCTCCTCACTATCATTTTGATCATCATTTCATCTAAAACATGTCTCATTCAGCAAAATTATGGAATACAAACATATATTTCTATATACTGATAAGACGGTCTCGGGAGATGATTGGCTGTGCTGCTTTGAGAAACATTTGATGAGTGTTTTTGTCACGTGTTTTGTGGCTTGTGAGTAGTGATAAGATGATTATAAAACTTTAGAGAAGCTGAATATGTTACAGAGTTTGCATGTAGGCGTCCGTGTTTTTGTTATGTGTACTCTGAGAATTCTACTTCGTCTCTTCTTTCTCTTAGATGTTTCCTTTTATACTGAGAGTTTTACTTCGTCTTTTATTTCTCTTAGATGTTTTCTTTTTATGCTGAGAGTTTTACTTCGTCTCTTCTTTCTCTTAGATTTTTTCTTTTTATGCTCAGAGTTTTACCTCGTCTCTTCTTTCTCTTACATGTTTTCTTTTTCTAAGTTTACTTTTTATCCCTATGTTGTCTTTTTTTCTCTGTGTCTATCATCGTTTTTCCTCAGTGTTGGTGTTGATTTGTCTTTCCTTCTTTCTTTCTTTCTTTCCTTTCTTTCTTTCTTTCTTTCTTTCTTTAGTTATTTGTATGTATATTTTTTAATTTGCTCAGTTGTGTTTCTTGTTTTTCATTGTATGTATGTATGTATGTATGTATGTATGTATGTATGTTTCCTAGTTTTCTTTTTTGTTTCTTTCATCTAATGTTTGTATGTTTTTAAATTAATTTTTAATCTATTTGTGTGTTTGTTTCCATCATCCTCATTGTTATTTTCTTCTTTTGTTTTTCCATCTTCTTCTGTATTACAATTTTCGAATTTTTCTCAATGTCACTTTCTTCTCATCTTATTCTCTTGCATCTATATAAATTATCATTCCTCATTGTCCAGTTTCATCTACTTCTCTGTCTTGCTCATTTTCTACATGTTTCATAGTCTCCTGTCCCCTCTTGCCTTGGTAGTTACTTCTCTTACCTTCTGTTCCTGTACCTCCATATTTCTGTACGAGTTCTCTCACCTTCTGTTCTTGTACCTCCATATTTCTGTACTAGTTCTCTCACCTTCTGTTCTTGTACCTCCATATTTCTGTATTAGTTCTCTCACATTCTATTCCTGTACCTCTATATTTCTGTACTAGTTCTCTCACATTCTGTTCCTGTACCTCCATATTTCTGTATTAGTTCTCTCACATTCTGTTCCTGTACCTCCATATTTCTGTACTAGTTCTCTCACATTCTATTCCTGTACCTCCATATTTCTGTACTAGTTCTCTCACATTCTATTCTTGTACATCCATATTTCTGTACTAGTTCTCTCACCTTCTGTTCCTGTACCTCCATATTTCTGTATTAGTTCTCCCACCTTCTGTTCCTGTACCTCCATATTTCTGTATTATTTCTCTCACCTTCTGTTCTTGTACCTCCATATTTCTGTACTAGTTCTCTCACCTTCTGTTCCTGTACCTCCATACTTCTATAGTAATATTTTCCAGATTCTTGTGTTTTTTCTTCTACAACAATCCATCTTCTATTTCCGTTCCGTGTTCTCTCTTTCTCTGTAGTCTCTCTTCTTCGTATCTGCTGTTGCCTCCGTCTCTCGTGTTTATTTTCTTTCATATACCTCGTCTGTCTCTCCAGGTTTTCTTTCATATACCTCGTCTGTCTCTCCAGGTTTTCTTTCATATACCTCGTCTGTCTCTCCAGGTTTTCTTTCATATACCTCGTCTGTCTCTCCAGGTTTTCTTTCATATACCTCGTCTGTCTCTCCAGGTTTTCTTTCATATACCTCGTCTGTCTCTCCAGGTTTTCTTTCATATACCTCGTCTGCCTCTCCAGGTTTTCTTTCATATACCTCGTCTGTCTCCAGGTTTTCTTTCATATACCTCGTCTGTCTCCAGGTTTTCTTTCATATACCTCGTCTGTCTCTCCAGGTTTTCTTTCATATACCTCGTCTGTCTCTCCAGGTTTTCTTTCATATACCTCGTCTGTCTCTCCAGGTTTTCTTCCATATACCTCGTCTGTCTCTCCAGGTTTTCTTCCATATACCTCGTCTGTCTCTCCAGGTTTTCTTCCATATACCTCGTCTGTCTCTCCAGGTTTTCTTCCATATACCTCGTCTGTCTCTCCAGGTTTTCTTCCATATACCTCGTCTGTCTCTCCAGGTTTTCTTTTATTGCTCATTAAAATTTTCCCATGGATAGCCCCACAATTCTGAATTCCCCACGGAGTCCCAAAATTCATGGCAGATAAAAACAAAACAAATAGGCTGGATTTGAGGGGAAAAAAAACTACAGCAGAATATTCTCTCTAAACAAATCTGTACTCTTATTTTCGCGCAAGCTTTCTAGAAATGTATACATTTCTCTGTACAGATTTTGACAAACATTTCAACTGTGCAGATTTATCGATAGTTTTTCTTTTTTTTTATTTATTTGTTCAATGTTTATCTGTTTCCATGTTTATTCTGTGTTACTGTGCAATATAGTTTGTTTTTATTGTTTTTTTTAATCCAGTGTTGCTATGTACATCAGCTTGCTTACTTGTCTTTACCTTTCAATGTTGATCTTTGATTTTAGCTTGAGTATAGTTTTTTTTTCTAGTGCCAATCTGTGATTTATTTTGTGTATAACTTTTTAAGGTGTTTTTGTTGTTGTTGTTGTTGTTGTTGTTAATTTGTCTTTAATTGTAGTTCAGTATGGATGTATGATTTCATTTTGTTTAATGATTTTCCAGTGCTGATCTTTTATGTTAGTTTTGTATTCCATGTTCATGCAGTGCTGCTTTCTTAACTTAGGAGAACGAGACCTGAGCAGAGATGGATATTAGGACAGTCAATAGAAGCAGTGGAACACGTCTGGCTAAGACGCCACCTTGTGGTGCGGCGAGTTCATACAGCAGAACCCCGTAGTTTGTATTAGTTGACTAAGGATTATAACATCTTTCAAAAGTTGTCTTTTTATTTTAGTTATTCTGTAAATAATTTTGCTGATAATGGATAATCTTGTAACCTGGCTTTTGGAAATAGGTTGATGTTAGAGAGCTGTTTTTGCTGTCAATATTTTGCATCCAAGCTGAGAGCAAGGTCGGTCTGCATGAGTAAAATGCCTTGACCAAGTCGCATAAATCAACTCTCTACTCCAAGGAAAGGTCAAAGTTTCAGTCGTTCCAAAATCTGGGGCTATGAGTATGTCCGAAAATGAGTTGAAAAGAACCAACCCATCACCTCTCTTAGTTCCTGCAAAAAGATTTGTTTCTTTTGTTTTAGTTTCATCTCTTTTCTTCTGATTCTGACAACCTGTAAGGCCATGAATTAAGCAGCCTCTTGTTGTGCTGTCTGTTGTAACAGACTTGTACCATACAAGAGCGCGGCAAAATCATTGATTATAATTTCCATTTCTATTAACAGTTTTTCTTAAGTATAATTTTGAAATGAGAACTTACTGACTTTGGTTAAAATGGTTTTTAACGGTATTTAAAAGTCTATACTTCCTTTATTGTATCCTTCCTCAATACTTACTTTACTTTATCCTTCCTTTATGCTTACTTTACTTTATCCTTCCTCAATGTTTACATTACTTTATCCTTCCTTAATACTTATTTTACTTACTTTATCCTTCTCTATACTTACTTTACTTTACTTTATCCTCCCTCTATACTTATTTTACTTTACTTTATCCTTCCTCATACTTACTTTACTTTATCCTTTCTCTATACTTACTTTACTTTATCCTTCCTCTATGTTTAATAAAGGTAGATAGAGGTGTATGTTGCAGTTTTACAAGGCGGCAGAAGGAATGAATAAGTGAGAAAAAAGGAATAGAAAATATGAGTGTAAGATGAGAATGTATAAATGAAAAACATACAACATCCAATATTTCGGCATGAGCCTTTTTCGAGGATTGCATACACAAAACAAGACAAAACATATAACTAAATGAAAAACTTATCTGTGTGGCATCCTCCAGAGAGTAGGAAAACAAGAATGCGTGTCCCCCAGACCAGACGAGGCATGGAAACCACAGAGGAAAGCAGATGAAGCCACTCGGAAAGTAGAGGGGAGAAAAACAGGTTGTGGGGGGTGAGAAAAGGGGTAAGGGCAATAAACACCTGTAACCCGCTAGAGAAACAGGTGTCAAAGTAGGGGGGGGGGGTGTTGTGGGGAGAGGTGGGGAAGCAGGGAGGTAATATGTAAATCGGACAAGAGCCGGAGGGGCACAAACACCTGTCAGCCGCCAGAAAAGAAGAGAAGGTGGCGTTAAGGCGGAGGAGGGAAGCTAGGAGAAAGAAACAAGAAAGTATAAATGCCAGAAAAAAAAGTGGAAAACTAAAGAAGTTAAAGGAAGTTGAAAACATTGTTAATTCTAGCCGGGTGGAGACAGCCAGCCTGGAAAATAAGGCGCTGTTCTAGCTGTCAATATTTTGCATCCAAGCTGAGAGCAAGGTCGGTCTGCATGAGTAAAATGCCTTGACCAAGTCGTATAAATCAACTCTCTACTCCAAGGAAAGGTCAAAGTTTCAGTCGTTCCAAAATCTGGGGCTATGAGTATGTCCGAAAATGAGTTGAAAAGACCCAACCCATGACCTCTCTTAGTTCCTGCAAAAAGATTTGTTTCTTTTGTTTTAGTTTCATCTCTTTTCTTCTGATTCTGACAACCTGTAAGGCCATGAATTAAGCAGCCTCTTGTTGTGCTGTCTGTTGTAACAGACTTGTACCATACAAGAGCGCGGCAAAATCATTGATTATAATTTCCATTTCTATTAACAGTTTTTCTTAAGTATAATTTTGAAATGAGAACTTACTGACTTTGGTTAAAATAGTTTTTAACGGTATTTAAAAGTCTATACTTCCTTTATTGTATCCTTCCTCAATACTTACTTTACTTTATCCTTCCTTTATGCTTACTTTACTTTATCCTTCCTCAATGTTTACTTTACTTTATCCTTCCTTAATACTTATTTTACTTACTTTATCCTTCCTCTATACTTACTTTACTTTACTTTATCCTCCCTCTATACTTATTTTACTTTACTTTATCCTTCCTCATACTTACTTTACTTTATCCTTTCTCTATACTTACTTTACTTTATCCTTCCTCTATGTTTAATAAAGGTAGATAGAGGTGTATGTTGCAGTTTTACAAGGCGGCAGAAGGAATGAATAAGTGAGAAAAAAGGAATAGAAAATATGAGTGTAAGATGAGAATGTATAAATGAAAAACATACAACATCCAATATTTCGGCATGAGCCTTTTTCGAGGATTGCATACACAAAACAAGACAAAACATATAACTAAATGAAAAACTTATCTGTGTGGCATCCTCCAGAGAGTAGGAAAACAAGAATGCGTGTCCCCCAGACCAGACGAGGCATGGAAACCACAGAGGAAAGCAGATGAAGCCACTCGGAAAGTAGAGGGGAGAAAAACAGGTTGTGGGGGGTGAGAAAAGGGGTAAGGGCAATAAACACCTGTAACCCGCTAGAGAAACAGGTGTCAAAGTAGGGGGGGGGGTGTTGTGGGGAGAGGTGGGGAAGCAGGGAGGTAATATGTAAATCGGACAAGAGCCGGAGGGGCACAAACACCTGTCAGCCGCCAGAAAAGAAGAGAAGGTGGCGTTAAGGCGGAGGAGGGAAGCTAGGAGAAAGAAACAAGAAAGTATAAATGCCAGAAAAAAAAGTGGAAAACTAAAGAAGTTAAAGGAAGTTGAAAACATTGTTAATTCTAGCCGGGTGGAGACAGCCAGCCTGGAAAATAAGGCGCTGTTCTAGGACCCTCCCAGATCATACATCAGCAGAACAAGAGCTGATCGCACTAACAGAAATTGTTCTTAGGCGATCGTTTTCGCCAACATCTTAACTATATTTCTAATACGGCCTGGACACCTGTAGCTAAACATTTTAGCCTTAGTAACAAGAGGGGAAAACAGGACATTTCTGTTAGTGCGATCAGCTCTTGTTCTGCTGATGTACGATCTCACAGGGTCCTAGAACAGCGCCTTATTTTCCAGGCTGGCTGTCTCCACCCAGCTGGAATTAACAATGTTTTCAGCTTCCTTTAACCTCATTAGTTTTTCATCCTTTTTTTCTTCTTTTTTCCTAATTTTTTGTGATTTCTACTCTATTTTCTTGTTTCTTTCTCCTAGCTCCCCTTACTTTCTTGTTTTTTTCTCCTAGCTCCCCTTACTTTCTTGTTTCTTTCTCCCAGCTCCCCTTAATTTCTTGTTTCTTTCTCCTAGCTCCCCTTACTTTCTTGTTTCTTTCTCCTAGCTCCCCTTACTTTCTTGTTTCTTTCTCCTAGCTCCCCCTACTTTCTTGTTTCTTTCTCCTAGCTCCCCTTACTTTCTTGTTTCTTTCTCCTAGCTCCCTTTACTTTCTTGTTTCTTTCTCCTAGCTCCCCTTACTTTCTTGTTTCTTTCTCCTAGCTCACCTTCCCTTTCGTCACCTTCTCTTCTTCTCTGGCGACCCGTGGATGCATAGGGTCTTGTCTTATTCACCAGTTTCACATTTTCTCGCTGCTGGTGTTTATATTCTTCTTTCATTTTCTCTCCGCTTCCCCTTCCCCCCTCCCCTGGCACCTTTTCCTCTAGCGGGTGTCATGTTTATATTGCCCTTTCCCCATCTGTTTCCCTCTCTCTCTCCGCCTCTTCTTTACGATTGGCTTTATCGGCTTATCCTTTGTGTGGCTCCGCGTGGTCTCTATGCCTCGTCCTGTGGACAGGAATTTCTCTTATTCCCTACTTCTGGGGGTTGCCACATTAAGATAAGTTTTTCGTTTAATTATACGTTTTTTTTGTCTCGTTTGTGTATGTAATCCTCAAAAAAGGCTCACGCCGAAATATCGGATGTTATATGTTTTCATTTATACATTCTCATCTCGCTCTCACGCTTTCTATTCGTTTTTTTTTTTGTTTGTCACTTACTCACTCCTTTTGCACCTTGTAAAACTACACCATACACCTGTATCTACCGTTATTATTAGAACCAGTTTTACTGCAGTCGCCATCCCTTTTATCCAACAAGTCAGAAGAAACTGTTTTCCTTTGTAATCGATGCTGATTTGTTAGACTTCGATGAACCCATCTTGCACAAACCTTAGAAAATCCGAGAGCTTTTATAACTGCATTTGCACTACCATTGCTGACTGACAGCTTTAAGGCCAGTTGCTGAGTAGTGATACTCCTATCAGCAAGAATAATGCCTTCAGCGCAAATATCTATTTGATGTCGACTACATGCCTCCATGAATTATAAAACTTAAAAGTTATCTTAAACTGCTCTTACAGACACCGAATACATTTAATTGTTTTCTGAATAGTCCCGAAAATTTTGTTTAGTAGATAGTCATTTATAATGTATGTAGTTACTTTTGTACTGAGTGAATGTTTAAGAGCGAAACGTAAATGTTATATTTTATTTTATGTCTCTTAGCTTCAATGTTAGTTATGTTTGTTATATGAACAGCATATTTGTAGAATGTCTGGAATAGAGTGAAAGATGTATGATAAAGGGCAGAATGTCAGACGGGCCTGCGTGCCCAATTCTTAACCCTTTTGAAATAAAGATCAATCAATCAATCAATCAATCAACATTTCTGCCTTGTTGGCTGTGGTAGGACGTCCTCAGCGCGGCCGATCTTGCAACTCCGTATCTCCACTTATTGATTCTTTGATTCTCTGAACCCAGAGACTGACTGTACTCCTGTCGACTGCAAAACTTCCATACACATCACATAGACGCTTGTGAATGTTCACAACAGTTTCCTTCTCTGCAACGAGAAATTCTATCACAATTCGCTGCTTATACCCCAAGTTGCTAACATGCTCCATTTCAACGGTTAGGGCAGCCATATTCTTTGGCCGGGTGCAGTGCAATTTGGTTCACACAGTCGGCACACGCCATATTTCAATTGTGCATAATTTCACGCTTCTATCTTCATTATTAGCTGAGAAAAAAACCATGTTGTGCATTACTTTCTGAACGCCCCTCTTACATATTAAAAAAAAAAGATTTTAATGCTATTTAAGTCTATATTAGAGATAAATAGATTTTAATGGTAATTAAGTCTATATCAGACAAATTAGATTTGAATTAGTATTTAATTCTGTTTCAGTTAGAGTACTTTTTAATGGCTGCTAATTCGATAATGTCGTGTTTCTAAAAATGTGAACGAAGAAAAAATAATCTAGCGCATCGAATTTTCAGTGAAGCCAGAGTGGAATGCTGTACTTGGTTGAAAACAGGCTGTACAATAATGGCACCACAGCCTTGAAATGGGTTACATTTTAACTGGCAGCTTGTGATAGTATTAAATATAGCGATGAGAAATCTGCCCAGTAATCGCTAAAAGCTCAAAAGGCTTAGGGCCATGTTGGCATCGAAAACACATTTCAAGTTACTCGATTACGTTTCGGCTCTAACTCGTAATTACAGGCTGGGCAAGGCGGATCAAAGTCTCTTAGTATCGATAACTTCTAATCTCGCCCAAGGCCTGGTTTAGCGGAACAAAATGTGACTAACGAGAATGTAGTTTCTGGTGAAAGGCCATGACATATAGTGCACACATATATATAGTCTCAGGTCATTTTAACATGCCCTGACATATGAAATCTTATTAAAGATATATATGTGTTTTCTCACTCTTAGCTCAGACTAATGTTTCTCATAAGTCTGGAACTAAATTAACCTACATGAACTAGTCAAGGTGATTTACACTTAAATCAATTTGTAAAACGACGTTCACACTACATGAAGACCAATATTCACACTATAAATAGAGAAATGGAGGCCATGGAAATGTGGTCCATAAGAAAGATGTTGAAGGTACATGGACAGCTAAGAAAACCAACGAAGAAGTCTTAAGAAGAGGCCGGAGTTAAAAGGAAAATTACAGCAAAGATCAGAGGCAGACAAGCGAGATCGTACATCAGCAGAACAAGAGCGGATCGCACTAACAGAAATGTCCTGTTTTCCCCTGTGGTTGCTAGGCAAAAATGTAGGACATTTTCTGAGAAGATGAAAACTGGAACACATTGTGGCAACTGGAAAAATTGAGGAAAGAAGAGACAGAGGAAGACAGAGACAGAAGTTACTAGATGGGCTGTCTGTGTGGCTAGGAAGAAAGTCACCGGCGGATCTCATAATCAAGTCTAAAGACAGGGAATTGTGGAGAGAAATGATCGCCTACGCCACGTGGCACTTGATTGACTGATTGAAAGGATAATATTCACACTACATAAAGGAAAAAAAGAGCACTACATGAAGAATGATATTCACACTACATGAACATGTAGCACAATTTTCATACAACATAAACTTGTACAACGTTCACACTACATGAACTTATAGTACAATGTTCACACTACATGAACTTGTAGTACAATGTTCACACTACATGAAATTGTAGTAGAATGTTCACACTACATGAACTTGTAGTACAATGTTCACACTACATGAACTTGTAGTACAATGTTCACACTACATGAACTTGTAGTACAATGTTCACACTACATGAACTTGTAGTACAATGTTCATGAACGCGACTGCTCTATATGAACAACCTGCGTCTTGTGTCATGGAGAACATGGCTTGTATTTTTATCGCGGTTATCGCCCTGCAAAGTGAAGAAATCTAAAGGCGCTCCAGTATGTGACAAGTCTGCACTATCTTGCTCACATATTGAGCACAAAGACCTTCATCGTTTGAGATATATTCTGCCTATATTTTTTTCGCAAAGATCTTCACTATATTGATGAATCATGTACCCTATTACGCATAAAGTTCTTCATTATTTGAGGTAAATCCTGTTTCTGTTTGAGTTCATTTATAGCCGAGTATACAGACACATAAGAGATCAGTGCACAGAGATTGCTCTTTCTACAGTTAACATAAACATGACAGTGCCTAAATCATTAGTGTTAATATTATGTTAGTTAACATAATCATGGCAGTTCCTCCATCATTAGTGTTAATATTACCTTAGTTAACATAATCGTGACAGTTCCTCCACCATTAGTTTTAATATTATGTTAGTTAACATAATCATTGCAGTTCCTCCATCATCAGTGTTAATATTACCTTAGTTAACATAATCATTGCTGTTCTTCCTTTATCAGTGTTAATGTTACCTTAATTAACATAACCATGGCAGTTCCTCCGTCATGAATGTTAATATTACCTTAGTTAACATAATCATTGCAGTTCTTCCATTATTGGTGTTAATATTACCTTAGTTAATATAATCATGCCAGTTCTTCCATCATCAGTGTTAATATTACCATAGCGACCATTATTATTTTTCTGTGCAAATTTCTGAAGCAAATATAGAAATTATTGTCAGAAACAAAGACGAATAAGACGATGAACAAGAAAGAACCATCACTCCCAGAGCTGTAGCGACCATAAGGGACGACATGTTTCTTAACACCTTGACATTTTTAAATGTCATTTTAACGAGGACAAGAAACGAAAGCAAGAAAAAAAAAAACCAAAGAATTCAACAAGAATTCAGGCTTAGAATGAAAAGACACTGACATTTTCTTTTCCGGGTTAAAACATGTCAGTTTCGGCAGATGTCAGAAAAGAAATTGATTACAGCGTGCTCGACACACGTCACTTTCATGTCACATAAATGACTGTTTGTACTTGAGCGATGTCTTGTGGGGATGTTGCAGGTTATTTGACGGGAGTTTGTTATTTGTAATTATGAAATAGGTTTGATCATCATCATCATCATCATCATCATCATCACCATCATCATCATCATCATCATCATCGCTTAAAATCGAACATTATTATTGTTGTTATCGGAGGCATCAAAGTCACAAAAAACTATCACAATAATTTACAGCAATATATCGTCATCATCATCATTATTGCTATATCGTCATCGTCATCATCATCAATCATTATCTTATTTCTGAAATGTAAGCTGTGCTGGCTCATCCCTCTCGTTATTGATGCTGTCTGGGGAGCGTTTTTGAACTTTTCGTGGGCTTAAGCTCCCAGCAAAGGCCAGATGTCTCCATGACATTCTCTGGTCGTTTTCTCTCTCAATCTCTTCCTCTAAAAGCTGAAGGGCAGAAGGTCAGACGGGCCTGAGTGCCCAGTTTGTCTTCCTTGCAAAATAAAATGTGTGAGCTTGTTATTTTGTTCTTTCTCTAATACTTTATCTGTAGTCCGGTGATGATGATGATGACGATGACGATAATGATGAAGATGACGATGATGATGATGATCTTACGACTCGTTTCTTATGCCTTTTCTAAAACCTTTCCAAATTTATCCTTATTTTCCCACTTTAAGAGTTATAAAAAGTGTTCATTGATACCTGCATTTATAAAAATATCCCAGGTCACTCCATAACACCTTTAATATGTAGTCTTACCTTTTTAACCAATAAAATCATCCCAACAAGTGTAAGAAATGCTATATTCGACTCATTTCTGTTTTTATTTCTTTTTCTTCGAAGACTCCGCTACCTGTCATTTGTTTGGTCAGTGAATGCATCAATTCATTCCCTTGTTTGGTCGGTGAATGCGTCAATTCTTTCGCTTGTTGACTTGGTCACTGTGTTTGTTCTGCGTTTTATCAGTTCGAACATAAACAGTGCTAGCCAGTCTTAGGAGAATTTTAATGTTTGATGTCTGCAGCCAACTTCAGTTCTATAATCAATATTATGGAAATAATAATTGTGTGAAATCCTTAATTAGTTGTGTTAATGTTCAGGTTTGGTACTTGAAGACTGTCATGGATTTATCTACGTCCAGGAGGACGGTAGAGTCGAATGTAGACAGTCAACAGCCTATTCTGAAGAAAATGCAGCCTTTTATAAGGAACTAAATCTTCAGATTTGATAAAACTTCCATGCATGCCAACTTACAGGGCGTTACTGAGAGCTCAGTGACGCAAGTTAAATGGAGGAATCATGTCTCTTGGGTTTGTTTTTCCCTGCGTGATCAAAGCTCCATGGCTTTCCTCCACCGACACTCCAAGTTCTCAGAGCGAAGAACTCTGGGCGCTGTCCCAAGTCCTGGAAATATATGCTAAATATGACGATATTGCTCATTTCTTTTGTTTTGTTTGCTTGTTTTTCTAAACTTAACAGCGCACGTAAGGCAGCGCAGGTGGTATGAATTATAAATTTCCTGCCCCCAACTCCAGAAAGAGCCATGTACTCATTTCTGTGTTTGATTTACTAAAATGTCTCCCACAGAAACCGAAATATCTGTTTTAGAAATTGAATATAAATACACTAACCGCTTCGCTGCTCTTACGCTCTCCGTTACGTGAGGCAGCTGAAAAATTGATAGTTCAGTTCGTTGCAGGAGATACATTTCTTCTCTTCAGCAAAGTCTGTTACCCAAAAGTTTGAAAGTTCGTGTGGAGATGATGGCGCTAATCAACTGCCTGTTTTCTACTGGTTGTTTTTGCTTTAACTTTGTATCGATTATCCTTTTGTTCTAAGTTTGTACCGAATTTTTTTTTGTTTGTTTTGGTTATCAGTCTTTTTTAAAGTTTTATATTTTTTGTTTTGTTTTAAGTTTGTATCGATTCTTTGTTTTGCTTATGAATTTCTGTTTTAAGTTTGTATCGATTTCTTTTTTTTTTCTAAATTTTGAAAGTTTATTCACGAAGCTTCTTGTTTACAATATCTTTTGTTTTGTTGGATTTTAAAAATATCTTTACTCATTTCTCTCTCTCTCTCTCTCTCTCTCTGAAGTCTATATTTTATGTTTTATTTCACTTACTGTTTTTTGTGCTGTTTTTATTTTGTACTTCTTTATTATATTATTCTTTTCTAATTCAGTGCATTTCTTGCTCATTATCTGCTTTTTTAAAGTACCTCTTTCTTGTTTACTTTCCATTTTTATCATGGAAAATTTTGTGATTTTATTTTTTTTCTTCTTCTAAGTAATTTTCCTTTGATTTTTTCCTCCGTATACGTCTTTGTTGGTTTTCTGTCAACTCCTTGCTTGTTTTCTGTCACGTCGTTGCTGGATTTGTCACGTCGTTGCTGCATTTCTGTCACGTCGTTGCTGCATTTCTGTCACGTCGTTGCTGGGTTTATGTCACGTCGTTGCTGCATTTCTGTCACGTCGTTGCTGCATTTCTGTCACGTCGTTGCTGCATTTCTGTCACGTCGTTGCTGCATTTCTGTCACGTCGTTGCTGCATTTCTGTGACGTCCTTGCTTGTTTTCTGCCACGTCCTTGCTTGTTTTCTGCCACGTCCTTGCTTGTTTTCTGCCACGTCCTTGCTTGTTTTCTGCCACGTCCTTGCTTGTTTTCTGTGACGTCCTTGCTTGTTTTCTGCCACGTCCTTGCTTGTTTTCTGTCACGTCCTTGCTTGTTTTCTGCCACGTCCTTGCTTGTTTTCTGCCACGTCGATGTTGATTTTTTTGTCATAATGTTGCATTATCACCGCACTTAATTGTTCGTATTAAAAAAAATTTGTTGACTTTCTTTCTTTAAAAATTTCCTTTTAGTCAACATCTCCAGACAGAAGACGTATTCGCAGAGAGACTGGATCTTCAGCGCAAACACGACTTCTTATTACTTCAGTCAGGGATGCAAGTCAGTATTTGTCACTGAAAAGATTTCTCAAAAACTGCTAAAATAAGCCAACAACTCTCTGGAATAGGTGGCATGTTATACAGACTAACTAATGTGTATTAAGCTCTGCCCCACACAGGTCACTATTGCGTCCCTGTGAGGTATGCAAAGAAAGCGACTGTCCAGTTGACCTAAAAGAAGTACCAGCCCTTCATCTACATTCTTCACAGCCACCATCTGATTGTATTAACTCTTTCATTCCGAAACAACACGGACAAGGCTGGTAGATCTTGCAAGCCCTCCAGATCAACGCTCAGAGCTATATATAGGCAAATTCTAGATAAAATGAAAAGCAGCGCATTTATTACCAAAATCATATTTTTTAATCTATAGAAGAAATTCCTTCTGGTTAATTTTTGCAAAAAGTTCTCACCAAAAATTATTCTAGCAAAACACAGAAATTAATTCAGGAAGAAAGAATTTAATACATTTTTATGTTTATAGCTGCTCTGTTTGTTCTGTACCGCATGTTAACGTATTGTATCATTTCTTGGTTTTTCCTTGTTCCTTGTTTTCTCGATATTACTTCTCTGCGAATGTTTGGCTATGGCTTCTGCAGGAATTTCCTTGCACTTCTTTCACTTTGCTGTCCCAGTCAAGCTAAGAGCAAACAAGATAAAACCCCAAAGTGGGACAGATTGTTACAAGCATGGACACATAATGAAAAAAAAAGTACAGCTAGATGCTTACGTTCGGTGCTGAAACAATTTTACAAGATTATATCTTTTTCATAATTATTGAATAATCTTCACCTTATCTTTCACATAACACTCAGTATCTCAGTAATAAAACAGAAAACCAACGTCACATTTATAAAGGAGATTCAATGATAACAGAAGCTACATGATAACAGTTCGTTAGGAACTCTCTAATATCCGTGAAAACAAGACCAAGCGCAGATTGCAACAGTGACCACATTCCAGTCTTAGGAAAAGTGAGAATCAGGCTAAAGAGGTTAAAGGTAGCAGCTAAAAACAAAGAAATAGATAGAGAACTGTTACTGAAAGATGAAGCAATACAAGAACAATATAGGAACATAGTACATAATAGATATATTGCTATAGAGAACATTGAAACGATTGATGAACAATGGAATATGCTCAAAGACTCTGTTCAGCAAACATCTATCGAAATTCTACCTCCAAATAAAAGACATACTAAAGATGGGTGGATGGCAGAAGAAATTTTGCAACTAATGGATCGGAGAAGAAATCTTAAGGAAGATAAAGATGAATATAAAAAAAAAATAAAGAAAAAAGACACAAATGCAATGAAGCTAAAGAACAATGGCTAAATAAGAAATGTAATGAAATAGAGACACCATCGTGGAAATACAATAGATATGTACAAACAAATAAAGGAGTTAACAAACAAAAGGGTATACAGCAAGACTGGTTGCCTGAAGTCAAAGTAGGGTCATACAATAATGGACAGAGATGAAATAATGGCAAGATGGAGCGAATGCATTAGAGAACTCTATGAGGACAATAGAAGCAAAACAGACATACGAAAAATTAATGAAGGACCTCACATATTAAAAGAAGAAGTGGAAGAAGCCATCAAACACATGAAGAACAGCAAAGCACCAGGACCAGATAAAATCACCAAGGAAGAACTAGAATCATTAGGAGAGCTTGGCATAGAAATAATTATCAGATTGCTGAATGACATCTATAACAGTAACTACGTTCCATCAGACCTTTTGCAAACAGTTTTTATTGCCCTACCAAAGAAACAAGGTGCAGTTGAATGTGAAGACCATTGAACCATTATCGTATGAGCCATGTTACCAAAATCCTGCTTCGTATTGTCATGAGAAGAGTCAGGGGCAAAATAAAACCAGAAATCTCCGAAGAACAGTGTGGCTTTGTCGAAGGAAAAGGCACAAGTAATGCCATATACCGTTTGAGAACACTGATGGAAAGATCAATAGAAGTAAAGATGGACCTATACTTATGCTTCATAGACTACTGTAAAGCATTCGATAAAGTGAGACACACAGAAATTATAAGAATGCTGGAAGACATCAACATAGATGGGAAAGATCTGAAACTCATCAAAAACATATACTGGCAGCAATCAGCAGCAATGAAGGTTGAGAACCAAATAGGAGCATTCCAAGATATAAAATTGGGAGTGAGTTAAGGATGTGTTCTATCTTATGAACTCTTATCCTTATACAGCGAAAACATAATAAGAAATATAGAGAGTTTGCCAGGAATATATATATATATATATATATAAATTGGTGGTTACAACTTTAACAACTTAAGATATATAGACGACAAAGTTCTGATTGCTAAAAGTGAAGGGGAGCTACAGGCTCTTCTGGATATTTGGTTCGTGTAAGTAAAAGTAAAGGTCTCAGCCTGAATAAAAATAAGACTGAAGTGATGGTCATCTCAAAGAAAAGAATATCACCAAAACGTAGCATTACCATCGATGGCACAGAATTGACACAAATTGATAGATTCAAGTACTTAGGAACAATTATAAGAGCTGATGGGAAATGTCACAACTAAATAAAAAGCAGACCTACTCAGGCCAAGTCAGCATTCAGATAAACAAGAAACATCTTGTACAACAGATCCATGGCAATGGAAACAAGATTCCGAGTACTTAAATGTTACATCGAGCCAATTTTGTTTTATGGATGTGAAGCATGGTCCATGAATAAGAGAGTACAGCGAGAAATGGAGGCCATAGAAATGTGGCTCATAAGAAGGATATTGAAGGTACTATGGACAGCTAAGAAAACCAACAAAGAAGTGTTAAGAGAGGCTGGAGTTAAAAGGAAAATTACAGCAAAGATCAGAAGCAGACAAGCGAGATTTGTAGGACATTTTCTGAGAAGAGGAAAATTGGAACACACTGTGGCAACTGGAAACATTGAGAGAAGAAGATACAGAGGAAGACAGAGAGAGAAGTTACGTGATGGGCTGTTAGTGTGGCTAGGAAGAAAGTCACCGGCGGATCTCATAATGAAGTATAAAGACAGAGAACTGTGGAGAGAAATGATCGCCTATGCCACGCGGCATGGCACTTGAAGCTAAATGATAACAGAAGCTAAATGATAACAGAAGCTAAATGATAACAGAAGCTAAAGAAACAAAAATTTTATAGGAACATAGGCAAGGACAAATATCTTCACAGCTTAAACAAATTTACAGGAAATTGAAACAAGCGGAAATTCGTGTAATAAACAGCTGGAGATATACTTGAATACCAAACCATGGCAAAGCACTATCATGGTATATCAAAAGATATTTAAATAGATATACATACAACATAATCAAACACTGATATACTTTCAGAATGGCGTAGATGTATATCCAGGTACATCCACCACACGAAACAGACCTCATATCTCCAAAATAAATACATTTAGATATCCCACCGCACATTTAAAACGAAAATAAATCTACACAGGCCCACATCCAACACACACACACACACACACGCACACACACACACAAACGAAAACGGGAAACTCAAAAACAAGGCTCAAATTCCGAATATTCAAAGACAGACATATAAAACACACAGATTTTCCAAAAGCCCTTAGGTTGTCAACCAAGTTCCCATATTTTTATACCGGCATCATAAACCCGGCTTTTCATAAAATGAATGGCTCCATGGATGAATCCAGTATCAGTCTTGCTCCCCGTGGATTCTCTTACGAAAGGAAGGAACATATGAAGGAGACTGAAGCAGAGATATTGGCAACATTCATATCCATTGGTTGCGCCACTGTTCCAGAGGGAGGTAATCACGCACGCGTGGCTGGTCACGTGATTATACCCCTAGCCAATCAGCTTTATTGCCGTAGACACACGCACATGCGCATGCGTAAACACACACACGGACGTGCGAACACGCGTCAGACAGGCAGACTTTTATGATCAGGGCACTCACCATGTCGGAAAAATGGCGGAAACTGTCATAAATGACAGGCCAGGAAATATATTACAATTTCTTCCCTCTTTCTCACAAATCACATTCTGTGTTCACTCCATCACTCAGTTTTTTTTCTGGCAGACAGTTGCTGCTTCTAATATACTGAAGACTCCAAGTATTACAATTTTTGTTACTTTCTTTTCTAGCACTACTTTCTTCCTTTCATATTAATCCAAACTTTGGAATGTATAACCTCAACCAAGGGCAAATGTACGTCACACACAATAATTAGTGTATAAGTATACACGAAGCCACCGCAGAAAGCTGTAATACCAAAATGTATAAACTAGGAAAAAAGTAGGAACAGCTTTATTACTTAACGAGTACACAATTGTGACGTTTCGGCGTGAACCTTAATCACACAAAAACACACAGGACAAAGAAATAGAGAGAGAGAGGGGGGGGGGGGATAAAGTATAAATTTTCATTAATGCTATATTTTTAAAAAAAAGGAAAAAAGAAATTAAATAAAGTGAATACGACACTTAGCTGAAACTTGTAAGAAATTGTGGCTTGTCTGACGCTGTGTTCAGAAATGAGTATGGTGGAGTGTAGAGAATATTTAAATGGAGACTTGTGATGTTTGATAAAGTTGGTCGTAACTCATCCTTATCAATGAATGTTAGAAAACGAGTCCTAAAATGCTATATTGAACCTATCTTGTTATATGGAAGTGAATCATGGACAATAGGCAAGTCTGCACAAAAATCATTGGAAGCAGCAGAAATGTGGTTTATTAGAAGAATGTTGCGAATCCCCTGGACAGCAAAAATAACTAATGAAGAATGTATGAGAAGAGCTGGAGAGACAAAAAAACCTTGTCAAAAAGATAAGAGAGAGAGACAATGTACTTTCATAGGACACGCAATGAGAAGAGGGGGCATTGAAAATATTATAACAACACGAAAAATAGAAGGAAGAAGATCAAGAGGAAGACCAAGAGAAATGATACTGGACAGTCTGACGGGATGGTGTGAGAGGAGATCACCAACTGAACTGATGGCCTGCATGAAGGATCGGATACTCTGGAGAAGCATAATAGCCAACGCCAGTCGGCAAGGCACATGATGATGATGATGGTCGTAACTGAGGGTGGTGGGTAGGGAACCCGTGGAGGGGGAGAGAATCATACAATGGTAACCTAGCCGGAAGAAGGTGAAATAGGTGATTATAGTTGGGGTAGAGGGGGTGTAATGTGATGTTGTGAAGAAGTTCCCCACTATGTGTAACAAGTGAGAAGGGAGTAGAACTTAGTGCAGAGGGATTATGATTGTGGAAGAGGAGAATGATAGATGCAGCTGAATAACGAGTTCAAACCATGTGGTTCCAGCGCCTCATACTCCTGATTGTAGCGGTTCTCAAACGTCGCACAGTAAATAGTAGGGGGGGGGGGGCTAAACAAAAGGGAGGGTTCTTAAAAAGTGAAAAAAGTGTTCAAGAAACGATTCAATTTAAAGCTTCAAAAATATCATAAATAGCAAAGACAAAGTTTACAAAAACAGTTTGAGTAAGATAAGACAGATTAACAAATTAACCAAACTAATATTAGAAAATTCTCCGGTTTAACTAGAAATTCAGCAAATAAAAGTACAGCATTTTTGCAGCAAATACATGATGGCTACAGTCAGTGCCATATCTAGACATGATGAGGCCCTAATATCAGTTATGATAAATTTACGCAGGCCCTAATATCAGTGGCAGATTTAGATTTAGTAAGGTCCTAAATTGGATGCATCAGCAGCAAGCCATCTTGCTCACAACAGAGAGGCCTACAGGGAGGCAAAGTTCCGCAAGAGACATGGAAATGAATGAATGAATGAAAGGTCCTAAATCAGTGCCGTATTTAGTTTTAGTGAGGTCTTAATTTCAGTGCCAGATTTAGATTTAGTGAGGTCCTAATCTCAATGCCAGATTTAGATTTAGCGACGCTGTAATCTCAACATCATATATATACTTTGTGAGGCCGTAATCATCTCGGTGTCAGATTTAAACTTTGTGAGGCCCCAAACTACATTAAGTTCAAAGACTCCTTGGTAAAAGTAAATGTGCGAGCCCTAAGACGTAGTTTCTGTAGACTGTTCTAAAGCCAGTGTGATCTCATCCACTACCTTGAAGTGGAAGACTGCGACACAGACTGGTATTTTGTACCAAACTTTCTTACGAGAAAGACAGCTGAGAGCTGTGTTTTAATTTGTTGTCCGTGTTTTTGCATGTGATTCTTGACAGAGGCATTTGCTGATGATTGTAAAATGTTCATTTATACGTACTCATCTCACTTTCTGCCACTCTTGTTTCTTCCTACTTTCCTTACGTTTTCTACCTGTTGGTAACACTACAGAAAACACTCCCGTCTACCTTCTTTGAGATGAGAGCCAGGATTCTGGACTGTATCACACCTCTTCGCTTGGTTGTGGAACAAAGTGGTGAACTTGCAGTTTAAAATGTATCTCATTTGCCCTAGACTATTTTTTTTTTCGTGTAATAGATGAATTTTCACGTTTTTCTATCGTTTCTGGTTTCAAATCATGTTTCTGAACTTACTTTTTTTTCTAGTAATAGATGTACATTGTTATAGTTCGAATGCTCGCGTAATTTGCGACCTTTTGTGTTATCACAGCTGCTTGAGCTGTAGCTTTCCAGTATTACTGTCGCGTTCCAGTATCGGCCGTCTCCCTTGTAGTAGTCGTGTTTCTTGTCACAAAACAGATAATGGCTTTTGGCAATGTACTTTAGACAATCGATTACCAGAAAGTATGAATGCCACCGAATACTTGTGGTAGATGGCGTCTGTGGTAATTGATCTGAATATTAGCCTCGTTCCTTTATCTGATGTTCTCTAGTTCGCTCTTGCCTCGGGGCTGGGATGTCAGGAAAGATGGTTGCTTTTTTTGTGTATCCGTACGCGAACTGGCGTAGCGATATGTGAGTGAGAAGGAGTGAGAGAGATAATAGGAGGGAGATGAATGTTAAAGATTATGAAGCGAATAGGAAGCAGAATAAAAATAACAAAGTTAAAAGATTACAGAAAGGAGTATTAAAGCTAAGAAAAATTTAGACACAAGTATTATTAAGAAAGTAAAGAGGAATTTAGACAAAAGTATTACTAAGGAATTTAAGAAGAATTTATATAAGAATATTAATAAGGAAGTTAAGAAGAATTTAGGCAAGAGCATAAGAAGAATTTAGGCAAGAGCATTAATAATAAATTTAAGAAAAATTTACACAAAAGTATTATTAAGAAAGTTAAGAAGAATTTAGACTAGAATATTGATAATAAAGTTAGGAAGAGTTTAGACAAAAGTATTACTAAGAAAATTAAGAAGAATTTAGGCAAGAGTATTAATAAAAAATTTAAGAAAAATTTACACTAGAGTATTATTAAGAAAGTTAAGACGAATTTTGACTAGAGTATTGATAAGAAAGTTAGGAAGAATTTAGAAATAAAGTATTACTGAGAAAGTTAAGAAGAACTTAGACAAGAATATCAATAAGGAAGTGAAGAAGAATTTAGACAAGAGTATTACTAAGAAAGTAAAGAATAATTTAGACAAAAGTATTACTAAGAAAGTTAAGAAGAATTTAGGCAAGAGTATTAATAAGAAGGTGAAGAAGAATTTATATAAGAGTATCACTAAGGAAGTTAAGAATTGAGAATGAATGATAGAATGATATAACAACCTGAAATGATCAGTCACGTAAATATCCTGGACAGGAACTTGTTTTGTTAGATCTTCATGCACTAGCAAGCTTTACTTCTTGATCTCTGAAGCTGTCCTGAAGACTTTCAAGCTCAGTCAGTCAGTCATTTGCATGTCCCTTGTGGAACTTTGCCTCCCTAACAGCTCTCCTGTATGCCTCTCGGTTGTAAGCAAGATGCCCTGCTGTTGATGCATCCATTTGCAGATTATCAACGATATCTTGCAGCCATCTTCGCCTTGGTCTTCCTCTCTTTCTTGTTCCTATTATGCACCCTTCCAAGACGGTCTTCTCTAAATTCTCATGACGTTTAATGTGTCCAAAATATTTAAGTTTTCTCCGTTTAATCCTCTTTACTTAATCCTCTTTTCAAGCACAGCTTTTCAAATATTGGGGAACATATATTCTAGGACTTTGGGGGTGTGGCATACATCTTCAGAACACAGATATTTAAGATGGGGAACAGACTTTATTGACTTTCCTTAAGTCCCGAGATCAGCTCAGCAAGCATGGGCTCCACCACCATCCTGAAGTAACACAACAGCCCATAACCTACAGAGTAATCCTTCCTACATCTGGTTACCTTTTCCTTTTCTACAGATTTTAAAAATGTCATTCATATTATTTTCCTTTGCCTTCTTTCTTTCGTCGAACTTGTATCATAATGCTTCCTTCAAGAAATGACAAGATATTTTTCATGCTGCTTTTCAAGCCACAGCTGACACAGATTCCACATAAACAATCTCAGTTTTCTGCCCTACTTTAATATCGACCCACCCGAAAGTTCAATAAATCAAACACATTTGGGTCTTTAAAACTTCAGTAATAATGGGAGACTTTCGCAAAATATTCAATTCCCAGATGTTTCTAATCCCAGAAGTGCCCCATTTATTTTCTCTTATATATTCTGAAGTCAGGAAGTATAAACTGATATTATCTTTCCAGAATTTGAAAACTGCACCTATTTGCTTGTGCAAGCTTAGCTTCAGTAGTGCAGTGTTTTTCTGATTCAGTGCACCAGCTTTTAACTCTGTCATAAAGTGTCAAATAAATGCGCATGTTTCTGTTTATTGTAACTTCTCAGTATTTTTCCTTCTTGTCTTCTTCTTCTTCTTCTTCGTTCGCTTCTACCACCAAGATCGCCCTGTGATCCTACTGAATTTACGCCTGTGGTCCTAGTTAAGTCCCGTGGTCCCCCGTGTGGTCCCCGAAAGGACCACTCGAGATACCCCAAAAGAGCCACAGGATGTTCAGAGTATCTCAGGGCTTGAGCCTGAATTCTTGGTGGGTCTCAGAAGCGGGATTGCGTGACACCGTGGTTTTCGTTGCACCAGTTTAGTCTAGAGTTGGACTTTCTCACCGGAAAACCTCGGCGTGTTTAGAATATCAGCTTTGTTTTAAACAGAAAAAGACATTGATCTATTTATCATACACAGAAACTGAGACTAAGATATATCACAGCTGACAGTGTAAAATTATGTCTACATTTAGTGAAAAAAAACCAGAAATACTAAAAATGTTCTGGTACGCAAATATTATTTTTGAAGTTAACAATTAGGCCTAACAATTCAAATGATAACAAATGGAATGGAAAAATACACCAGAAAGTTACAACAATATATGGGGTCATATGGGCAAGCAATATAAAGCTATGGGCCTCACATAACATACTCAAGTGTACATCACTGAAAGACATGAGTACAATCCTAGAGTATGCTATCACTGAAAAATATGTGTACAGTATTAAAGTGTACATTATTGAAAGACATGTGTACAATGTTGAAATTGTACATAATGAAAAGACATGAGAATAGTTCTAAAGTCCGTCTTTCTTACTAGAAGGAGACAAAAATGCTGTCTATATTTTTCATGTGTTTTTTCATATTTTGTATCTGTTGCGTAGTTTTTGTATGTGATCCCTGAAAAAAGGCTTTTGCCGAAATATAGGGTTGTTGTATGTTCTTCGTTTGTATGCATTCATCTAGCTTTCTGCCCACTTTCCTCACTCTTTCTATCTTTTTTTTTTTATAAAACTGAACCATCCATCCACCTCCATCTACTTTCAGTTTTGAAGTCCAGATATCTAAAGACACGCGTATAGTGTTGAAGTTGTGAAACTACAGTAAATGATTCTTCCTCATTCTGGTCATTTGTTATCTTCCCTTTCCGCTGCCGTTAAAGAAGGCATTTTGCTGAAATATTTGTCTTTGCTGTTACTATGCACTGTGTTGTCTTTCCCTCTCACTTTCTTCGTCATTTTACTTTTCTGTTTTTTATGTAAAAATAAGTCACAGATCCTCATCTACAGATAGTTTACAGATACTCAAAGATAGTGCGGGTGAAATCTATTACAGTCAGTCTTGATACAAATTTCGTAATGTCTGGATACAATCTTAATACAATCTTAATACAGTCTTAATACAATCTTAATATACTATTAATACAATCTTAATACAATCTTAATACACTCTTAATACAATCTTAATACACTCTTAATACACTCTTAATACAATCTTAATACACTCTTAATACACTCTTAATACACTCTTAATACAATCTTAATACACTCTTAATACAATCTTAATACACTCTTAATACACTCTTAATACAATCTTAATACACTCTTAATACACTCTTAATACGTCTTAGTACAGTTTTGCTTCTTTCCTAATACAGCTTTAGCACAATCTTGTTATTTTTTGACACGGTCTTTGCACACTCTTGCTACAGTTTTGAAGCAATATTTATAAAGTTTTGCTACTTCTCGTCTTAATACATTCTTGATACTGTCTCGATACAAAATTATATCTTATCTTATATCTGATATCCTTCCCGTGCCGTTAAACGTCACATAGGGCTCGCAAAGCAGTTCGTCAATTTTCCCTGTCTTCGGCAGGATAAAATTAATACAGTATTAATTTAATCTTGCTTAAACCTGGACAAAATATTGGCACACTCTTTCTACAATCTTGATACAGTTTTATTACGTTTTTGATACGGTCTTAGTACAGCACTGATACAATCTTGTTACAATCTTAATAGGGTTTTACAACAATACTGATACAGTCTTGATATACATTTAATACAGTCTTGTTGCTGTCGTCATCCTTTCTTCTTCTTCTTCTTCCTCTTCCTCTTCTTCTTCGATTTGTGACAAACACAACAGGCAGACTTAATAACAAACATAACATGGAGGCGTAATGACAAAAACAACAGGTAGACATAATAACAAATACAACAGCCGGATATAATGCCAAACACAACAGCCAGACATAATTCCAAACACAACAGCCAGACATAATAACAAATACAAGAGGCTGACATAAAAATACAGCAACCAGACATAATGGGAAGCACAACAGGCAGACATAATGACAAACACAACAGGCAGACATAATGCCAAACACAACAGCCAGACATAATGACAAACACAACAGCCAGACATAATAACAAACACAAAAGGCTGACATAAAAGTACAACAACCAGACATAACGAGAAGTACAACAGGCAGACATAATGACAAACATAACTGCCAGACATAAAAAGTACAACAACCAGACATAACGTCAAACACAACAGGCAGACATGGTGACAAACACAACAGGCAGACATGGTGACAAACACAACAGGCAGACATGGTGACAAACACAACAGGCAGACATGGTGACAAACACAACAGGCAGACATGGTGACAAACGCAACACCTAGACATAAAAAGTACAACAACCAGACATAATGACAAACGCAACAATAATGACAAATTCAACACAGCTAACAGCTAATATTTTATCACTACTCAAAGATCGAATATAAAAATAAGAATCCGAAGAATCAAATGAATCATGTTTTTCTTTTACTTTTTTCGGTTCGTAATTAAAAGTTCTGTTTATGGCTCACGTTGAAATTTTTCAAACTAATGAAGTTTCTGTCGCTTCTCTACATTTGCAGATTCGCTTTCGCACAAAAATCAAATATTTTAAACGCTTTGAAAAAAAAAATGGCGGGGAAGCACACACACAAGAATCTTCATGAAAGGAAAATTGTACAGAATGAAGAACACATGAAATGAGTGTGACAAATTCTAAAGTGAAGTTCTTTCAGGAACTTTGGAATGAAAATATTGACTCTCTCCAGCGGTCAAACATTTGAGGTCTAATTTATTGAAAAGATATGCAAGTCTATTTCAGAACGAGTCTTGCGTCATACACATTTTTGATGAAATAACTAAAAATATGCTAAAGTGCTCTCTTGAGCTTAATAAAACAAGTGCTTATAGATCAGTAGTGTTGGGCGACAGTTATTGTCACAAAGGAATAGAATAGTAGGAGCCGACAAAAACATACAAGAGTGAATCAAATAGTAGGAGATGAGAAAACACGAGAGTGAATCAAATAGTAGGAGTCGACAAAAACATTTACGAGAGTGAATCAAATAGTAGGAGATGAGAAAACACGAGAGTGAACCAAATAGTAGGAGATGAGAAAACACGAGAGTGAACCAAATAGTAGGAGTCGAGAAAACATTTACGAGAGTGAATCAAATAGTAGGAGATGAGAAAACACGAGAGTGAATCAAATAGTAGGAGTCGACAAAAACATTTACGAGAGTGAATCAAATAGTAGGAGATGAGAAAACACGAGAGTGAATCAAATAGTAGGAGATGAGAAAACACGAGAGTGAATCAAATAGTAGGAGTCGACAAAAACATTTACGAGAGTGAATCAAATAGTAGGAGTCGAGAAAACATTTACGAGAGTGAATCAAATAGTAGGAGATGAGAAAACACGAGAGTGAACCAAATAGTAGGAGTCGAGAAAACATTTACGAGAGTGAATCAAATGTAGGAGTGGAGAAAACATTTACGAGAGTGAATCAAATAGCAGGAGTCGACAAAAACATTTACGAGAGTGAATCAAATGCAAGAAAATGCGAATTACAAAAAAAACGTTTGTTTAGTACAGGAAGAGAAGCAGCACTCTTCCATTTCAGTAAAGTCCTCTTCCATCGCAGTGCACTTACGCTACTTCTAAACCAGTGCCTAAATTCTAGCAGGGAAAAAAGTCCTTTGTCCAGCCTTCTCTGCTTCTTCATGTTGGTAGAGAACCTTGTACCACCAACATGTTGCTTTAGGGAACCAAACAGATGAGAGTTCTCAAATCTGGTTATGTAGCAATGCTTCGAAATCCATTCTTTCCAAACAGCTTTTGGTTCTTCGAGCTGTTTGAAGAAGATCGTTTTCTTGTGGTAGCAGCTTCTACTCTACAGCAATCCACAGGTAGGGCGATTACCTCTTTTGACAACATTCACAGCCACATCCTGGATGTTGGTAACCACCTTGCGTGCGTTTCCAGGAAGGTTGATGTCGTGTAAGCTTGTTACGCCTGTCTTCGTAACTTACTTGTAGAATTAAGCCTCGCATATGCACCCAGCGCCATACACCGCAGATATTTCACCGTGTATGTCCTAGAAGTTCAGAAAACTGACGGAGAAGAATCAGATGACGGAACTAACTTCTTCCTAGAAGTATATATGTAACCTAGTCACTATCTTGACATGCGCTGTTCTTGGCTTTCTGGTTGACGACGGTAGTTCTATCTGCTTAGTAACGTCACTGATCTTGAGGCGTTAAAGTAGCTACTAAGGGATTTCTTTCTCTTCTTTTTTCGCTTTTTTTACTCATATTCTCCACCCCCTTCATCTTTTTCTCTACCTACTCTCCATCCGCTTCTTCTTCGTCTCCTCCTATTCCTCCTCTCCTTCTTCTTTTTCTTCTGTTTCTTCTTCTTTTTCTTATTCTTCTTCTTCTCCTTCTTGTTCTTGTTCTTCTTGTTCTTCTTCTTGTTCTTCTTCTTGTTCTTCTTTTCCTACTATTCTCTTCCCTTTATTTTTTCTTCTCTTCTTCTTCTCCTCCTATTCTCCTCTTTCTTCTTCTTATTTTTCTTCTTCATCATCTTCTTCTTCTCCTCCTATTCACTCCTCCTCCTTCTTCTTCCTCTTCTTCTTCTTCGGTTTCTCCTTCTCCTACCATTCTCCACCACATTCTCCTTCCATTTTTCTTCTCCTCCTATTTTCTCTCACTTCTTCTTCTTCTTCTTCTCCTCCTCCTCCTCCTCCTATTCTCTCCCGTTCTTCTTCTTCCTCTACTATTCTCTCCACGTTCTTCTTCTTCTTCTTCTTTTCTTCTCCTTACCCGTCTTCCTCTTCTCCTGTTCTCCTCCTTTTTCATCTTCTTTTTCTCTTATTCTCCTCATCTTCTTCTTCTTTTTCTTCTCATATTATCCCCCCTTCATCTTCTTCTTCTCCTATACTCCCTCATCTTCTTCTTCTTCGCATATTCTCTCCCTTTCGCTTCTTCTTCTTCTTCTTCTTCTCATATTCTCCCTTCACCTTCTTCTTCTTCTTCTCTTCTCCTATTCTCCCCCTTCTTCTTCTTCTTTTTCTTTCTCTTCTTCTTCTTTTTCTTCTTCTTCTTCTTCTCATATTCTCCCTCCTCCGCTTCTTCTTCTTCTTTTTCTTCTCATATTCTCCCCTTCTTCTTCTTCCTCTTCTTCTTCTTTTCCTCTTATTCTCTCCCGTTCTTCTTCTTCCTCTACTATTCTCTCCATGTTCTTCTTCTTATTATTTTCTTCTCCTTACCCTTCTTCCTCTTCTTCTTCTCCTGTTCTCCTCCTTTTTCATCTTTTTCTTCTCGTATTCTCCCCTTCTTCTTCTTCTTCTTCTTTTTCTTCTCATATTATCCCCCCTTCATCTTCTTCTTCTCTATACTCCCTGATCTTCTTCTTCTTCCCATATTCTCCCTCTTCTTCTTCTTCTTCTTTCTCTTCTTCTTCATACTCTGCAGTACAGCTCTGGAACACCCTCCCCTACCATTTAAAATCCATTAGTAGTACTTCATCCTTTAACTCAAACCTGTTTCATTATTTACTTGCTTGTAATTATATACCTCCATAGAATAGCCAGCAGTCTCTCAACACGTGACTCGCCAAGCATCAAGTACTAAAATGACATAGTTAGAAAAGCAACTTGTTAGATATTGTTAGAAATTATTTTAATGTCTGTTTAAAAAAAACATATGTTAGAAGATCTGTATTTACAATGTATTTTTTTATGTATATGTCTGCGTGTGTATGTGTGCGTGAGTGCTATTTTATTAGGTTAATTACTTTTTCTCTTTTACTTTGAATGTAGTAGTTAAATCTTACACTCTTTTGATATGTTTTTTTCCTAATTTAATTTGTATATTTGTACTAAATCAAGTGTGTGAGAAGAATGAAAGATGGAGTGATGAAGGGCAGAATGTAAGACGGGCCTGCGTGCCCAGTTCTTTACCATTTAAAAATAAAGATTATTCATTCATTCAATCATTCATTCATTCGTTCATTCTTCTTCTCCTATTCTCCCCTCTCTTTCTTCTTGTTCTTGTTGTTGTTCTTCTTCTCCTATTTCTCCTCTTCTTCTTCTTCTTCTTCTTCTTCTTCTTCTTCTTCTTCTTCTCCTATTCTCCCCCTATTCTTCTTCTTCTTCTTCTCCCATTCTCCCTCTCCTTCTTCTCCTATTCTCTCTATCTCTTCTTCTTTTTCTTCTCCTGTTCTCCCCCTCACTTCTTCTTCTTCCTATTCTCTCTCCCCTTCTTCTTCTTCTTACCTCTATTATCCTCCACTTCTTCTTCTTTTTTTTCTTCTTCTTCTTCTTCCTTTTCTTCTATTCCTACTCTTCTCTCCCTTTCTTCTTCTCCTATGTTTTCCCTCTCCTTCATCTTTTTCTTCTTCTCTTATTCTCTCATTCCCTTCTTTTTCTTCTTCTTCTGTTCTCTCCCTCCACTTCTTCTTCTTCTCCTATTCTCTCCCTCTACTTCTTCTTCTTCTCCTATTCTCTCCGTCCCTTCTTCTTCTCCTATTCTCTCCCTCAACTTCTTCTTCTTCTCCTATTCTCTCCCTCCTTCTTCTTCTCCCATTCTCTCCCTCCACTTCTTCTTCTCCTATTCTCTTCCTCCCCTTCTTCTTCTCCTATTCTCTCCCTCCACCTCTTCTTCTTCTCCTATTCTCTCCGTCCCTTCTTCTTCTCCTATTCTCTCTCTCCCCTTCTTCTTGTTTTACTCTCTCCCTCCCCTTCTTCTTCTTTTCCTATTCTCTCCCTCCCCTTCTTCTTCTTCTCCTATTCTCTCCCTCCCCTTCTTCTTCTTCTTCTTCTCATATTCTCTCCACTCACTCTTCTTCTTCTCGTATTCTCTCCCTCCCCTTCTATTTCTTCTCCTATTCTCTCCCTCCCCTTCTTCTTCTTCTCCTATTCTCTCCCTTCCCTTTTTCTTCTTCTTCTCTTGTTCTCTCCCCCTTTTCTTCTTCTTCTTCTTCTTCTTTTTCTTCTTCTTCTTCTTCTTCTTCTCCTATTCTTCTCCTCCTTCTTCTTTTTCTTCTCCTATTCTTCTCCCCCTTCTTCTTCTTCTTATTCTTCTTCTTCTCCTATTCTTCTCCCACTTCTTCTTCTTCTCCTATTCTTCTCCCCCTTTTTCTTCCTCTTCTACTATTCTTCTCCCCCTTCTTCTTCTTCTCCTATTTTTCTCCCCTTTTTGTTTTTCTCCTATTCTTCTCCCCTTCCTTCTTCTTCTCCTATTCTTCTTCTTCTTCTTTTTCTTCTTCTTCTTTTTCTTCTTCTCCCTCTTCTTCTTCTTCTCCTATTCTTCTCCCCTTTCTTCTTCTTATTCAATTCTTCTCCCCCTTCTTCTTCTTCACCTATTCTTCTCCCCCTTCCTCTTTTTCTTCTCCTATTCTTCTCCCTCTTCTTCTTCTTCTCGTATTCCCTTCCCCCACTTCTTCTTCCTCTCTATTCTCTCCCCTCTTTCTTCTTTTTCCTCTTCTTATTCTTCTTCTCCTATTCTCTCCCTCCCCTTCTTCTTCTTCTCCTATTCTCTCCCTCCCTTTTTCTTCTTCTCCTATTCTCTCCCTCCCCTTCTTCTTTTTCTCCTATTCTCTCCCTCCCTTTCTTCTTCTTTTCTCGTATCCCCCATTCTTCTTCTTCTCCTATACTTATCCTTCTTCTTTTTCTCCTATTCTTCTCCCCTTCTTCTTCTCCTATTCTTATCCCCCTTCTTCTTCTTCTTCTTCTTCTTTTTCTCGTATTCCCTCTCCCCTTCTTCTTCTTCTCATCTTCTTCTCCCTCTTCTTCTTCTCTTCTTCTCCTTCTGCTTCTTCTCCTATTCTTCTCCCTCTTCTTCTTCTTCTCCTATTCTTCTCCCCCTTCTTCTTCTTCGCCTATTCTCTTCCCCCTTCTCCTTCTTCTTCTCTTATTCTTCTTCTTCTTCCTTTCCTATTGTTCTCCTCCTTCTTCTTCTTCTCGTATTCCCTCCCCTTTCTTCTTCTTCTCTTATTCCCCCCTCCCTTTCTTTTTCGTCTTCTCTTTTTCTTCTCCTCCTTCTTCTTCTTCTGTTCTTCTCCCCTTCTTCTTCTTCTATTCTTCTCCCCCTTCTTCTTTTCTTCTCCATCTTCTTCTTCTCCTGTTCTTCTTCTCCTTCTTCTTCTTCTATTCTTCTCCCCCTTCTTCTTCTCCTGTTCTTCTCCCCCTTCTTCTTCTCCCCCTTCTTCTTCTATTCTTCTCCCCTTCTTCTTCTCCTGTTCGTCTCCCCCTTCTTCTTCTCTTCTATTCTTCTCCCCCTTCTTTTCACCTGTTCTTCTCCCCCATTTTTCTTCTTTTATTCTTCTCCCCCTTCTTCTTCTATTCTTCTCCCCCTTCTTCTTCTCCTGTTCTTCTCCCCCTTCTTTTTTATTCTTCTCCCCTTCTTCTTTTATTCTTCTCCCCCTTCGTCTTCTCCTGTTCTTCTCCCCTTCTTCTTCTATTCTACTCCCCCTTTCTTCTTCTATTCTTCTCCCTCTTCTTCTTCTCCCCTATTTTTCACCTGTTCTTCTCCCTTTTCTTCTTCACCTGTTCTTCTCCCTTTTCTTCTTCACCTGTTCTTCTCCCCCTTCTTCTTCTTCTTCTATTCTTCTCTTCCTTCTTCTCCTATTCTTCTCTCCCTTCTTCTTCTCCTGTTCTTCTCCCCCTTCTTCTTCTCTTATTCTTCTCCCCCTTCTTCTTCTTCTCCTATTCTTCTCCCCCCTTCCTTCTTCTTCTTCTTCTTTGCACATTTTCAGGCATTATGATGATTATCTTTGAAGAGGCGGTGTAGATTTCATGTTGACATAACCGTACGGCCTGATCTGGGCTCGTATTTTTTTGGTCACGTGTGCCTTCTTTGCTCATTATTTGCAGGCTGAATCTGGGCTACCATTTTCTTTCTTCCACTGCTGCAGGTGCACGGGCGCAGGTGCACGGCCGCATGTGCACTCATCAGTTACGCCTATCTTCAGATGTGATATCTCAGTCTATACAGTTTTACTAACGATACAGAGCTACAATTGAGACTACAAAATATTGCTAAAGTTTCGACAAGAAAGAACGTATTCTCACTTTTTAGCAAAATAGTGGCAAGAGCAGGCTTATTCGTGTTCTACAGAAACTCTTGTTAGAAATGTCATCTATGAAGAGCTGAAGTATCATGGAAGACTAGCACACTAGACACTAGTGAAGAGCGCTAGAAGTTTTTGAAAGATTCATGTCCTTAACCTTAACAAGAAACCATGATAATTCACCACAGCTTGGGCCGCCATTCAACAACTTGGTACAGGCTGTTAGAAGTACTGCTGTTATGATGAGGTCGTAGAAAATGCCATAAGAACATAAATGTCGTTTGCCACAACCAATACCAGTCCTCCGTAGCTAAATCGCTAAAGACGCACTTCAAAGTGCAGTGCCAACTCAATCCCGGGATGAAAAAAAAAGCAACAACTCACAAGACCTCTGGGAGTCATAACCCAGAGGGGCCCACCTCCCTTTGAGTGTCAGGAGTTTAATAGGGCCGAAACACTTGTCTGGGGGGGGGGGTACTTCCTCTGATGATCTGAAGGAGTAGTGTTGTTGTTCCGCTCTCTACAGTAGAGAGTTTCCTTCATGCATACGCAAGACAAGTTGACTGAAGAATGAATGCTTGGTCGAACACAGCCAGGAGACATGGACTGACGGAATGATTCTCTCTGTTCATTACAAACAAGCCTAACCTGATCAGACCATGCGGACAGATGTCACTGTTGACATTTCACCTTCAAAATTCACGTTGCCTGTAGTCTAAACTTGTTTAATGAAGACAACATTTACAGTTATAAAGTTGAAACAGTGATCAGTCTTTTGAAATGTCATTTTCCAAGATCTGTTAAAACTTGCCGTCAGCGAGTCGTGTGCTTCAAAAACTGTCTTGTGTTCTGAATTAACAAGCGGATGAAAAATCACAGAACTGAAGTTAACATGACGCAAATCCTGACTCTCTACTTTGCCAAATTTGTTTCGTGCGTGGTCAAGTGGTTGATGTTTTTGAGGAGATTTGTCCGCGAACTTTAGCCAGACAGCTTTTGTGAGTGTCATTTATTGCATGCCTCAGTGGTTTCTGGTGTTGGTGGTTGTTTCATTTCTGAACTGGATGTTATTTTCTGTGTTTGAAATGTTTCTTTTCCGAAAACGTTGTGTTTGAGTATGAAAACTGATTTTTATGTCCCTGGTGAAAAGTAAACAGTTTAAAATAAAGAGCAATAGACAGACAGACAGACAGACAGGCAGGCAGGCAGGCAGACAGACAGACAGACAGACAGACAGACAGACAGATAGATAGATAGATAGATAGATAGATAGATAGATAGATAGATAGATAGATAGATAGATAGATAGATAGATAGATAGATAGATAGATAGATAGAAAGAAAGAATCTGCCCCTAGGCCTTGCTATCTTGAGCCATATTTGAGAACATTAAGAAATGCCTGTAGATGCCAACCTATAATTTGTTAATAATGAAACAGAAAAGAACTGTCTGTTATAAGAAAAGGTATTCTTAACTAGACAGTTTGATTTCAGTGTTTATCTCCGTCTGACTGTAATTGCTACGTCATAATGTAAAGACGAATTCAAAGTTTCTCAAAATAAATTCTTGGAAACCTGCTTACTGCAATGAATTATCAAAGAAGTGCTAAACAAAGAAAGGGCCTTCTTCTTCTTCTTCTTCTACTTCATGCATGCCCCGCCTTATTTATGGAACTTGTTTAAATTTAGCCCAAAGTGCAGCCAACGCTTGAACAACATGTCTTCCAAAACCTAGACTTGATCTTTACAAGAAAAGCTTTAGTTATTCTGCTGCTCATCTTTGGAATACCCTCCCATCCTGTATAAAAAATATAAATGACAAACTTTTCTAATATCTATTTTTTGTCGACTACATGCCCCCATGAATCATAAAACTTAAAAGTCATCTTAAACTGCTCTTACGGACACCGAATACAGTTAATTGTTTATTCTGAATAGTCTTGAAAATTTTGTTTAGTAGATAGTCATTTATATGTATGCAGTTACTTCTGCACTGAGTGAATGGATAAGAGCGAGACATAAATGTTATGTTTTATTTTATGTCTCGATGCTTCAATGTTAGTTATGTTTGTTATATGAACAGCATATTTGTAGAATGTCTGGAATAGAGTGAAAGATGTATGATAAAGGGCAGGATGTCAGACTGGCCTGCGTGCCCAATTATTAACCCTTTTGAAATAAAGATCAATCAATCAATCAATCTTCTTCTTCTTCTTCTGTTAAGAGATGACGTTTCAGGTCCTGGTAATTCTGGAGCCTTTTCGTATCTCCATGACAGGGCCCAGAATTTTTTCCTAGACTGTTTAGGAGAAAGTCGTAGCTTCTGTTACATGTCCACTCCCTCCCAGTGTATCTTGTCCTTGGCTAGGCACACACGTGGTATGTTTTTAAATGTGGATTAAGCCATCACAGGAACACTAAAACTGATGCTTGAGACTGGACTTCGAATCAGTCAATCATTCATTTGCATGACCCTTGCGCAACTTTGCGTCCCTAACATCTATCCTATAGGTCTCTCGGATGTAAACAAGATGCTCTGCTGCTGATCCATCCATTGCAGATCATCAACGATGTCTTACAGCCATCTTCGCCTTGGTCTTCCTCTTCTTTCTTTTTCCAATTATGTATCATTCCAACTCGTTTTTTTTTCTAGATTATCATGACGTTTAATGTGTCCAAAATATTTAAGTTTTCTCTGTTTAATCCTCTTTACTAGCCAACCTTCTTCAATATTAAGTTCTTGTAGTATAGATATATTTGTTCTTTTTTGTGTTCATGATATTCCAAGGACTTTCTGTATCATTTACATTCAAAGGCATTGATGTGTATCTCAGCTGTTTTGTTAAGTGTCCAGGTCTCACAGGTATATCATAACTTATAGAGGTGAATAATTTCTAGTGAGTTCCTTCATATCCCGAAGCTTTCGAAAACTATGATAATTCAACCAAGTAAACAATTTCTAGCCAATAGTTCTATATATCGCGAATCTTTCAGAAATCATAAGTCAACGAAGTGAAAAATTTATATGAAGTTCTTGCATGTTTCAAATCTTTGAGAAACCATGGCAATGTGAAAAAGTTGAATATTTCTAGCCAGCTGTGCTTGCTTTAAAAAAAAAATTTTTTTTGTAATATCCTAAATCTTTGGGAAACCGTGATAATTTAACAAGCTAAAAATGTAGTGAAATGTTGTTGGTTATCTTTTTAATATCTTCAGTTTCACAGACGCCATTATCTGTTGACGATGCGAAGGCTGTATTTGTACAGAAAATGTCTGTTTTTTCATTATTCGTGTTTGACGCTTGTGTGGGTTTTTTTAATATATACGTGGCTTATATTTTTATATAGGTGGCTTATGTTTTTATATAGGTGGCTTAGGTTTTTATATAGGTGGCTTATGTTTTTTTTATAGGCGGCTTAGGTTTTTATATAGTTTGCTTATATTTTTATATAGGTGGGTTATGTTTTATATAGGTGGTTTCAGTTTTTATATGTGTGGCTTATGTTTGTATCTAGCTGGTTTAGGTTTCTATATAGGTGGCTTATGTTTTTATATAGATGGCTTAGGTTTTTATGAAGGTAACAGCGTATAGTGAGAGGTTTTTATATAGGTGGCATAGGTTTTTATATAGGTGGCTTATGTTTTTATATAGATGGCTTATATTTCTATATAGGTGGCTTATGTTTTTTGATAGGTGGCTTAGGTTTTATATAGGTAGTTTATATTTTTATATAGGTGGCGTATGTTTTTATATAGGTGGTTTCAGTTTTATATAGGTGGCTTATATTTTCATATAGGTGGTTTATATTTTTATATAGGTGGCTTAGGTTTTTATATAGGTGGCCTAAGTTTTTATATAGGTTGTTTAGGTTTTTATATAGGTAACAGCACATAGTGAGAGGTTTTTATATAGGTGGCCTAGGTTTTTATATAGATGGCTAAGGTTTTTATATAGGTGACTAGGTTTTTATATAGGTGGCTTAGGTTTTTATATAGATAGCTAAGGTTTTTATATAGATAGCTGAGGCTTTTATATAGGTGGCTTAAGTTTGTATATAGGTGGTTTAGATTTTTATATAGATAACAGCATATAGTGAGAGGTTTATATAGGTGGCCTAGGTTTTTATATAGATGGCTAAGGTTTTTATATAGGTGACTAGGTTTTTATATAGGTGGCTTAGGTTCTGTTTGTTTTGCTAGTAAGTTTCATTTTCGTCAATATAAGAAATATTACAGCGGGAGTCTCACAGAAAATATCAGGAACCATGAGAAAGAGTTGGATGCCACCCTAACCAGTTACAGAAATCGTAAATAACTTGACCTGAAGGTGGGGTCGGGGGATTGGAAGCTAAAGAGGAGGTAAGGGATTTAAGCCACACTCTCTTCCCACATGGGCAAGACTATATTTGCATCCATACTCCTACGCTCTCAGATTCTTCCTCCGAATGAAAGAGAAGCCAATGGAGTTGGAAGAAAGCCTTATAAGTTTAGCTTTTCCCCGATACATTCGCAAAAATGAGACTGGAAGGCAATCTATTGCCAGTGCTAAACTTGGAAACAGATACTCTTTCCTGGGTCGTTGAATTCCTATGCAGTTTTTTGAAATTGTTGAGTTCTTCTTCAGCTTACACTTTATCCAAAGTTCGGATAAACGCAAGACATAAACGTTGCTTGCCGTAACTACCTGTTTTCAAGGAAAATACATTCAACGTGAGAACGTTACGGTAAATAACGCTCACAAAAGTTCTCCCCATCCCCTCACCCCCCCCCCCCACCCCCCGATCATCTCTTGCCATTTATTTATTCAGCCTTACACAAGATTTTAGAAAATTTAATTTGTTTTTTAAATTGAGACAGATTACTGAATTCTATATTTTATTTCAAATTTATTTTAAGTTTTCATGTGCGCTTCATGAATTCTATTCTGTGGAGCACAGTTACTGCCCATAACCACTTTTCTTTTGCGATAAATAAAATAAATTATTAATTTAAACAACGGATGATCGCTAATGGAATGCCTGCGGCTTCCTGCGCATGCGTCAGATTTTATCGGAAACGAAACCGGAATCACATGACAGAAGTCGTTAAAATTTAATAATGCTGTGACAGGATATTAAACTGTATCGTTCACAAAAGAAAACAAAAATGTGATTAGAAATATTTAAAGGAACTTTGAAAATTTAAAATTAGGAGCTGATTTGAAATATTTTCAGTGAACAATAAATAAAATAAAAGGGCACAACAAAACGTTCTGCCGTTGTCCGCACATTCTGATGTTGGTCGTTGATGTACGCGGTTTAGTTGAAGCAAATGTACCATCGCCGAGACGTGCAAGGCGAGCTTTTCAGACTGCCCCATGGAACCCGGAATCGTTGACCTCTCTACAGGCTTTATCATCTACACCTGCTGTAGTGACAAATTCATCATCATCATCATCATCATCAAGGAATAAACTATTAAAAGTCATTGATGCATTCGCATAATGGATCAAGAATGAAATAGAGCATTAGCCGATAGATAGAGGACTCTCATAAGAAAGACAGCAAAAACATGCACAAACGAATTAATGAACTCAAAGGCAGTAAAACAAAATATACCACAGGATGCCTGAAATCGAAAGAAGGTAAAATGTTAATGGTAAAAGAAGACATTGTGGACAGGTGGACAGAGTATATTGGTGAGCTATATGGAGGGGAAAGACGAGAATTAACACCAGATACTAAAAACTGTGATGGACCACCAATACTTGAAGATGAAATCATAGATGCCATCAAACACATGAAGAAAGGAAAAGCGACTGGGCCTGATAATATAACAGTAGAAGAAATAGAGACACTAGAGGAGACAGGAATAAAAATAATAACCAAGTTACTGAATGACATTTACAACAGTGGTTATATTCCCAGTGACCTGATTAAATCCACGTTTATAGCACTACCAAAGAAACCAGGTGCAAAGGAATGTGACGACAACCAGACTATCAGCCTTTCATGTCACATAACGAAGCTACTTCTGAGAATAATTATGAGAAGAACAAGGAAAAAGATAAAAATGGAAATAGCAGATGAACAGTTTGGATTTGTTGAAGGAAAAGGAACACACAATGCCATTTAATTAGTGTATAAGTATACAACTATACACGAAGCACTGCAGTAAAGCTGTGATACCAGAATGTATAAACTAGGAAAAAAGTAGGAGCAGCTTTATTACTTAACGTAATCGTTAAGTAATAAAGCTGCTCCTACTTTTTTCCTAGTTTATACACAATGCCATTTATGCTTTACGAACACTAACAGAAAGAGCTTTAGAAGTACAGAAAGATCTCTACTTATGCTTCATTGATTATACACCAAGGCATTCGACAAGGTGAAACATAATGAAATTATTAAAATGCTTGAAGACATCAATATAGACGGCAAAGACCTGAGGATTGTAAAACATCTATACTGGCAGCAAGAAGCAGCAGTTCGAGTTGAAAATAGAACTGGAAAATATCAACCTATAAAACAAGGGGTGCGACAAGGATGTTTACTATCTCCAGACCTTTTTTCTCTGTATAGCGAGAATATTCTAAGAACGATCATCACAGAACCAGGCATAAAAATTGGAGGATACAATATTAACAACCTTCGGTATGCTGACGACACAGTACTGATAGCTGAGAACCAACAAGACCTGCAAAATCTCTTGGATAAAGTCGCCAAAGAAAGTGAACAGAAAGGCCTTACTTTGAGCATCAAAAAGACAGAGACTATGGTTATATCTAAGAAACAGAATCCACCAGCATGCAGTATTAAATTAAACGGAACTGTTCTAAAGCAGGTGCAGAAATTCAAATACCTTGGAGCAGTAATAACTTCAGATGGGAAATGCAGAACAGAAATTAGGAACAGAATGGGCCAAGGAAAGACTGCATTTCAGAGAATGAGAAACATATTAGCTAACACATCTTTATCAATGAATGTTAGAAAACGAATCCTAAAATGCTATATTGAACCTATCTTGTTATATGGAAGTGAATCATAGACAATAGGCAAATCTGCACAAAAATCATTGGAAGCAGCAGAAATGTGGTTTATTAGAAGAATGTTGCGAATCCCCTGGACAGCAAAAATAACTAATGAAGAATGTATGAGAAGAGCTGGAGAGACAAAAAAACCTTGTCAAAAAGATAAGAGGGAGACATGTACTTTCATAGGACATGCAATGAGAAGAAGGGGCATTGAAAATATTATAACAACAGGAAAAATAGAGGGAAGAAGATCAAGAGGAAGACCAAGAGAAATGATACTGGACAGTCTGACGAGATAGTGTGAGAAGAGATCACCAACTGAACTGATGGCCTGCATGAAGGATCGTGTACTCTGGAGAAGCATAATAGCCAACGCCAGTCGACACGGCATCTGATGATGATGATGATTAGCCGATTATTGCGGTACAGCTGGTACTCTCTCTCTCTCTCTCTCTGAACCTTAAGTGCCCAGGGCACATGGGGCTTCCGCAAGGGTTTTCCACAAATGCCTGTCCTTGGCCTTTTTTTCTGCTCTTGCCCAGGTGAGCCCTCTATTGCTACTAGTACTAGTATGGTACTAGTCATTACTGAATGGTACAGTTGCTACTACTGATTACTAACTAGTACAGTTGTTACTACTGATTACTAACTAGTACAGTTGTTACTACTGATCACTAACTGGTACAAATGCTATTACTGATTACTAACTGGTACAGTTGATATTACTGATTTCTGTTACAGTTGTAATAGTATTTGTTACAGGAAACCCTAGATTTTGGCGAAGGGGGACAATTACTTTAAATTAAGTAAACTAAGAGTGACTCCCCTTGTTAGTAACATTCTCACCTCTTGACCCTGGTGATTCTTTTTAAAGATCAGGGCGTCAAAACTCAGGTGTCAAAGGTGGGATTATACAGTGCTATGATTGGGAGGTGTACAATCGCACGGAATGTGTGATTTTTAGTTAGCTTTAAGTCACAAACAATTAGTTTCTCACAGGGAATGGGCTTTACAGGTTAGAAAATTCACGAAGGATTTTTAGAAAATGTTACGCTTGTAAAACTACATTTCGGGGTAGAATTCAGGATTAGCAGATCATGTTAAGACATAGAACAGCTAGGATGTGGGCAGGTAGTTTTTGTGTCTTGTAGTAGTTTTTGAGAGGAGTTTTGAAGATGTAGAATGTATTTATGCCAGTTTTTGCCCTTTTATGGACACACGCTCAGAGATCCATTAGGATATCCTATTGTCCGTGTTTTTGGGACACCATGCTAGTGCTTAGATTTTCATTTGAGGAAATTCGGTAATGTTTTGTGAATTTCGGTTGTTTTGATTTTTCATACAACTGTAAGCATGGGTCATTAAGAAGTGATTGTTTGTCTTCATTTTATGTCTTATTTTCACTCCCCTTATGGCAAACAAGTTCTTGCCGGGGAGCTGAGTATATTTTTCCTGTATTTGCCAACTCTTCCATGTGGGCAGCACTTTTTTCCATCCTCATGATTCATCTCCCATTCTATCATTAAATAAACTCATGTCTTTATGTGCTGAACTGTACTGTTGGTTATTACTGCACACTGTGGATATGTTGTCGCGTTGGATGCTTGCCCAGTCTAGTCCAGCTGTACTGTTGTCTAGTGGGAAGAGTTGTGTACCTGGGATGCCACGTGTTTCCAAGAGTATATCACAGAAACAAGGGCTGGAACTTTCACAGATCAAATCTATTTAAAACTTGATCCAGAGAGTAGTTCTAACCATCAAGCAGTTATCCCGCTACACGTCTTGTTAGCTGCAGTAGTAGCAGACACGCTTAGTCTTGCTCTTGTTCTGCCCGTGCTAGTTCTCAGGGAGGCACGCACATTCTTATCAGCACTCATTATTCTAGTTCACCTGGTGCCATATTAGGCACAGTAATACTAGTTAACAGTTGTTACTACTGATTACTAACTAGTACAGTTGTTGTTGCTGATTCCTGGCTTACAGAACGTGTGTTTGCGCCTCAGATTGGATATCTACGAGAAGCTGAATGTTAAACGAAGAGATTTCTGTGTCATGATGTCGGTTCCGTCCTGGATGATAGGATATCAGTCGGATTAAAGATTTGTGTACTCGAAATGTTAGATTGACCAGTTTCTTTCTCGCGTCTAAAGTGCTTTGTCTACAGTTGGTGGAAAGCAGGCCACATAACAGACACAAGGACATACAACACACAAGGACATACAACACACAAGGACATACAATACTTTGCTCTGTCACTTTATTGTGCGAAAGTTTGGTTGTTTCTTACTCCTGGCTGAGGGAGCTGGTACTACTGGTACAGCTGGTACAATACTGTTGCTTATTGGTTGCTATAGTTGATATAGCCAATTACTATCTGATGCCGCTGGTATTGTTGATAACTGGTTGATACAGTTGGTAGTGATTATTACTGGTTGAAATAACTGTTACTGATGATCACTTGCCGCTACAGCTGGTACTAATGATTACTGACTGGTCAGCTGTTAATAAATATTATTGGATGGTACAGGTGGTACTGATGATTACTAACTGGTACAGCTGGTGTTAATGATTACAGGTTGCTACAGCTAATGCTGATGTTTGCTAGCTAGAAAAGATGGTTAGTCAGTCAGTCATTTGCATGTCCCTTGTGGAACTTTGCCTCCTTAAAAGCTTTCCTTTAGGCCTCTCTTTTGTAAGCAAGATGCCCTGCTGCTGATGCCTCTATTCGCATATCATCAACGGTGCCTTGCAGCCATTTTCACATTGGTCTTACTTGCTTTCTTTTTCCCATTATGTACCTTTCCAGGATTGTCTTCTCTAAATTCTCATGAACTTTGATATTTCTAAAATTGTTAAATTTTCTCTGTTTAATTTTCCTCTTAAGCTAACCTTCATAAAAATTAAATTCTTGTGGTGGATATATATATATATATATATATATATATATATATATATATATATATATATATATACTAGCTGATTATCCAGCGTTGCTCGGGAATGTATTAATTATTAATACTGCGGATTAATATTGGCATACAAACGTGAGCCAAACATTAAGGACATCCTCGTCCACAGCCACTTGAAGCAGAGCCTTACATACGTTGGTACCAGAAAATGTAACCGCCCCCGCTGTGTTACCTGCCCGGTAGTCTGGGAAACGAAAACGATCATCTTTCCCAAAACTATCCTCACAGACCATGAGGGATTCACATGTGAGTCCCGTAATGTGATATATGTCATCGTTTGCAAAAGATGCAGGATAACATATATTGGTGAGACTGGCCTCAGATTAGGGGACCGCATACAAAAACATCTGTACGACATCGCCCAGCATGCTTCGAAACCAGTCCCAAATCATTTCAATGGCCCCAACCACAGAGGCAAATCTGATTTTCTGGTAACAGCCATCAAACAATGTCACGCAGATGACACAAGCCGCCTGGCGTTTGAGAACCGCTGCATTCAAAATTATGGGACGCTGGAGCCACATGGGTTAAACTCGCTGTTCAGTTACACTTAACATTCTCTTCAATCATTATAGTACCTCTCCACTAAACTCCACCCCTTTTTACTTGTCAAACCTCCTCACAACATCACTTTGCAACCCCTCTTCCTCAATCATCTATTTCAACTTCTCCTAGCTAGGTCAACATTGTATCACTCTCTCTCCCCTCCCCGTTTCCCCATAGACCACCCCCAGTTACAACCCACCGATCACATGTCACAGGTCTCCATTTAAACAGTCTCCACGTTCTACTAAATCCATTCCTGACACACACCGCCGGACAAGCCACACCTTACAATTTACAGCTAAGTATTCTATTTAATAATTTTTGTTTCTTTTTAATAATATTCATGTGAATCTATACTTTATCTCCTCTCTCTATTTCCTCGTCCTGTATGTTTCTGTATGATTAAGGCTCACGCCGAAACATCACAACTTTGTAGTTGTTAAGTAATAAAGCTGTTTCTACATTTTTCCTAGTTTATACATTCTTAGACCAACAACGCTCTATTTCACGATTATCTCCCCTAGACCAATATTATTTTCCTTCTTGAATTTAGTGGATAGTATGTCACCCCCTTCCACCCCCCACCTCTAGGGATGCTAGGGTGTCATACTCCGACAGTACTTTTCTCCAGACTGTAAGTCATATTTGTACCAAGTTTGGTTGAAATTGCTCCTGGCGTTCCAGAGTTATGTTGGAACACGCGCACACACCCACGCGTCTTAAAAAATCTCCAACACTTCAAGAACTGTGCTTTTATTATTTGCTCTCCATTACTGGTTTTACCATGAAGCCAACCAGGCATCCGCCCTGGAGGGGGCCTCATATGAGTGCATACTGACCTGTCAGAGACATACAGATTGTTAGTTCTGCAGTTTTTTTCTAACGTGCAGAATTGTCTCCAGTTCTGTAGGTACGATGCTGCAACTCGCTAGTGATTTAGTTTTCCCAGCAGGCGTCATCATCATCATCATCATCATCATCATCATCACCATCATCATCATCATCATCATCATGTGCCGTGCTGGCAGGAGCTCACGGTCATGTTTTTCCACATATCTAGGCCCCTGATATTTTTCATCAGCTCATTCAGTGATGTTTTTTCCTGCACCATCGTGTTAGACTATCCCAGATTTTTTTCTCTTGGTTCTCATCTATCTCTCTTTCTCATTATATCATCCAATGATTGATGGCTGTCGTTTCCTTATGGGTTTAATTAGCTTCTTTTCTTCATTTGCTTTTGTTTGAACATTCCCTGTCTGTCATCTTTACTGTCCATGGCACTCTTAAACTCTCTTAAGAGACCACATCTCTGTTGTCTTTACATCGATCTGTTCGTTGTCCATGACACACTTTATCGTTATACTTATTATTATTCTTATGCCATATAAAAGGGAAGGCCAGCCGATGCGTTGCTCTTGGCAACGGAAGGTTTCTCCTGTTTTAATGATGGGATCAGAAGGCCTTGGGGGGTGGGGGAGGGGGGTGGGGGGAGAGTGGATGAAAAAGAGAAGCCGTGTGGAGGAGAAGAAGTTGTATTCAGCTTACGAAATTTCTATCAACGGCTCTCCATATACGTACACAAATATACGCGATATACGCCTGAAAACTACTCCTTTGCACGGGAACTACTGACAAAACGTAGCGTGGAAGCCAGAGAAATACGTGATCTAACAATAAGAGAAAATGAGAAAGTAAAGAAAAAAACTCATAAAAGACAGGAAATGAGATTGGACAAAGTCATTGTCAGTTCTTGTCTTGTTGGGACTTCATGTGGCAGGTCACGTGTTTCGGAAGTTCCGGTATTAAATAGATTCTCGTGCCGAAATAGGTGGGTCTTGAAGGGATAGTTCTGATTATCCGTCAAGGTCGAAGTTCGAGGCCTTACAAGGAGGAAATACTTCCCGTAGAGTCGCTCTTCCTGTGAGCTTTCCAGTGTCATTCATACTAATGTTCTCTGATAGTTTCCCACGAATTTCCATTACATTAGTTCCGCAAGGATGTATTGTATTTATTTCCTTCGTTTTTTATCAACGTAAAGAAGATGAAACGTAAATCTGATTCCTGTTGTAACAGAGATACCTGTACAAGAATTAATGAATAACTTCTCTATCATGAGAATTATAGTTGGTTAAAACCATCTCTCTCTCTCTCTCTCTCTCTCTCTCTCTCTCTCTCTCTCTGAACCTTAAGTACCCAGGGCACATGGGGATTCCACAAGGGTTTTCCACAAATGCCTGTTCTTTGCCTTTTTTTTCTGCTCTTGCCCAGGTGAGCCCTCTATTGCTCAACATCCTTTCTGTTGTTCTTCTCCATGTCTCTTTTGATTTACCCTTACTTCTATTCCCCTGTGGTGTCCATGTTAGTGCTATTTTTGGTAGTGAGTTGTCAGTCATTCGGAGCACATGTCACAACCATCGCCAGCGTCTTTCCCCCGTGTGGTACCCGGAATCTGCAAAGAATAGGACCACTGTACCCTACCACGCGTGATCGTAAAAGACGACTAAGGAGGGTTCGGCATAGGGCCAGCAACCCTATCTGGTAAAAAAACTATCAGACTGCTACAGAAACAGAAGCAAGATAAAAAAAACATATACAGAGGATAAAAACATTCTTGAACTACTGCTTGAGGAGGATTTTACACATTAAATGGGTGGACAAGATCAGGAATGAGGAGGTCTGGGAAAGGACAGGACAAGAACATATGAACCTATAAATCATGTCTAGGAAGTGGAGGTGGATTGACCACACTCTGAGGAAAACCGACACCAGCATAGCAAGACAGGCACTGACATGGAATACTCAAGGAAATAGAAAACAAGGAAGACCTAGATTTACTTGTAGAAGAGAAATTATGACAGTGCTCAGAGACAAGGGATACACATGGAAGGAAGCAGAGAATAACTCCAAGAACAGGGATGACTGGAGAGCCTTTATTCGTGGCCTATGCTCTCAAGAGAGTGAAAGGTGCCGATGATGATGATGATGATGATGATGATATACCCCACCTCTTCGTGGAGAGCCTGTAGAAAGCTACTGCCTGATAGACGAGGCAGGTATTGATTTGCTTGCACTGGTAGTGGATTCAAAGGAGAAGTAGGTTTTCCATATTCATTACTACTCTCTGTCTTTCTCTGCACTTCTGTCTGTCTCTTCATCTCTGCCTGTCTGTCTGTCTCTTCATTGTTGCCTGCTTGTCTCTCTCTTTATCTCTGCCTGTCTGTCTCTTCATCTCTCTCGTCTGTCTCTTCATCTCTGCCTGTGTGTCGGTCTCTCTCTTCATCTCTGCCTGTGTGTCTCTCTCTTCATCTCTGCCTGTGTGTCTGTCTCTTTATCTCTGCCTGCCTGTCTCTCTCTTCATCTCTGCTTGTGTGTCTGTCTCTTCATCTCTGCCTGCCTGTCTCTCTCTTTATCTCTGCCTGCCTGTCTCTCTCTTTATCTCTGCCTGCCTGTCTCTCTCTTTATCTCTGCCTGTCTGTCTCTCTCTTTATCTCTGCCTGCCTGTCTCTCTCTTTATCTCTGCCTGCCTGTCTCTCTCTTTATCTCTGCCTGCCTGTCTCTCTCTTTATCTCTGCATGCTTGTCTCTCTCTTTATCTCTGCCTGCCTGTCTCTCTCTTTATCTCTGCCTGTCTGTCTCTCTCTTCATCTCTGCCTGCCTGTGTCTCTCTCTTTTTCACCTGTCCCTCTCTTTATTTCTGCCTGCCTGTCTCTCTCTTTATCTCTGCCTGCCTGTCTCTCTCTCTATTTATCTCTGCCTGCCTGTCTCTCTCTTCCTCTCTGCCTGCCTGTCTCTCTCTTTATCTCTGCCTGCCTGTGTCTCTCTCTTTTTCACCTGTCTCTCTCTTTATTTCTGCCTGCCTGTCTCTCTCTTTATCTCTGCCTGCCTGTCTCTCTCTCTTTATCTCCGCCTGTCTATCTCTCTCTCTTTATCTCTGCCTGCCTGTCTCTCTCTCTATTTATCTCTGCCTGCCTGTCTCTCTCTTTATCTCTGCCTGCCTGTCTCTTTTTTAGTCTCTGCCTGCCTGTCTCTCTCTTTATCTCCGCCTGTCTATCTCTCTCTTTATCTCTGCCTGCCTGTCTCTCTCTTTATCTCTGCCTGCCTGTGTCTCTCTCTCTCTTTCACCTGTGTCTCTCTTTTTATCTCCGCCTGTCTGTCTCTCTCTTCATCTCTGCCTGTGTGTCTGTCTCTTCATCTCTGCCTGTCTGTCTCTTCATCTCTGCTTGTCTGTCTCTTCATCTCTGCCTGTCTGTCTCTTCATCTCTGCCTATCTGTCTGTCTCTTCATCTCTGCCTGTCTGTCTCTTCATCTCTCCCTGTGTGTGTGCCTGTCTGTCTATCTCTCTCTTCATCTCTCCCTGTGTGTATGCATGTCTGTCTATCTCTCTCTCTTCATCTCTCCCTGTGTGTGTTTCTTCATCTCTCCCTGTGTGTCTGTCTCTCTCTTCATCTCTCCCTGTGTGTCTGTCTCTTCATCTCTCCCTGTGTGTGTGCCTGTCTGTCTATCTCTCTCTCTCTTCATCTCTCCCTGTGTGTGTGTCTCTTCATCTCTCCCTGTGTGTCTGTCTCTCTCTTCATCTCTCCCTGTGTGTGTGTCTCTTCATCTCTCCCTGTGTGTCTGTCTCTCTCTTCATCTCTCCCTGTGTGTCTGTCTCTTCATCTCTCCCTGTGTGTGTGCCTGTCTGTCTATCTCTCTCTCTTCATCTCTCCCTGTGTGTGTGCCTGTCTGTCTATCTCTCTCTCTTCATCTCTCCCTGTGTGTGTGCCTGTCTGTCTATCTCTCTCTCTTCATCTCTCCCTGTGTGTGTGCCTGTCTGTCTATCTCTCTCTCTTCATCTCTCCCTGTGTGTGTGCCTGTCTGTCTATCTCTCTCTCTCTTCATCTCTCCCTGTGTGTGTGCCTGTCTGTCTATCTCTCTCTCTTCATCTCTCCCTGTGTGTGTGCCTGTCTGTCTATCTCTCTCTCTTCATCTCTGCCTGTGTGTCTGTCTATCTGTCTGTCTTTCTGTCTGCCTGACTCACTCTCTCTTTCTCTTCATCTCTCCAGATCAAGCAAAGCTTATTACTGCAAATATAATCTGCCTCATTTTACCTACATTGCTGCTTTTCTGTCTTCGTGTGTTTACCCCGCATTGTCTGTCTATCTTTCTTCTTGACCTATCCTTTATCTTGCTCTTGCCCTCTGCTATACAACGCTCATTAAACAATATATATGTACATATATCATATGAAATAAAATCTTGAAACACAGACTTCTGGGATCACGGTTCTGCAGTACAACAATATTCCAGTCTTATAGTTTTGCTGTATCACAAAATTCTAGTATCACAATATTACTCTATCACAACTTTGGAGTATCACAATAACAAAACTCAGAGCTCAGGTGAAAGAAAGGAAAGGGAGGTTACTAGTGTTACCGACTTCGTTCTCTGCGACTTCTCTTCCCCTGATGAGTTTTGAATTTTTCAGTGCGTCTAACATCATTTGGGTAAGCAACATGACAACAGCGACACTAGAACGTCCTTGTTGTGACCTCTACCTGAGTTCGTTTCAACAAACTTTGTTATGGGCCCTAAATAACAGCCTAGCAGAGAAAGAAAGCGGACTGAACTGTCAGTTTTGTTTCGTATCACATCTATTTTTAACTAGTCGGATATTGCTGTGCCAAGTTGTCTTGTGTCACAGGAACCAGGTCTGGTGTGTTCTCTCATTTTCTTTGTGGGAAGTGAAGAAACAGTACTTGTGCCCTGACACGGCCCCAGCGAGTTTGTTAAGACATTCCTACGAGGAAACCAGACCCTGGCACGCCGTACACAACCTGGGCCACCAAACACAGGCTGCCTCACGATACACAGACTGGCCCAAGATACACAGGCTGACCCATGATACACAGGCTGGCCCAAGATACACAGGCTGGCCCACGATACACAGGCTGACACACGATACATAGGCTGGCACACGATACACAGGCTGGCTCTCGATATACAACCTCGCTCACGATACAAAGCTTGGCTGACGATACACAGGCTTACGTGCGATGCACAAGCTGCCCCACAATACTCAAACTGGTTCACCATATACAGGCTGGCCCACGATACACAGGCTGGCCTGCGATACTCAAGCTGGTTCACCATATACAGGCTAGCCCACGATACTCAAGCTGGTTCACCATATACAGGCTGGCCCACGATACTCAAGCTAGTTCACCATGTACAGGCTAGCCCACGATACTCAAGCTGGTTCAGTATATACAGGCTGGCCCACGATACTCAAGCTGGTTCACCATATACAGGCTGGCCCACAATACACAGGCTGGCCCGCGATATACAAGCTGGCCCACGATAAACAAGCTGGCGCACAATGTACAGGCTGGCACCCGATACACAGGCTGGCCCACGATACACAGGCTGGCCTGCGATATACAGGCTGCCCTGCGACGTACAAGCTGGCCCGCGATACACATCCTGGCCCACGATACACACGGTAGCCCACGATACACAGGCTGGCCCACGATACGCCGACCCACGATACACAGGCGGACCCACGATACACAGGCTACCCACGATACACAGGCTGACCTACGATACACAGGTTGACCCACGATACACATTCTGGCCCACGATACACAGGCTGGCCCACGATACACAGGCTGGCTACAGACAATGAGAAAGTGAGAAACGTTAAGACGCTAACAAAACGTCATGGACAGTGAGTTCTTTAGTTGGTCACCACCCAAGGACACTGCTGGACGGATGCGCTCATTTATGAGGGAGTGATATTCTGTGCCTTCAGATATATGTATATACAACAGGTCTAGAATCCACAAGACTAACAGGTCTAGAATCCACAAGACTAACAGGTCTAGAATCCACAAGACTAACAGGTCTAGAATCCACAAGACTAACAGGTCTAGAATCCACAAGACTAACAGGTTTAGAATCCACAAGACTAACAGGTATAGAATCCACAAGACTAACAGGTTTAGAATCCACAAGACTAACAAGTCTAGAATCCACAAGACTAACAGGTTTAGAATCCACAAGACTAACAGGTTTAGAATCCACAAGACTAACAGGTTTAGAATCCACAAGACTAACAGGTCTAGAATCCACAAGACTAACAGGTCTAGAATCCACAAGACTAACTTGTCTAGAATCCGCAAGACTAACAGGTCTAGAATCCTCAAGATCAACATGTCTAGAATCCGCAAGACTAACTTGTCTAGAATCCGCAAGGCTAACTTGTGTAGAATCCACAAGACTAACAGGTCTAGAATCCGCAAGACTAACAGGTCTAGAATCCGCAAGACTAACTTGTCTAGAATCCACAAGACTAACTTGTCTAGAATCCTCAAGACTAACAGGTCTAGAACCCATAAGATCAACAGATCTAGAACCCACAAGACTAACAGGTCTAGAAACTTCAAGGCTAACAGGTCTAGAATCCACAAGACTAAAAAGTCTAGAATCCTAAGAGGTCTAGAATCCACAAGACTAACTTGTCTAGAATCCACAAGACTCACAAGTCTAGAATCCTGAAGACCAAGAGGTCTAGAATCCTCAAGACTAAGAGGTCTAGAATCCATAAGACTAACAAGTCTAGAATCCTCAAGACTAACAGGTCTAGAGTCCACAAGACTAAGAGGTCTAGAATCCACAAGATTAACATGTCTAGAATCCATAAGACTAACAAGTCTAGAATCCTCAAGACTAAGAGGTCTAGAATCCACAAGACTAAGAGTTCTAGAATCCACAAGACTAAGACTTCTAGAATCCACAAGACTAAGACTTCTAGAATCCACAAGACTAAGACTTCTAGAATCCACAAGACTAAGAGTTCTAGAATCCACAGGACTAAGACTTCTAGAATCCACAAGACTAAGACTTCTAGAATCCACAAGACTAAGAGTTCTAGAATCCACATGACTAAGACTTCTAGAATCCACAAGACTAAGACTTCTAGAATCCACAAGACTAAGAGTTCTAGAATCCACAAGACTAAGAGTTCTAGAATCCACAGGACTAAGACTTCTAGAATCCACAAGACTAAGACTTCTAGAATCCACAAGACTAAGAGTTCTAGAATCCACATGACTAAGACTTCTAGAATCCACAAGACTAAGACTTCTAGAATCCACAAGACTAAGAGTTCTAGAATCCACAAGACTAAGAGGTTTAGAATACACAAGACTAAGAGGTTTAAAATACACAAGACTAAGACTTCTAAAATCCACAAGACTAAAAGTTCTAGAATCCACAAGACTAAGACTTCTAGAATCCACAAGACTAAGAGTTCTAGAATCCACAAGACTAAGAGGTTTAGAATACACAAGACTAAGAGGTTTAGAATACACAAGACTAAGACTTCTAAAATCCACAAGACTAAGAGTTCTATAATACACAAGACTAAGAGTTCTAGAATCCACAAGACTAAGATTTCTAGAATCCACAAGACTAAGACTTCTAGAATCCACAAGACTATCTGCAACTACCATAGCACAATCAGCAAGTGAATGTGTGAATGTATGAACGTAGCATTTACGCAAATAACACATTCATTCGGAAGGTTTAAATAACATATTCTGATGACTTAAATTACACATTCTGACGGTTTGAACAATTCATCTTAATGGTTTAAACAAACGTTCCGATGTTTCACATTCTTAAGATTTGAAGGTTTAAATAGCAATTATAATGCTTTAAATATCATATTCTGTTTGTTTAAATAACATTTTCTGGTTGTTTAAATAACATATTCTGTTTGTTTAAAAGATATATTCTGTTTGTTTAAATAACATATTCTGGTTGTTTAAATAACATATTCTGTTTATTTAAAAAACATTTTCTGGTTGTTTAAATAACATATTCTGTTTATTAAAAAACATTTTCTGGTTGTTTAAATAACATATTCTGTTTGTTTAAAAAACATATTCTGCTTGTTTAAATAACATATTCTGTTTGTTTAAATAACATATTCTGCTTGTTTAAAGAAAATATTCTGTTCGTTTAAAAAACATATTCTGTTTGTGTAAAAAACATATTCTGTTTGTTTAAATAAAATATTCCAATTTGTATTTGGAAAATTTCGCCTCCTTCAAGTTAAATATTTTCCTGCTTTCTATTTTTCAGGTAAGCATACAAAAGATCAAGTACATCATAATCACACAATCACAGAGCTGGAAAACATAAAGCTATAGATGAGAAAACAGTTGAGCAGAAATGTTGGGAATATACAATCCCTTCCAAAATTAGAACAAACATCAGCGATATGTTAATAATGAAAAGAACTTCGTCGGACCAGATGGTCAAAATTTCAGGTTGTGTGGACAACTTACTTCATCAGTCTCAGCTAGTTTAAGATATGTTATTTTTACTTTTTCTTCCAAACTCTCCTAAAGGGGCTCTTGCAAATAATCAATGCAGCCCTTTGCATACGGCACATTCGTGTTTTAATCACAAGTTTTAAGAGTGAAATGAGAGCTACACTTCTGAGAAGACAAGTGTCACCGTGTTTTGCTCCGTTCTGTTTTATTTTGTCAGTTGCCGGCAGTTAAATATGTTTCCTGAGGTTCTACAAATCCTTCGACTGTGACCAATGACATTTTTCAGTGGGTCACTTCTCCGGGTAGCTTGTCTGCAGACACATCACGTGGTTTGAAGAAAGCAGTCCAAATGTCGGCTGGTTTATCTGAACGTGGCAGTGCATCGCCACAATTTACCAGTGTGAAACCAAGCGAGCTTCCATTGAAGTCTTCCACACTGGATCACTTTCAGCTGAAGCACAACTTGGCAGAGACTTTGCACTCTCTGCTTCAGAATCTTTCGGCATCTTTCCTAGAATTTCAATCGTCTGTTCCTAGAAATTCGTCTATAACTTTCAGCGATTACATATTCGCCACTTTCCCACTTTCAAACACAACTCAGCCAGCGTTTCCAGGGTTGAACCTCACATCACCAGTTCCTAGTCCGTCACTTCAGGGATTTTCAGACTTCACATCGCCAGAAGCAGATGGAACTGTTACCGGCCTTTCTTGGCATACAAACAACACATTAGGAAATTATACGGAAGACAGTCCGGGTATTGACAAATCTACTGCAGAAATTGTGATAGTTTCATTAGTGGTAAGTTTGTTGTCCGTTTTAACGGCTGGTGGGAATTTGCTAGTAATAGTGGCATTCAAACTTGACAAGAATCTTCAGACGGTCAGCAACTACTTTCTTCTAAGTTTAGCCGTTGCTGACTTGACTATAGGGATCATATCGATGCCCTTGTATACTGTGTATCTTCTGATGGGCTACTGGCCTCTAAAAGCTCTCATGTGTGATATCTGGTTATCGTTGGATTATACAATGAGCAACGCTTCAGTGGCTAATCTCATTATCATAAGTTTTGACAGGTACCTCAGTGTGACGCGACCCTTGACCTACAGAGCGAAAAGGACTCCCAGAAGAGCTGGGACAATGATCGGGTGCGCCTGGGTCATCTCCTCCGTAATCTGGACACCTTGGATCTTCGCATGGCCGTACATTGAAGGCCAAAGAAATGTCCCTGAGAATGACTGTTATATCCAGTTTCTGAAGACCAACCAGTACATCACCATTATAACAGCCATGTTCGCTTTCTTCATCCCCGTAATCATCATGTCCGTGTTGTATTTCCAGATCTACAGAGAAACGCAGAAACGGCAGAAGGATTTACCAAAGCTTCAAGGTGTCCACAAATCCAAAAAGATCAAGGATCCACAAATGCGGTACCACTACACAGGTAAGAAACCAATGTCATCCAGTGATGAGGAAGGCAACTCCGAGAGGGCAGTAGTCAACCAGAACGGGTTTGACGAGACAGAGCCAACCTCTGTCAAAAACCGGTTGCTAGGTTGCCTGAAGATAGACCGAGACTCAGACTACATGGAAGACATAAAGCTATAGATGAGAAAACAGTTGAGCAGAAATGTTGGGAATATACAATCCCTTCCAAAATTAGAACAAACATCAGCGATATGTTAATAATGAAAAGAACTTCGTCGGACCAGATGGTCAAAATTTCAGGTTGTGTGGACAACTTACTTCATCAGTCTCAGCTAGTTTAAGATATGTTATTTTTACTTTTTCTTCCAAACTCTCCTAAAGGGGCTCTTGCAAATAATCAATGCAGCCCTTTGCATACGGCACATTCGTGTTTTAATCACAAGTTTTAAGAGTGAAATGAGAGCTACACTTCTGAGAAGACAAGTGTCACCGTGTTTTGCTCCGTTCTGTTTTATTTTGTCAGTTGCCGGCAGTTAAATATGTTTCCTGAGGTTCTACAAATCCTTCGACTGTGACCAATGACATTTTTCAGTGGGTCACTTCTCCGGGTAGCTTGTCTGCAGACACATCACGTGGTTTGAAGAAAGCAGTCCAAATGTCGGCTGGTTTATCTGAACGTGGCAGTGCATCGCCACAATTTACCAGTGTGAAACCAAGCGAGCTTCCATTGAAGTCTTCCACACTGGATCACTTTCAGCTGAAGCACAACTTGGCAGAGACTTTGCACTCTCTGCTTCAGAATCTTTCGGCATCTTTCCTAGAATTTCAATCGTCTGTTCCTAGAAATTCGTCTATAACTTTCAGCGATTACATATTCGCCACTTTCCCACTTTCAAACACAACTCAGCCAGCGTTTCCAGGGTTGAACCTCACATCACCAGTTCCTAGTCCGTCACTTCAGGGATTTTCAGACTTCACATCGCCAGAAGCAGATGGAACTGTTACCGGCCTTTCTTGGCATACAAACAACACATTAGGAAATTATACGGAAGACAGTCCGGGTATTGACAAATCTACTGCAGAAATTGTGATAGTTTCATTAGTGGTAAGTTTGTTGTCCGTTTTAACGGCTGGTGGGAATTTGCTAGTAATAGTGGCATTCAAACTTGACAAGAATCTTCAGACGGTCAGCAACTACTTTCTTCTAAGTTTAGCCGTTGCTGACTTGACTATAGGGATCATATCGATGCCCTTGTATACTGTGTATCTTCTGATGGGCTACTGGCCTCTAAAAGCTCTCATGTGTGATATCTGGTTATCGTTGGATTATACAATGAGCAACGCTTCAGTGGCTAATCTCATTATCATAAGTTTTGACAGGTACCTCAGTGTGACGCGACCCTTGACCTACAGAGCGAAAAGGACTCCCAGAAGAGCTGGGACAATGATCGGGTGCGCCTGGGTCATCTCCTCCGTAATCTGGACACCTTGGATCTTCGCATGGCCGTACATTGAAGGCCAAAGAAATGTCCCTGAGAATGACTGTTATATCCAGTTTCTGAAGACCAACCAGTACATCACCATTATAACAGCCATGTTCGCTTTCTTCATCCCCGTAATCATCATGTCCGTGTTGTATTTCCAGATCTACAGAGAAACGCAGAAACGGCAGAAGGATTTACCAAAGCTTCAAGGTGTCCACAAATCCAAAAAGATCAAGGATCCACAAATGCGGTACCACTACACAGGTAAGAAACCAATGTCATCCAGTGATGAGGAAGGCAACTCCGAGAGGGCAGTAGTCAACCAGAACGGGTTTGACGAGACAGAGCCAACCTCTGTCAAAAACCGGTTGCTAGGTTGCCTGAAGATAGACCGAGACTCAGACTACATGGAAGACTCCAGCACAAGCGACCCTCCAGGATCGCCCTCAACTTCCAACATTCATTCCAGCAGCACAGCTCCCATTCTGTGCTCCCAGAGAACAAACGGCGACCGATGTCTGCCCAGACAAGACTCAGAAAACTCTTCCGCCAGTTCTCAGGCTCCTGTGAACAAGCCTCATCCAGCAAGGATGAACTTCAGCACATCATTAATACCCCTGTTGCCAATCGACTCACCGAGTCCGACATCTCATTATTCTGTCTACCCTGATCTAAGTTTCGATGCAACATCTTCTACCCCCAGGCAACAGTCACTGCAGTTCCCTGACAGCTCTTTCTCTGCATATTCTGGGATTCTGACTACATCCTTCTCTGACCCAGTTGCCGAGACAATAACGGAGGACCCACTTTCAGATTCTGAAACATCTGTGGCTGGGGAGAAGGAGAGAAGTAGAAATAACAGTGAAGATGATGATGACGATGAAAGCGCCATGTACAGGGTTCTTATTCTTCTTCCAGGACATCCTGGTGAAGCGGACGACAAACCCAGCATCAGAATGGAACCGGAAGCGGATATGGACAAATTCAGCGAGATGAACCCAAATCTCGTGCAGAGAAACGAGAGCGACACTGACGAAGACGATATTGTGTGTAAGCGGCTCCGTGAAAGGCCTATCCTTCCACCTCCGGCCCGCCCTCCAACCGGTACTCCGGCCCTGGCCCGGCGGGCTCAAAGTAGCGACTCAAATAAGGTGGCCCTGCAGGCCAAAATTATCGCTAAAGCGGCAACTCGCGCCCGGAAGGCCAAGCAGCAGACGAGGTCGAAGATTCAGTCCAGGCGTCTGGAGAGAAGGCAGGACCAGAAGGCGGCAAAAACGCTCACCGCCATTTTGTTAGCATTCATTGTCACGTGGACGCCGTACAACATATTCACTGTGTTAGATGTTTATTGCGAAGGGTGCGTCAACAAGACCCTGTACGCTATTGGTAAGTACAAATCTCCAAGACTTTCTCTGGCAAATTGCAGCAGTAGCAGTTCAAGGGTGATCTGTAAGATCTTCATCATTTCATGCACGACTTACTTGTTTTCTCTTTTCTAAGTTGATCCTTTATACCTGTCCTTATCTTCGCTGTTACAGGCATCGTCCATCTCCTCTAACTGGTGCAAAAATTTCCCTTCTCCACCTCATGCAGGAGTTTCCTTTCTCCACCTCTTGATGGAATTTTCCTTCTCCGCCAGATACAAGAAATTCCCTTCTCCGCCAGATACAAGAAATTCCCTTCTCCGCCAGATACAAGAAATTCCCTTCTCCGCCAGATACAAGAAATTCTCTTCTCCACGTGATACAAAAAATTCCCTTCTCCGCAGCAGTTTCCCGTAAAAGTATCAGAAGTTGACTTGGAATATATTTCCGCTTTGAATGGTCAGCAGCTTAACACTCCCGAGATGTTTTATCTATAAAACGTTAAAATCTTGATGTATGCATGTTAGTGCAGCATTTGTGTCGCACTTAGTTGCCTCAAAGACGAGGTGAGTCGATGATACTATTCTCCATAAGTCAAGTTTCGGTCTATAAATTCAATGGACAAACTCTACAGCGTATAAAAATCGTCTGAATTACGGCAAAATTTCACACCTCTGGCCAAACTGTCCAACCGTACTTTTCTTGTATCACTACTGTCTTATATTAAGGAAAACGTTTCCAGTGAGCAAAGATGTCTCGCTCCCTCACATTCTGATCACTTTTGGTTTCTATGATGCGCAGACAACACACTATTTCTTTATTCTATGAATATGCTCTCTGTGTTTTTATTATTTCGTGCAGACAAAAGTCAGAACTTCATTTGTCACTGTTTTGTCATAGACGAAAATAAGCGATTCCTACATTTTCCCGTTACCTACTGTAATTCCTGCCTTGACGAAGATAGATGGAACAGCAGATCTTGTACAGTGACAGTCTCGCAGTGAATTTCGCTATCTTTCTATGTTTTACTTAGAATATAGAAAGTGTGCAAACAATCTTCCTTACTTTCCACAAACGTTCAGATGCACTTTGTGGGCTGCAGCAAGCTTTGTGTGTAATGTTGTCCCAGGTCCTGCCATGTTCGGACAACCCTCGGGTTGTCATGTGTGGTATATGAGATCTTTCACGAGCGAAAATCGAGGAGTTTGTTAACAAGACTTCTGTGATTATCTAGTTTATGACGCATTCTCCCAATGTAAATATCACTCATATAGCAAGCAGATGTACAAGTGATATCTGTATTATCTGTAGGGCAAGGTTCAATTATTTTATGTTGGTGCTGATCTATTTTTAATTCATTCCACGCTCTTCGTTCTTTTTTTTTTCATTTTTTGTTGTTGTTGTTTGTTTTCACGTCCTCTTCTTCAGCGTCCAAATATTTAACTTCCAACAAAGTTATCGTGCCATAATTTCTTCATTCTTATCTGTTATGCTTCTTATCTTCCCCTGCTTTTGTCCTCATTCAGGACACAAGCTAAACAAACGAGCCCGCGAGCTTTTATCTTCTTTCAAAGATTGGAGAACTGGTCTCAGGCTCTACTGATATTCTAACACTTTATGTCTCAAACTTCCATTCAAACCCAGTCATTCAATATCGATTTAATTTTGACATTACAAACATATAAAAACAATACTAAATATGAAATGAAAATTATTACATGTAACCTCTTAGCCACATATTTAACACTACATGCAAATAAAACATAGGATGAAGCTATACCACAGCCTCATACCACAGCCAAAGTGATAAACAAATCGGGTAGAAGAATTACTTCACCTACTCACACTGAGGTTCACGCTGATTACTCACAGCGTAACATTATAACGGAAGTAGATCTCTTAATATTTTGGACACATTAAACGTCATGATAATTTAGAGAAGACCGTATTGGAAGGATACATAATGGGAAAAAGAAAAAGAGGAAGACCAAGACGAAGATGGCTGCAAGACATCGTTGACGATCTGGAAATGGATGCAACAGCAGCAGGCCATCTTGCTCACAACCGAGAGGCCTACAGGAGAGCTGTTTGGGAGGCAAAGTTCCACAAGGGACATGAAAATGAATGAATGAATGAGATCTCTTAACGGGCCATGTAATCAAAGTCACGCAAGTATTGAAAAGGTTTAAAGAAGGAATTTAAATTCTGAGGTACTTCATACATCTGCAGAAATATTCGCACCATAATCTGATGTGTCTCGTTTTCAGAGGCTAGTTTCCCCAACATAAAGTGCGGAGCACTCGTTTTAGAGAGTGATCGACCGTAGGACGAAGGCAGCACAAAAAGTCCAAGGAACCGCACAGTTATAAATCCAGTGACCCGCATCTTCAGATCAGTCTGCTTCTTTCTCTCCCTCTCTCCCTCTCTCTCTCTCTCTCTCTCTCTCGACACTGTCGTCACTAATATCAGAAAAGGGCTAGCGCCACCAACGACATACAAGAACAAGTCACCACCAGCGACATACAAGAACAAGTCACCACCAGCTATGAAGGAGAAGAGAACATTACAACCAACAATGTCTATACAGTTACCACAACCTCCGACAGACACGATGATGCTACCGCCACCACTGTCACTCTGATCAACTGTCCCAGTGCTGATCTTACTGACAAAGCCCTGTCAGATCAGGCAAGCAGCTCAGCTGAACTCACTGACGTTCAGACAATGCTAGAACACTCCACCAGCAACAGTTTAGCTGATGTGAAAAATCTACCAGCAACAGTTTAGCTGATGTGAAAAATCTACCAGCAACAGTTTAGCTGATGTGAAAAATCTACCAGCAACAGTTTAGCTGATGTGAAAAATCTACCAGCAACAGTTTAGCTGATGTGAAAAATCTACCAGCAACAGTTTAGCTGATGTGGAAAACCGAGACGACAGTGAAGCTCCAGCGCCTGAGTTCTCTACATCCAGTGTGGCTGATTCACCGCATGTATCTCAGCAGCCTACAGTTGTCGAGGAAGAATTAGCTACATTATGTAGCCAGAACATACTTCATGTAGTCAAAGACCTCGTCATAAACCTTATTACTGACATGGCAGCAGAGATTAAGCACTCATTCAAGCTGGAGAATGACAGTCTCAGGGCTGAACTTACGTCACTGAGAGACTAAGATACTAAAATGAGACTCATGATATCTGAATGGCAGAGTGAGCCACTCAGACACAGCAAGGAACTGATGACAGGTATTCAAGAAGTGACTGCTGACACAGACAATATGACTGTAAATTCATGCACAAGTGCACCAGATATCAACACAGAACACACGCCACAGCAAAGAGCTGCACAAGAGAAACACACCAGCACCACAACACATATAAAGGCAGCACCTGAAAATATAGCTTACCCTATTGATGTGCAGATAAGTAATAGGTTTCAAGCTTTACAAGATAGCCCCACTGTACATAATCATAAAGCAACAAGGACCCAAACAGATATCTCAAACAAGACATCCACTTCTCCGTCACGGTCTCATAAACATCAACAAGAACAAGATACACAACAACACAGAAACAACATCAAAGAATATACACCACACTTGATAATCGGAGATTCCTTACTTAAAGGAATTAATGGTGAGCGGATGTCAGTTACCTCTTCTTCTTCTTCTTCTTCGTTCACTTCTACCACCAAAAACCGCACTGTGAACCTACTGAATTCACGCCTGTGGTCCTCGTTAGGTCCCGTGGTCCCCTGTGTGGTCCAAAATAGACCACACGAGATCCACGAAAGGACCACAAGGGGTTCAGAGTATTACAGTGCTTTAGCCTGTATTCTTGGTGGGTCTCGGAAGCGGGATTGCGTGACACCGTGGTTTTCATTGCACCAGTTTGGTCTAGGGTTGGACTTTCTCACCGGAAGACCTCGACGTGTTTAGGATATCAGTGCATCCCCGCTGGTGAGAGGCGGTAGCCCACCCAGGCCAGAGTTGGACTTTCTCACCGGAAAACCTCAGCGTGATTAGGATACGCAGACATCCCCACCGGGTGAGAGGTGGTTGCCTATCTAGACTTCCCTGGTCCAGTGTCTCCGACTTCAGCATTTTGCGGTCGTGGCCGCTACCCTTCCTAGTTGTGACCAGGATGGAGCTTTTGTCCAGGAGGACGAATCCTCGCCACTAGTGACTTCTACCCCTGGGTTGAGCCGGTTTAGGCATTTCCCAGTATGGGCTTGTTTGGGACGGGACCGACCTCTAGGGCAGAGGTACTGTGACATGCATAGCCTTCAAGATTCACCCATGGTATGAGCCGGTTTAGGCAAAATTCACCAGTATGGGTGTTTATCAGGCATTACCGACCTCTAGAGCGGAGGTGGCATGACATGTCTAGCCATCGAGTTCCACCCTTGGTGTGTGCCGGTTTAGGCATATTTCACCAGTGTAGGTGTATTTCGGACGTGGGCGGCCTCTAGAGCAGAGGTGCCGTGGTATAGCTCTCGTAGCGATACTACTGGACATACCAGGTTAAACTTCACTTTCCACCACCTTTTCCCATCGGCGCCGCACAGCAACCTTTATTTCTTTTCCGCATTTACTTCCTTAACCGGGAGGAGCTTCACTCCACGCGCGGCATTTGAAGAGTCAAGCCAGCAGTGTCTTAACCTCTGGGACAAGCCGGTTCAGGCATTTCACCCGATATGACTGCACTCAGGACGTGGCCGACCTCCAGACCAGAGGTGCCATGATTTGACTGTTTGCTTCGCTTTATCCTTTCTACCACCTTTTCCGCAGTGATGCTGCGCGGCAACCTCATTTGCAAATTTCTTCATTGGCCGGGAGGAGCACCGCTCCACGCACGGCAGCTGAAGATCTCGCCAATAGCGTCAGTTACCTCTGAAGACACTGTCTCAGTCATGCCAGTACCTGGAGCTGGAGCTGGTATTATAAAACTAAGGCAGACACTGTCTCAGTCATACTAGTACCTGGAGCTGGTATTATAAAAATAACGCAATCACTGTCTCAGTCATGCCAGTACCTGGAGCTGGTATTATAAAAATAACGCAGACACTGTCTCAGTCATGCTAGTACCTAGAGCTGGTATTATAAAACTAAGGCAGACACTGTCTCAGTCATGCTAGTACCTGGAGCTGGTATTATAAAAATAACGCAATCACTGTCTCAGTCATGCTAGTACCTGGAGCTGGTATTATAAAAATAACGCAGACACTGTCTCAGTCATGCTAGTACCTGGAGCTGGTATTATAAAAATAACGCAGACACTGTCTCAGTCATGCTAGTACCTAGAGCTGGTATTATAAAACTAAGGCAGACACTGTCTCAGTCATGCTAGTACCTGGAGCTGGTATTATAAAAATAACGCAATCACTGTCTCAGTCATGCCAGTACCTGGAGCTGGTATTATAAAACTAAGGCAGACACTGTCTCAGTCATGCCAGTACCTGGAGCTGGTATTATAAAACTAAGGCAGACACTGTCTCAGTCATACCAGTACCTGGAGCTGGTATTATAAAACTAACTCAGACACTGTCTCAGTCATGCTAGTACCTGGAGCTGGTATTATAAAACTAACTCAGACACTGTCTCAGTCATGCTAGTACCTGGAGCTGGTATTATAAAAATAACGCAGACACTGTCTCAGTCATGCTAGTACCTAGAGCTGGTATTATAAAACTAAGGCAGACACTGTCTCAGTCATGCCAGTACCTGGAGCTGGTATTATAAAACTAAGGCAGACACTGTCTCATTCATGCCAGTACCTGGAGCTGGTATTATAAAACTAAGGCAGACACTGTCTCAGTCATGCCAGTACCTGGAGCTGGTATTATAAAACTAACTCAGACACTGTCTCAGTCATGCCAGTACCTAGAGCTGGTATTATAAAACTAAGGCAGACACTGTCTCAGTCATGCCAGTACCTAGAGCTGGTATTATAAAACTAAGGCAGACACTGTCTCAGTCATGCCAGTACCTGGAGCTGGTATTATAAAACTAACTCAGACACTGTCTCAGTCATGCTAGTACCTGGAGCTGGTATTATAAAACTAACTCAGACACTGTCTCAGTCATGCTAGTACCTGGAGCTGGTATTATAAAACTAACTCAGACACTGTCTCAGTCATGCTACAGGGACCACATCCACATTAACAAGATTAGCAGCAGCATCCTACAGGGACCACATAACAAGACTAGCAGTAGTATCCTACAGGGACCACATCCACATTAACAAGACTAGCAGCAGCATCCTACAGGGACCACATCCACATTAACAAGACTAGCAGCAGCATCCTACAGGGACCACATCCACATTAACAAGACTAGCAGCAGCATCCTACAGGGACCACATCCACATTAACAAGATTAGCAGTAGCATCCTACAGGGACCACATCCACATTAACAAGATTAGCAGCAGCATCCTACAGGGACCACATCCACATTAACAAGATTAGCAGTAGCATCCTACAGGGACCACATCCACATTAACAAGATTAGCAGTAGCATCCTACAGGGACCACATCCACATTAACAAGATTAGCAGTAGCATCCTACAGGGACCACATCCACATTAACAAGATTAGCAGCAGTATCCTACAGGGACCATATCCACATTAACAAGATTAGCAGCAGTATCCTACAGGGACCATATCCACATTAACAAGATTAGCAGCAGTATCCTACAGGGACCATATCCACATTAACAAGACTAGCAGTAGTATCCTACAGGGACCACATAACAAGACTAGCAGTAGTATCCTACAGGGACCATATAACAAGACTAGCAGTAGTATCCTACAGGGACCACATCCACATTAACAAGATTAGCAGTAGTATCCTACAGGACCACATCCACATTAACAAGATTAGCAGTAGTATCCTACAGGGACCACATAACAAGACTAGCAGTAGTATCCTACAGGGACCACATCCACATTAACAAGATTAGCAGTAGTATCCTACAGGGACCACATCCACATTAACAAGATTAGCAGTAGTATCCTACAGGGACCACATCCACATTAACAAGATTAGCAGTAGTATCCTACAGGGACCACATCCACATTAACAAGATTAGCAGTAGTATCCTACAGGGACCATATCCACATTAACAAGATTAGCAGTAGTATCCTACAGGGACCACATCCACATTAACAAGATTAGCAGTAGTATCCTACAGGGACCATATCCACATCCTTGCCAAAAATATCAAATATCCAGCAAGAACTGAGCAGAACATAACAACACACTCAAATATCCAGCAAGAACTGAGCAGAACATAACAACACACTCAAATATCCAGCAAGAACTGAGCAGAACATAACAACACACTCAAATATCCAGCAAGAACTGAGCAGAACATAACAACACACTCAAATATCCTGCAGGAACTGAGCAGAACATAACAACACACTCAGATATCCAGCAAGAACTGAGCAGAACATAACAACACACTCAAATATCCTGCAGGAACTGAGCAGAACATAACAACACACTCAAATAGCCAGCAGGAACTGAGCAGAACATAACAACACACTCAAATATCGAGCAAGAACTGAGCAGAACATAACAACACACTCAAATAGCCAGAAACAGTTTAGACAGCCACCCACATCTCGTAGCTCCAGAAACACACACTCTGCACCAACTACAAAACTCGAAGGGCCCTCAGAAACCCTCTGCCTCTCTACCATTGCCCATTCCATCCACTGGCCACTATACGATTCCATGTTCCCGCCCCTGCCTACACGGCAAGTTCAACAAATTATACCAACAGTTAGTACAGCGAACAACATGGAGACTCCTGCACAATCACTACTTAGGAATACCACAACACAAACACAAGAACCGCGCATCATTATCCATGGAACTTTCAGCTACAATATCTAATGCAGTTTAGTCCTGCAGCTCTGAGCCACGCGTATATGATGTCCCTACTACACAATCAACACGCAACACCCACATACAGACACCAGATAGTTTGAAACTTCCAGCACATTTTAACTTCTGTAGATAAACCTAACTGACCTAAAACAAAAACAAACAAAAACCACAGAACACAAGTCTCTTAGTGCTAGCTTACAGCTAATATTGTCATCCAGTCTCTTAGTGCTAGCTTACAGCTAATATTGTCATCCAGTCTCTTAGTGCTAGCTTACAGCTAATATTGTCATCCAGTCTCTTAGTGCTAGCTTACAGCTAATATTGTCATCCAGTCTGTTACAATTTACACTTACATAACATTCATTGCATTGTTGAATTTTTTTCCCCTTATTTGTTTGTCAGCATTACAAATTTATTTAGATTCATTTTTTTCTATTAGCTTAAACGTATAATTATATGACTGAAGTCTGACTGTTGCACGAGTAAGTCTGTCTGACCAGTTATTTTTACTGAAATATAATATTTCTCACATTGTTATAAAATGACTCAGAAAGCGGAGTAGTGGCTGCGACACGATGGCCTACGTGTTGGCCACTTAATTGTTTATCACGTGTTAGGAAAACTCCCTGAGGTTACACATATACTTCAACAACATTTTCATATTTTCTGCTTCTCTGAAAGCAGATTACATAAAAACATCACTGACAATGATATACGAATAGATGGTTTTAATTTGATCAAGCGCGACCCAGCTAGGAAGCTAGAGACAGGTTTAGTCGTTTACATTTCTACCACAATTAAATTTTGTAGAAGAGAAGACCTGGAAACATCAGAGGTTGAATGTATTATGTTAGAATTTAAATATCAAATCTAATTAGTTTTATATACCGAAATCCAAATGTTTCAGCCGAGTGGTATGATCAGTTTGCGACCATGATGGATGATGCTCTAACTTATAAATTCAAGGACATAATCATTCTAGGCGACTTCAGTATAGATCTCAGTCAGCCCAATCCTACATGGAAGAATATTTTAACATCATGCAACTTCTCCCAAATTGTTAACAAACCTACTAGGCTAACTGAATCACCATCAACACTAATAGATCATATTTATTTAGCTGATCCAGGAAAAATTACTGAATGTACTGTCCCTCATGTGTCGCTGAGTGATCACTACCCCGTCTGCTGTACATGGTCACATCAGGGGTATAAAATACCGAAACACAAACATACCAGTATCAAATATAGGAACTTTAAAGACTTTACCTTGGAATTATTTTTAACTGATCTAAAAGCTTCGCCTCTTATATACGTTTACCGGTTAACCAATCCAGATGAGGTTATCGAATACTGGATCAAGATATTTCGATATATTTTGACAAGCATGTCCCCATCAAAGAAATGAGAGTAAAACACGTAATAAAATCCCCGTGTATAACTCTTGATATCTTAAACTCATGAGGAAACGGGGTGAAGCTCATAGAAGCAGAGATTTTAGTAGTTATCGTTCACTTAGGAATAAGGTGCAGTATTTAATTAGGCAGGAAAAAAAATACTTCAGAAATTTAGTGAAAGACGAAACTGATAGTTAATCAATTTGGAAAGCGATTAACATTCTTGTAAATAAAAGGAAGCATTCTGACCCACAAACAGACTCCACATGCAAGAAAACAAGAAAACAATCTACTAATAGGCAGTCAGTCAGGTTTTAGACCAAATCACTCCTGCCACACAGCATTAACTAAAATGACAGAAAGCTGGCTGTCTAATATAAATGATGATAAATTGTGTGGTGCTGTCTTTGTTGATTTCAAGAAAGCTTTCGATATGACTGATTATGAAATTCTTGCAAAAAAAACTGGAAGGTTATAGATTACACCCTGACCTAACAAAATGTATTACATCTTTTCTCTCAGATAGAAAACAAGTAGTTTGCTTTAGAAACAAAATATCTGACTCTTCTGTGGTTGATACTGGTATTCCTCAAGACTCCATTCTTGGTCCTCTTCTCTTTGCTATCTATATTAACGACTTACCACTACATTTAAAGCACTCTTAATGTGATCTTTTTGCTGATGACTGTACTGTTTACAGTTATGACTATGACATCAATAACCTACAGACAACGCTCCACAATGATATAAACAGTTTGATTAAATGGAGTAATAAAAATGGTATGTTGATAAACACTAACAAAACAAAATCCGTGCTCATCACTACAAGACAGAAACTGCAGAATGCAACAAAAACTTAACTACAGCTTTGTGCTGGCACTAAGGCAATAGAAAATGTTCATGAATATAAAACTCTAGGACTCATCATTGATCAGCATTTAACTTGGAATTCTCACGTATATAACCTAACAAACCTGACTGCACAGAAAGTTTACCAACTAGCCAAAATTAAACACGTTATCGACAAAGACAGAAGAAATATATACTACATATCACACATACAAACATACTACATATCACACATATAAACATACTACATATCACACATACAAACATACTACATATCACACATACAAACATACTACATATCCAGGGCCGGGTTAAGACCCTTAGAGGCCATAAACACAAACAAGATTTTGGTCCCCCCCCTCATATATATGCAATTCAAAGTAAAAACAATAATAATCCATAACATAAAATTTTATTTATCGAAATTAAACAAAACTTACAGTAAGATGGAAAATAATGTTTGTTTTTGTATACTTCCACTTTATTTATATTGGAAAAGTGTTCTCCCATTTTTTTAAAATCCAAAGTCTTTGATGAGATCCTCAAAACTAATCGCATGTAACACATCTGCTTCTATACTTAGTCGTCTCTGAGAAACTCCTTTCTGATACGTTTGCGAGTTGTAGGTGCCTTGTAATCAACACCTGGTAGCATTTCCTTTGTAGCTGCTTCATATCTTTCAAATTCATCTCGTGAAGTGCACAGTTGGTCAGCTAATGATACATACAGGTCTGCACATGTTTTTAAGTTCACATCCTCATTTTGTAGACTTTAGCTTACTCTGTGAAAATTCTGCAAAATCTCATTCCAAAAATTCAACATAAAAACGAATTCTAGCTCTTACATCTTATCTGCAATATTATTCGCTTCTCTTCTAGCGTCTCTCTTTTGTGACTGGTCTTTGGCTATGTACTCTAATGCTTCTAAGATTTTAAGGAAAGATTTCAAAATTGCTGCTGTTGCCATAGCATGTGCCTCTCATCTGGTATCAGAGAGGGATTTTAAGACGCTTTCATTTCCAATACAACCTTTAAGAACTTTCCACCGGCTGCTTGAGGCTGAAAAAAGAGGTATAGAGTAACGACACTGTAGAGAAGAAATTAACTGCCTCTTGACAGCAGTCAACAGCACTTCGGCCTACCAGATTTAATGAATGAGCTGCACAGGGCATATATATAGCAAACTTTGTTTCTAAAATTTTTTTGCTGCATCCCTTATAACGCCCAGACATGTTAGTAGAACGTATAAAATAGGAAAAAAGTAGGAGCAGCTTTATTACTTAACGATTACAAAGTTAGACATGTTAGCAGCGTTGTCATAAGACTGACCCCCTACATTTTGAAAAGTTTAACCTACAAGCTTCACGTAAGTACTGCAACACTTGATTTGCAATTTCCTCACCGCTATGGCATTTCATTTCCAGAAAGGTTAAAAAGCATTCAATAGGCTGTCCATCTTTTAAGTATCTAAGTACAACACTTAACTGATCGATATGTGATAGATCTGGTGTTGAATCAACTGACAAAATAAATAACCAGATTTTACTTCGTCAACAATGAGCGCATGGAGCTTTTGTGCCATTAGTTGAAGGAGTTCCTCACAGGTGGTTTTGTGCCATTATTTGAAGGAGTTCCTCACAGTTGGTTTTGTGCCATTATTTGAAGGAGTCCGTCACAGGTGGTTTTGTGCCATTATTTGAAGGAGTTCCTCACAGTTGGTTTTGTGCCATTATTTGAAGGAGTTCCTCACAGTTGGTTTTGTGCCATTATTTGAAGGAGTTCCTCACAGGTGGTTTTGTGCCATTATTTGAAGGAGTTCGTCACAGGTGGTTTTGTGCCATTATTTGAAGGAGTTCGTCACAGGTGGTTTTGTGCCATTATTTGAAGGAGTTCCTCACAGTTGGTTTTGTGCCATTATTTGAAGGAGTTCGTCACAGGTGGTTTTGTGCCATTATTTGAAGGAGTTCCTCACAGTTGGTTTTGTGCCATTATTTGAAGGAGTTCGTCATAGGTGGTTTTGTGCCATTATTTGAAGGAGTTCCTCACAGTTGGTTTTGTGCCATTATTTGAAGGAGTTCCTCACAGGTGGTTTTGTGCCATTATTTGAAGGAGTTCCTCACAGTTGGTTTTGTGCCATTATTTGAAGGAGTTCGTCACAGGTGGTTTTGTGCCATTATTTGAAGGAGTTCCTCACAGGTGGTTTTGTGCCATTATTTGAAGGAGTTCCTCACAGTTGGTTTTGGACAGGTAAGAAGGATTTCCTTTGCCAGAATGTCCATATTTGGAAATATCTTATCTTATATCCTTCCTGTGCCGTTAAACGTCACATAGGGATCGCAAGGTAGTTCGCCAATTTCTCCTGTCTTCGGCGAGTCTTTCAACCTCATCAAGGGATTTTACCCCTATTAATTTGGCCTCTCGTAACAATGTCCTCTTTAGAGTTTCACGCGGTCTGCCTCTTTTTCTTTGGCCTGTTGTGTTCCACTTGATAGCTTCTTTTTTGGAATTCTCTGACTGTTTCTTCTCATCACGTGACCAACATATGTCCATCTCCTTTTCCGGATCACCCATGAGACTGATTGTTGTTCAGTCATTTGTCTTATCTATGCATTGTTCTTGAATTCGTTTCACTTGATGCCGAGTATTTTCCTTAGGCATTTGGTTTCAATTTTGTAAACGTGGCCTGCTAAAAATGGATAAGACTGGCTTATGAGCTTAAGCAGCCGAGAGAAATTCCCATGATTCAATGATCCAAACATTTCTTCTGTTCCTAGAAGAGCCAAGCCACGTTCAGCTAACGTACGAGTAACATCTAGGACACGCCTCAAGCCACGTTCAGCTAACGTACGAGTAACATCTAGGACACGCCTCAAGCCACGTTCAGCTAACGTACGAGTAACAGCTAGGACACGCCTCAAGACATGTTCAGCTAACGTACAAATAACAGCTAGGACACGCCTCAAGACATGTTCAGCTAACGTACGAGTAACAGCTAGGACACGTCTCAAGACATGTTCAGCTAACGTACGAATAACAGCTAGGACACGCCTCAAGACATGTTCAGATAACGTACAAATAACAGCTAGGACACGCCTCAAGACATGTTCAGATAACGTACAAATAACAGCTATGACACGCCTCAAGACATGTTCAGATAACGTACAAATAACAGCTATGACACGCCTCAAGACATGTTCAGATAACGTACAAATAACAGCTATGACACGCCTCAAGACATGTTCAGATAACGTACAAATAACAGCTAGGACACGCCTCAAGACATGTTCAGCTAACATACAAATAACAGCTATGACACGCCTCCAGACATGTTCCCAGTATTCACACTCTTCCTGAATTTGTTTCTACAACTGTTGCCTCAAACCTGCCCCTTGTCTGTGAGTTAAATATGTTAGCATAGAGTCTCGGTGAGTTAAGTATGTTAGCATAGAGTCTCGGTGAGTTAAGTATGTTAGCATAGAGTCTCGGTGAGTTAAGTATGTTAGCATAGATTCTCGGTGAGTTAAGTATGTTAGCATAGAGTCTCGGTGAGTTAAGTATGTTAGCATAGAGTCTCGGTGAGTTAAGTATGTTAGCATAGAGTCTCGGTGAGTTAAGTATGTTAGCACAGAGTCTCGGTGAGTTAAGTATGTTAGCACAGAGTCTCGGTGAGTTAAGTATGTTAGCATAGAGTCTCGGTGAGTTAAGTATGTTAGCATAGAGTCTCGGTGAGTTAAGTATGTTAGCATAGAGTCTCGGTGAGTTAAGTATGTTAGCATAGAGTCTCGGTGAGTTAAGTATGTTAGCATAGAGTCTCGGTGAGTAGCGCTTTTTTCATGATTATCAATTACAATAGTACTTCGGCAGTCACTGAAACCTTCTCTTATAAAAAAAAATCGAGAAATTTTTAGGAGCGAACAGTTTACAAACAAAACAATAAACTGATCTTGCTGATGGTGAATACAGTAACCACTCTCTCTTGTATTTCTCACCACTGTGTTTTGCCCAACAAACAGTTTCTTTGAACAATACCTCACTGGTTTGCCATTACTGAAATGCCGGTAAGACTTGTCAAATGGCCCATTGTCGTGTTTGACAGTTACTGGATCCACAAGCAATCCAATAATTCACGTCATCAGCAGACAAATCAAGCCACAACGCTGGATCCTTTGCTACATTGTGATTTACTTCATCTTTTGCAGGCAGAATAATTTCAACACCGTCACCATGGTCCACTAAACTTTCATTTTCAGCAATTATTTCAACCCCAGAATGTATTGAAAAGAACTTGAATCAACATTTGCAGTAGAGGTATCAAGAGACTTTACAGGCAAAGCTTGTGACAGCTCGGTGACTCTAGAGTCATCATATTTTGACTCTGAAGCGATCAAAGTGGTATTTACCGTATTTGTGTCCACTTCTGATGAGGGAGATTGGTTTTGACCCTTGAATGGATATATCATGTGGTGGAACTTGTGTCAGCTTTACAGTCTTGGAGTTTAGATTCAAAGTCTTCTCTTGTTTCTTTTCTTGATAGTTTTCACTTCACTGAACACGTTTCGTCTTGGTTCTTGGAGCCTGTAAAATACAGAAATAAAAATAATATTTTGTTTGAATTATTATGCGGCAATGGGCGTCTGAGTGGCGAAGTGGTTAGTGCACTGGCCTCTCATGGCGAAGGTCGGGGGTTCGAATCCAGCCGGAGGCGCCCCAGTCACCCAGCTGTAGAAATGGGTACCCGACTTCTTCTGGAGTTGGGGAAGGAAAGGCGGCCAGGTATGATACTGACCATATCACCCTCTAGTGTGCTGACAGGTCAAGGAAAATATGGGCACTAACACCATATCCCTGTGTGCCTCTAAGGCATGAGAGGTTTACCTTTACCTTTTTAATATAACAATGTCCTGATCACAGCACCATCATAACAATGTTTATTTGTAAATTATATTTTAATGACTGATAACAGAAGTGTTATTTGATCAATACATCACGAATTCCTGTCTCTAGATAAGGTTTCACAAACATTACAACATTAGCTAGACCAAGTCCAATGAAAAGTTCACTGAATTCATTTAAATATGACAAATAAAGTCTCAGATTTATTACTGACAACATCACTTGGAATAAAATGCAATAGAACATAAACTTCTTTGAAGTACATGATCATTGTTCACAAAATCAAAATCTAGCGTTGTTTTAGATGCGGTACTTCTCAATGTTCTCAACTCCAAAATACCCTACATGTGATACGAGAATAATTTCAAACTCCTTACTATATCCAGATCTGCAGCACATGGTCAACTAATTCCTGGACTAAATCTCTTTACGCCAGGTTTCAAATATATCCGATCTTCTGTATTCCTCACGCAGTATTAAAACAAACACTTTTCGAACTTGAGACAATTTCTGTTTGTCATAAAACTAACTCTTGTTCTAAACTGACCTCCTGAATATCTACTGCTCTAATTGACCGTCTGTTCTATCTGTCATTACCTTCGTCTTCTTTCTGTCGCTCCTGTTCTACTACTTCTGTGTCTTCTCGATCGCTCTTCCCCTCCGTGTCTCCCTAGTGCTTTCTCTCTGGTCTTTTCCTAACATTGCCCACGTGACTTATATTGTAAGTCATTTGTCAAATAGGCCACGCCTCTAAATATTTTTAATTGGTCAGGTGTTCGAGTCGGTCTACTCTCGTATTTAAAACCGTGTGCTATAGCGTCCTAAGATTAGCAAACATATGTGTCACTGGCGTCACTCCGTCTATACACTTGGCATTTCTCTAAGTCATTTATCTTGCTCTTTCATGTCGGAGGTTTTATTGTGTCCTCGCTTTTCATTATGCCTGTCTCCTCTGTATTATTATCTGAGCAAATCCTCTTTGTCCGCATTCATTGTCAGCGTTTAGTATTTCTAAGTATCTACTCTTCTGCTACTCTTCTGAGCGTGTACAAATTTCACAGACTGCGTACACAGTTTCCCCTGCTTTTATTTATGTGGGGGATGGAGTGGGGTGGAGTATTTTGTTTCCTTCGTTTCATGACCCTTGGTGGAGGTCTGCACTCTCTGGGTGTTCTTGTTATTATTGCATATATCTGTATGTCATTTTTTCATTTAATAAGGGGGCCCCTTTTACCGATCCTGGTTCAGCTGCACCATATGGCCGGTGGACCATGGTACATTTGGCTATGGTAAATTTCTGTGGTGCCCCCCCCTCCCTTGATGCCCTAAGCACGTGGTTATCGTGCTTAATGGTTAATCCACCCCTGTACATATCACACATACAAACACACTTAGATTACTGTTCCACAATCTGGGGTGGATGCTCAGTCTCAAACACAAAAAGGCTCCACTCACTTCACAAGCGAGCATTAAATCTTATTTGTGACAAACACCCAGTACAGACTGTAGATCAACACAAACAACTCAAAATTCTACCTCTCAAATACAGATTTATTTTTAATAAAGTTAAGTTTGTTCACAGAATTCTGTCACACAATGCTCGCCTTACTTGTGGTCACTGTTTACGTATAACACTAAACATAGCCAGCGTTTAAAAAACTGTCTTTTTGTCCTAAACCCAGGATTGATCTGTACAAGAAAAGCCTTGCATACTCCGCAGTACAGATCTGGAACACCCTCCCCTACCATTTAAAATCCATTAGTAATACTTCATCCTTTAACTCAAACCTGTTTCATTATTTACTTGCTTGTAATTATATACCTCCATAGAATAACCAGCACTCTCTCAACCCATGACTCGCCAGCCATCAAGTACTAAAATGACATAGTTCGAAAAGTAACTTGTTAGATATTGTTAGAAATTATTTTAATGTTTGTTAAGAAACATGTTAGAAGATCTGTACTGACAATGTATTTTTGTTTATGTGTATGTCTGTGTGTGTGCATGTATGTGTGTGTGAGTGCTATTTTATTATGTTAATTACTTCTTATCTTTTACTTTAAATGCAATAGTTTAATCTTACACTCTTTTGATATGATTTTTTTCCTAATGTAATGTGTATACTTGTGTTAAATCGAGTGTGTGGGAAGAATGAAAGATGGAGTGATGAAGGGCAGAATGTAAGACGAGTCTGTATGCCCAATTTTTTACTCTTTAAAAATAAAGATCATTCATTCATTCATTCTCTCTACTTTCTCGATTGTTGCCTATGTCTGCTTTCATTTCACAAAGCCGGAGAACGAAAGACGCCGTGTTCAAACTGACTGAGATAAATGTCAGTGACCCATAACTGATAACATGCGTCAGAGTTGGCAGACCATAGCTGAAATTCTGGTGTCACGGTTATCGGGCCATAGCTGACATTCTGGTGTCACGGTTGGCGGAACATAGCTGACATTCTGGTGTCAGGGTTGGCGGAGTATAGCTGACATTTTGGTGTCACGGTTGGCGGAACATAGCTGACATTCTGGTGTCAGGGTTGGGGCCATAGCTGATATTCTGGTGTCACGGTTGGCGGACCATAGCTGATATTCTGGTGTCAGGGTTGGCGAGCCATAACTGATTTTCTGGTGTCACGGTTGGCGGGCCATAGCTGAAATTCTGGTGTCACTTTTGGCGGGGAATAGCTGACATACTGGCGTCAGGGTTGGCGGAGTATAGCTGGCATGCTGGCGTCAGGGTTGGCGGAGTATAGCTGACATGTTGGCGTCAAGGGTGGGGGAGCATACCTGACATGCTGGCGTCAAGGGTGGCTGCTCATAACTGGCCAAGATACTCCACCTACCAGCACTGCCCACTGGAAACACATTAATCTGGACCAGCAAACATAGAGTGAAATACCAGCATAGGAAGTAAAACCGGTCTTCAAAATAAGCCATACCGAAGTCGAGTGTATCTGATCGAAAGGAGCAGATTTCACAGTTTAGCTACAAATTGTAACACAAGGCAGACAAGGCTTCTTAAGGCGGGCACAGGAGAAGAAGAAGAAGAAGAAGAAGAAGAAGAAGATTTCACGATGTTTCCGGTATATTCTGTATTCCATTCTCGCAGAACAAAGCCCTAGACGCCATCATAGAAACCATAACTATCTTTTGGGTGAAATTTTCTGCTTAATTACTTTTCATAACGCACGAGAGAAAAAGTAATGCTGTCTCTTTCATTCACTGTTTTGTCGGTGCTTGATAATGTTTGATGTATTATGTTTGATGTAAGATTGTTTGATGATGCTTCTACTGTAGTCAAATTTTCAGAGTAAAAGACAATTGCCACACTGTCATAAAGAATCATTGACGCACGAACAAACGTACACACGAGCACACGAACATACGGGCGCATACACACATAAACGGACAGACTCATGAACAGATTGTGTTGTAGATTCTTATGACGGCGAATTTCAGGTTTTGATATACAACTGCTCCTCTACTTACAATAGCTCGATTTACGATACTTCGACTTATGAAGGCGCAATAACAATGCACATTCATTATTATACATTTATTGACAAGACAAGGTTGTATTCATTTGTTTACTTTTAGTTGTTTTTTTTAGTTAGTTAGTTGCAACAGTTAGGTCTTTATATACATATTCAGTGACAGTAGCTATTTATTTGTTGTATCAAATTCGTTTTCGATTTACGATATTTTCAACTTGCAATTGACTCAGCGAAAAGTAAACCAATCGTACGTAAGTCTAGCATTATCTGTATATTTGTCTGGGATGTAATAAAACCTCTTTGTTAATCATAGAAGACAGTTTAGAAGGGGAGAGAATTTTGTTAATCATAGAAGACAGTTTAGAAGGGGAGAGAATTTTGTTAATCATAGAAGACAGTTTAGAAGGGGAGAGAATTTTGTTAATCATAGAAGACAGTTTAGAAGGGGAGAGAATTTTGTTAATTAGAGAAGACAGTTTAGAAGGGGAGAGAATTTTGTTAATTAGAGAAGACAGTTTAGAAGGGGAGAGAATTTTGTTAATCATAGAAGACAGTTTAGAAGGGGAGAGAATTTTGTTAATCATAGAAGACAGTTTAGAAAGGGAGAGAATTTTGTTAATTAGAGAAGACAGTTTAGAAGGGGAGAGAATTTTGTTAATTAGAGAAGACAGTTTAGAAGGGGAGAGAATTTTGTTAATTATAGAAGACAGTTTAGAAAGGGAGAGAATTCATTTGTAGCGGTTTTGATAAGCACTACTTTCCTGAACAACCTGTCTTCTCATGTTGTTTGTAAAGGATTTATGTATTTGGACAGACAGACAGATAGACAGACAGACGGACGGACGAATAGATAGATAGATAGATAGATAGATAGATAGATAGATAGATAGATAGATAGATAGATAGATAGATAGATAGATAGATAGATAGATAGATAGATAGATAGCAAGAATCCCCAACAGAATAAGCCATGCTATAATTTGGAATATTGAACGATGTACAAAAGTTCAAACTGTGATTAGATTTAGCCAAAATGCTCAATCCCCAAATTTGTCTTGACACAAAAACTAGATTGCCTTAATGGAGAGTTAATCTTCAGAAAAATCTCATTCACAAAGTTGCATGTTTGTTTATTCAACACTGGACCCCATTTGGAGCCCAGTTCAAGATCGATTTTTATTCAGAAATACGTCCTAATGTAGCCAATGGACCATTTGAATTAGCTGAAAAGGAGAAGAGATTTACATTAACAACATTGGAAGCCCCTCTGACAGGTGTATTAATGTCTGGGAGTTATGGCCATGAAAGCAGAATCAGTTTAGATATTTACTGAAGACAAGTTCTGTTAAGTGCTAAGCGTTCGTTTATAATTAGGCGTTCCGACTTTTACCACAGGACGTTGGCAACAGAGACACGAAAAGTAGTCCGTGGAGCCGTGCACTTCCTGTAGTAATTAGTTTTGTTTATTCTTTATAGTTTCTTAAATCTGAAACAAAATATCAGTTGCTCAGTAATCTCCGGATATACGACACGATAAAATGGAAAGCAAATGCATGAAATTTCATTATCTGGGAAATCCGGTATGTCTGAAAGAAAGCGAATGCTCATCAGACATCATTTCGTTTCGTTATTTTTTCCTGTGCATATTTTTTATCGTTCTGTGACTTTATGTTTTGAGACATAGTCCAAGATCTGCATTCATCGAGAACTAACCTATTAAATTTATTGAAATGCTGCAGAAAGAGATCGCAGAAGTCTTCAAACATCTACAAGAACAAATAGAGAAAATAGGGCTAAAGATAAATTATGAGAAAACTGAATACATGACAAGAAGATGAGAAACAAAACAAGAAGATGAGAAACAAGACGATCAGATCCAGATAGAAGGTATAATGATTTTAAAAACACTATAAGGATTTTTTAAAAACAGATTCATATAAATATCTGGGGGCATTATTCAATAGCTCCAACATTATAAGAGGTGAAATATCTGGGGACATTATTCAATAGCTCCAACATTATAAAAGGTGAAATATCTGGGGACATTATTCAATAGCTTCAACATTATAAGAGGTGTCATATTTGGGACATTATTCAATAGCTACAATATTCTAAGAGATGAAATATCTGGGGACATTATTCAGCAGCTGCAATATTCTAAGACGTGAAATATCTGGGGACATTATTCAGCAGCTGCAATATTCTAAGAGGTGAAATATCTGGGGACATTATTCAATAGCTGCAATATTCTAAGAGATGAAATATCTGGGGACATTATTCAATAGCTGCAATATTCTAAGAGGTGAAATATCTGGGGACATTATTTAGTAGCTACAATATTCTAAGAGATGAAATATCTGGGGACATTATTCAATAGCTGCAATATTCTAAGAGATGAAATATCTGGGGACATTATTCAATAGCTACAATATTCTAAGAGATGAAATATCTGGGGACATTATTCAATAGCTGCAATATTCTAAAAGGTGAAATTAGAGCTAGGCTACAAGCAGGAAACAACGCTTATTTTGTCCTTAGACACTTATTGCAATCTAATATCCTGTCCCACAGCACCAAATTAAATATATACAAGACACGGATTAGACCAGTTGTCTTGTATGGATCAGAAACATGGAGCACTACAAAACAAGATGAAGCACAGCTACAGATCTTTGAAAACAGAATCTTGAGAAGAATTTTCGGACCAGTTAGAGATCCTATATCACAAGAATGGAAATTAGAAGTAACAAAGAAATACACACGCTATTCCAGTCTCCACTTATAACTAGCATTATGAAAAACAACAGATCGAGATGGCCCGGATACTTGGAGAGGATAGACGAGAATAGACAGACAAAAAAAAGGCTTATACAGAAATGACTAACGGAGACAGACCATGAAGTAGAGCAAGACAACAGAGAGTGACAACCTAGAAGAAGACCTACGAGCCCTGGTAGTGGACAACTGGCTGGATAAGACTAAGAACAGAGAGAAGAATGGAGACAAGTCTTGTTTGCAGCAACGAGCCACAATGGTCCGGAAAGCTGAATGAATGAATGAATGAATGAATGAATGAATGAAACACAGGAGAAGCTGTACAGCGATGCGAAAGACCGGAGACGAACTGTGCCACATTTATGAAAGAGACTGACGACGATGTCTGAACGAACGATAATGAAGTTGCAACAAAGAAGACCAAAACTCTGTTGATGGATACACAAACTCCTCTCCCCATCCACATCTGGTCGTCAAAGTAAATTTATTCGCTTATCTCCCCTCAACTCCTCTCTCGCCCTTTACCGATGGTTACTTCCCTTGCTGGGCTACAATGCCAAAGAAACTGACCATCCTTGAAACGCCTGTGGAGACGCTGTGCTATTCTTTGAGGGCGAAGGCTGTAGATATGGCCCTTACGCTATTGATCTGAGTATCTGTTTGCTTTTAATTATGCCTATGAGGGCCAAGTGTCCATATCAAATAAACTGAAATAATTGAGGGTATATAGAGCACAGTCTGAAATAACCTGGACACTCCATGATGAATTTATCATCCACTACTTGAAATGATGAATGGATGCGGAAGGAGGCTTGTAACAATCAATCATGATTGGTTTGTCTTGTTACAATCAATCTCGAGTTATCGGTGTGTGGTGATACGCGGTTTCGAATGTGTTAATTTCCATTTTATTTTATTTCTTTTATTTTTCTTCATACCTTCTCTCCTCCCTTCTCTTTTTCTCTCTCTCTGCCTTTGTCCCACTCTCTCCTTCTTTCTTTGTCTGTCTGTCCCTGTCTCTCTCTCTCCCTCACTTGTTCCTCTCTCTTTATTTGTCTCATTTGATATTTTTTTTGTTCCCGCTCTCTCTCTTTCTTTCTTTCATTCTATCTCTATCTCCCTTCGTCCTACTTGTCCTTGTTTCTTTTTCTCTCTTTTTTTGTCTTACTTGTTCTTATTTTTCTCTCTCTCTTCCTCTCTCATTCTTCTATTATCCTGTTCCATTTTCTCATTATTTTCTCTCTCTCTCTTCCTCTCTCTCTCTTTTGTTTTGTCCCAAAATGCTCTTTATTTCTCCCTCTCTCTTCCTCTCTCTCTCTCGTTCTTCTGTTCTCCTGTTCCATTTCCTCCTTATTTTCTCTCTCTCTTCCTCTCTCTCTCCCTCTCTTTCTCTTGTTTTGTCCCAAAATGCTCTGTATTTCTCCCTCTCTCTCTCTCTTTTGTTTTGTCCGAAAATGCTCGTTATTTCTCCTTCTCTCTCTCTCTTATTTTGTCCCAAAATACTCGTTATTTCTCCCTCTCTCTCTCTTATGTTGTCCCAAAATGCTCGTTATTTCTCCCTCCCTTTCCCTCTTGTTTGCCCCAAAATGCTCTTTATTTTTCTCTCTCTCTTTTATTTTGTCCCAAAATGCACTTTATTTCTCCCTCCCTCTCTCTCCCTCTCTCTCTCTTGTTTTGTCCCAAAAAGCTCTTTATTTCTCACTCCTCTCTCTCTCTCTCTCTCTCGTGCTTTGTACCAAATGCTCTTTATTTCTCTCTCTCCCTCTCTTTCTCTCTCACTCGCCCTCAACCATGATAACTCTTTCTAATTTCTGTTTTTTTTTCTTGCCATTAATTTTTACTCTTCATTTCGCTTCTTCCTTTCATTTCTTCCATTCACTGTCTCGTTCTTTTATTCCCTTGCTTATTTTTATTTCTTTATTTTGTTTACAGATGTGGAATTTCTAAGTTTTTTAGTGTTTTTGTTCCGTTGTTTCTCTTGTTTTTTCCCCATTATGCTGTCTTTTCACTTGTTTCATTTCTTTTTCTCTACTTAAATATCATAGCTTTTTAAAATGTTAATTATTTGTTATTGTTGCTTGTTATTTGTATATTGCACTTTTTTTTCAATCTAGCGGTGAATGTTTTTGTTAAAGCAGTGCTTCCCAAACTATCGGGCTGCTGTCTCAATGCTTCCCAGTCCACGTCCCTAGTGCTCCGACAAACTGTTTTCGCTGAGTTGATTTTGATGCTTTTTTCAGTTTCCTTTTCATTTACCGCCCCGTTTTATGTTTCCATCGCCCCCAAGGGGCGCAGTGCAGTCTGCTTTGGAACAAGTGCTACAAAGTAGGAGTTAAGAGATGAAATTATTTCTTTCTGAATGTCTGCTTCTTTATCTTGTCTTATTTCCACTTTTCATTTTATACTTATTAAATTCTCTCTTCAACGATTCCATCATTACTTTGTCTCTTATCTACAGCACATTCTCCATTTCTCTTATCTAAAGCACATTCTCCTTTTCTCTTATCCACAGCACATTCTCCATTTCTCTTATCCACAGCACATTCTCCATTTCTCTTATCTAAAGCACATTCTCCTTTTCTCTTATCTAAAGCACATTCTCCTTTTATCTTATCTACAGCACATTCTCCATTTCTCTTATCCACAGCACATTCTCCTTTTCTCTTATCTAAAGCATATTCTCCTTTTCTCTTATCTAAAGCACATTCTCCTTGACAATTATCTACTGCTGCTGCTATTGTGTGATGAAATATGTCGTTTTTATTTTCTTTGTCCACGTTTGGTGATATTTAGATACAGCAGAGACAAAGTCTCCTGCCACTCACCAGTAAAGTATTTTGCAGAATAATCATCAACAGAATTGTGCCAGGACTTGAGGGAAAACTTCGGAAAGAGCAGGCAGGATTTAGGAAAGGAAGATCATGCATAGACCACATATTTGTACTTAGACAAATATTAGAAAATGAGTGGCATAGCACAACATATGCATTGTTTATAGATTTTGAGAAAGCCTTTGACAGTGTCAACAGAGATGGACTGTGGAAAATCCTAAGATGGTATGGCCTCCCCTATAAGATAGTGAATGTAATCAAATCCCTATACGAGGGTTTTCAATGCAAAGTGATCTGTGAAGAACATACCTCCAGCAGCTTTAGGGTACAAACAGGAGTGAAGCAGAGATGTGTACAGATAGTGAATGTAATAAAAGCCCTATACGAGAGTTTTCAGTACAAAGTGATCTGTGGAGAACATACCTCCAGCAGCTTTAGGGTACAAACAAGAGTGAAGCAGGGATGTGTACTATCACCAACATTATTTATCTTGGCAGTAGACTGGTTAATGAAGGAGGCAACATCAGACAAACGCAGAGGATTACAATGGACCCTTGACACAGTGCTGGAGGACCTTGACTTTGCGGACGACATTTATCTATTATCAAGCAGACACAAAGATATGCAAGATAAAATAAACAGGCTAATTCAGAATGCAAACAACATAGGACTAAAGATCAACGTAGGAAAGACGAAGTTAATGAAGCAAAATGTGAAAAACAGAAATATGCTCAGAGTAGATAGCAAGTTAGTAGAGGAGGTCAATGAATTTTTATATCTTGGCAGTAGAGTAGTAGAAAATGGAGACAGCACAGAGGACATCAACAGCAGACTTAATAGAGCAAACCAGGATTTTGCAGTACTGCAGACTATATGGAAGTCTAAAAAAACAAAGCATGCATACGAAAATCAGGATATTTAAGAGTAATTTTCTAAATGTACTACTCTATGCAAGTAAATGCTGAAAAATCACCAAAACCATAGAAAACAAGTTGAATTCTTTCCAGACTAAATGTTTACGATTAAATAGAAAAATATTTTGGCCAAACACCATAAGAAATAACATCTTGTTGGCAGAGATGCAGATGAAGTCAATGACAGCAATTATTGAAGAAAGACACTGGCGATGGTTGGGATATGTACTCCGAATGACTGACAACTCACTACCAAAAATAGCACTAAGATGGACACCACAGGGAAACAGAAGTAAAGGTAGACCAAAAGAGACATGGAGAAGAACAACAGAAGGGATGTTGAGCAATAGAGGACTCACCTGGGCAAGAGCAGAAAAAAGGCAAAGGACATGCATTTGTGGAAACCCCTTGCGGAAGCCCCATGTGCCCTGGGCACTTAAGGTTCAGAAAGAGAGAGAAAGAGAGAGAGAGAGAGAGAGAGAGAGAGAGAGAGAGAAAGTCGAAGAACAGACAAAGAAACTCGATGACAAAAAATACGTCATGTTCAGCAGTTGCTTAGTCTTTGTTGGAGTTCCAAGATCAGCTGGTGGTAACCCTCCGAGATGTCCTCTCATATCCTCGTGCTGTGTTGACTGATACAGGTATTCCTACTTTCATCATGTTTACGGGTTTTTTTCCTAATTCAGCCCAGAACTCCCCATTTTCTGCATATATTCCCTCCCACTATTACTCACATCCCCCCACCTATTACTCACATTCCCTCCCACTATTACTCACATTCCCTCCCACTATTACTCACATTCCCTCCCACTATTACTCACATTCCCTCCCACTATTACTAACATTCCCTCCTTTCACCACTCACATTCCCTCCCACTATTACTAACATTCCCTCCTTTCACCACCACATTCCCTCCCACTATTACTCACATTCCCTCCTTTCACCACTCACATTCCCTCCCACTATTACTAACATTCCCTCCTTTCACCACTCACATTCCCTCCCACTATTACTCACATTCCCTCCTTTCACCACTCACATTCCCTCCCACTATTACTAACATTCCCTCCTTTCACCACTCACATTCCCTCCCACTATTACTAACATTCCCTCCTTTCACCACTCACATTCCCTCCCACTATTACTAACATTCCCTCCTTTCACCACTCACATTCTCTCCTTTCACCACACACATTCTCTCCTTTCACCACACACATTCTCTCCTTTCACCACACACATTCCCTCCCACTATTACTAACATTCCCTCTTTTCACCACACACATTCTCTCCTTTCACCACACACATTCTCTCCTTTCACCACACACATTCCCTCCAACTATTACTAACATTCCATCTTTTCACCACTCACATTCTCTCCTTTCACCACACATATTCCCTCCCACTGTTACTCACATTCCATCCTTTCACCAAACACATTCCCTCCCACTATTACTAACATTCCATCTTTTCACCACACACATTCTCTCCCACTATTACTAACATTCCATCTTTTCACCACACACATTCTCTCCCACTATTACTAACATTCCCTCCTTCCACCACTCACATTCCCTCCCACTATTACTAACATTCCCTCCTTCCACCACTCACATTCCCTCCCACTATTACTCACATTCCCTCATTCCACCACTCATATTCCCTCCCACTATTACTCACATTCCCTCCTTCCACCACTCACATTCCCTCCTTTCACCACTCACATACTCTCCCCCACTATTACTCATATTCCCTCCTTCCACCACTCACATTCCCTCCTTCCACCACTCACATTCCCTCCTTTCACCACTCACATACTCCCCCCCACTATTACTCATATTCCCTCCTTTCACCATTCACATTACCTCCCACTATTCATATATTCTCTCCTTCCACCACTCATATTCCCTCCCACTATTACTCACATTCCCTCCTTTCACCACTCACATTCCCCCCCCCCACTATTACTCACATTCCCTCCTTCCATCACTCACATTCCCTCCTTTCACTATTACTCACATTCCCTCCTTCCATCACTCACATTCCCTCCCACTATTACTCACATTCCCTCCTTTCACCACTCACATACTCCCCCCCACTATTACTCACATTCCCTCCTTCCATCACTCACATTCCCTCCCACTATTACTCACATTCCCTCTTCCACCACTCACATTCCCTCCTTCCACCACTCACATTCCCTCCTTTCACCACTCACATTCCCTCGTACTATTACTAACATTCCATACTTCCACCACACACATTTCTTCCCTCCTCATTCAAGTCAACTCCGCCATCTCAGAAAGAAACAGAGAGAAAGAATTAATGTCCCTTCTCTCCCCCCTCCTCCAAAAAGGAAAGAACCAAGCCGTCAAAAGGTGCTAACTTTCCCAGCTCTGACTGCGGCCCGCCACACTAAGGTCACGACCCCGACCTCGAGTATGTCAAGTAAGAGTCAAACATAGACAGGGAGTTCTATAGACAAGATTAACTGATGCGACCAGACAGTAATAAATAAATTAACCATTCGTCCATAAAGTGTGCCCGGTATAATCTAGACGTCCTTTTCTATCTGCACGTCCCCACCCCCCCCCCACCCCCTTTCCAGCGAATGTGTAAAGTTACAGTCAATAAAATCAAATTAGACATGAGAGGAAATGTTTCCTATTCTCGGAGATGTTTTTGTCATGTGAATTAGCTTACGTGATGAGTTTTGTAACGGGGTATTAAATTTTGTCTAGGGCTGTGCAAAATATGAGTTTCTATTTTTGCAAATTAGAAATAGTATGCCGGCAAGTGAAAACTGAAGGGAAACTGAATTTGTCTCAATGAAGAAGCTCACATGGCTGCGTGATTATGAAAGAGACTGCTTCCAAGATTTTAAAAAATGGCCGATCAGGAAGTGTGCACAGGAAAAGCCTGCTGGGAGAAAAATGGCGGTGTGAATTTAAAGAAAAAAAAAATCTCAGTACCTTATTATCTCTAAATATCGCTGTCATTTCCTTTTTTTTCCCCCTTTTCTTAAAGAAAGTTTCTTTGCTTCTTTTTTTAAAAAGTGAAAGTTTTCAAAAGAAGTTTTTTGCTAGCTCACTGTTTGAATAATGGAGAAACCGTGTATTTTCTATACTTTACGTCTGAAACAGTTTTGTGTAAGAGTGGTTTAAGCTGTGCAAACAGTGTATGTAAATTACGAAACAGACGTTTTTTCCCTGGTTTTACACGTAGACACAAATGCTGGAAAGTCGTAGCGTTGTTCTATTTTACTCTGTTGTAAGCAACTCGCATATATATATATATATATAACACATATAATATAATATAATATATATATATACTTCATACTTTATATATATATGTATATATATATATATATATATATAACTCGCATGGTGTCTGAGTGGCGAAGTGGTTAGTGCACTGGTCTCTCATGGAGAAGGTCGGAGGTTCGAATCCTTCCGGAGGCACCCCAGTCACCCAGCTGTAGAAATGGGTATCCGACTTCTTTTGGAGTTGGGGAAGGAAAGGCGGCCAGGCGTGATACTGACCATATCACCCTCTAGTGTGCTGACAGGTCAAGGAAAATATGGGCACTAACACCATATCCCTATGTGTCTCTAAGGCATGATAGGGTTACCTTTACCTTCTTTAAGTCTATAACTCGCACATATAATATATATTACACGAATTTCTCTGTGGTTAGAAACAGTACAGCAAAATAAGAGGATGTCCCTAAATATGAGGAAAAGAGGATTACACAGCCAGCACTGTGTTCTTATTATGAAACGTTGACAATTAACAAATGGATGATGGAGAAGTTTTATAAATTGTCCCCATATACTTGTTCATTGTGATCCAGTAGTGGATGAGTGTTATGTGTGATGCCATGTTGTAAGTGGTAAGAGCTCAACATACAACACCATCCAAAGAAACGAACACTTCATGTTGGCTATGAACTCGACACAGAAATGACCTTTACTTTGAAGAAAAGGACCAAACGTAAGTCTAATTTAAAGATCCCACATATATGCTTCATACTTAATCACTTTCTCGTCATTCATGTAGACAGATAAAGACCTGGCCTACTTTCGTACGCCCGGCTTCCACACAGCTGTTCTCCATCTAGAAGTCCCATCAAAATCTTTCTCGTAACAGCTCAGTCACGTGACTAGATGACCGGCGTTGACATCGCCGCTTGATTAAACGTGTGCTGTCATAAGATCTGAACAAGCCAGGACACGCCCGGTAACCCAGGTACTGCTGTAAGTGGGAGAAGCAGAGATACGGTTTAGGAGAAAGATGCAACAAATATCCTGACAGATGGAGCAACAAATATCCTGACAGATGGAACAACAAATATCCTGACAGATGGAACAACAAATATCCTGACAGATGGAGCAACAAATATCCTGACAGATGGAACAACAAATATCCTGACAGATGGAACAACAAATATCCTGACAGATGGAACAATAAATATCCTGACAGATGGAACAACAAATATCCTGACAGATGGAACAACAAATAAAGAATTCGTTAGAGAAGCTTCCATGATAGCTGTTTGGGTTTCTTGGTATATTTTCAGAAGATAGTATACCATTGCTTTCCTTCCGGGCAGTGACTGTACTATTCAGTGATCGTAGCCATTGTCCCTACATTGAGATCATCTGCCTACCATCATAGAATGGTGACCATAACCAACATTATCTGTCAGCTGCTCGCCCATTCCATCCACCACCTGCTCCCGTGGCTTCACGTCACCCTGATCGGGGGGCTATACGGGTACTCCACCTTGCCCAAGGGTGTCCCGTAGACGGACAGAGGTAAGGAGGCGTCTTACTTCTCTTTTGATAGGGATACCCCTAACCCGCTAACCACAACACAACACAAAAAGGAATGGAAAAACTAATTATGTCAGTCCGTGAGAATAATGACGAGCAAAACCTTTATCTTAATGCGAAGAAAGCTAAATTGATGACAACTGACAAAACAAACAAGTCAGCTGAAATATGTATCAATGAGGAAAAAATGGAAGAAGTGGAGAGTTTTGAATATCTTGGATCACTGCTAACTAATAATGAAGATACAATGAGAGAAATTAAAAGGAGGACATCTATCACTCTTCAGAAAGTAAAACAAATAAAGAAAGAATCTGTGGAGAGGAATAGACAGAACTACAAAAATAAGATTTTTAAGGGCATGCATTTTTCCCATCGCAGCATATGCCTGTGAGACCTGGACACTTAACAGCTGAGAAACACATAAATGCCTTTGAATGTAAATGCTACAGAAGAGTTCTTCAAATATCATGGACACAAAAAAGAACAAATATATCTATACTACAAGAACTTCATATTTAAGAATGTTGGCTAGTAAAGAGGATTAAAGAGAGAAAACTTAAATATTTTGGACACATTAAACGTCATGATAATCTGGAGAAAACCGTCTTGGAAGAGTACATAATGGGAAAAAAGAGAGGAAGACTAAGGCGAAGACGGCTGCAAGACATCGTTGATGATCTTGAAATGGATGCAACAGCAGCAGGCCATCTTGCTCACAACCGAGAGGCCTACAGGAGAGCTGTTAGGGAGGCAAAGTTCCACAAGGAAGGGACATGCAAATGAATGAATGAATGAATGAATGAATGAATAGAGAAGCTTCAGAAGAAAGAAAACTATTTAAAGTTATAAGAGGCAGCTTAACCTTTTTGGACATACCATGAGTAGACAAAAGTTAAAGAACTGTGTGGAAAATTCTAGAGAAAAGGAGGAAACGGAGGTAAAAAGAAGAATATTTCAGAAGACTGGTCAAGTGACGTTGGAAAAAGGAAAACATTTGAATTGACAGGAAACACCAGGGACCGCACAAGATGGAGAAGCATGATTCCGGGACGGCACTTAATGAGTTAAAAAGTAGTATCGCTGCAAAGTCCCATGAAAGAATCAGCCTCTGCTCACTCGAAAGACTAGACTATAATGATACAATGTTATTACAGAACCGTTGTCATATATGACCTTTACTAAACTATCCGAGTGTCTCTAATGGAGACAGGCTTAGTCAAGGACTTTTTTTTTCTTTTCTCGTCAGCGTAGACTTTAACAAACGTTAATCGGGAATTTGTAAATAGGAGACTGTACGCATTCATAATAGCTTCATTGACTATATTTTTTATCTCCAAACAGTCTGAAAGCAAACTCTCTCTCTCTCTCTCTCTCTCTCTCTCTCTCTCTCTCTCTCTCTCTCTCTAGTTTAATCTTTCGACATTTAGGAAAATCTGTTCCGTCTATCGATAAAATCATTAGCTGCTTGAACGGCACTTAATAGCTTTGGCACAAGTTCATCCTCCCTGTCATTCGCCACCACCGATGGGGTCTCAATGACACTGAAGATGCCAAAGGTCAAGGGAAAGCAAATTGCTCCAATATGCACTTTGTCTCTTGAGCCTGGATAAGCAAATTACAAAATAAACTTGCCGGAAAATTATCTTTCAGGAACATTACATCTTACTCAGGGAAGTGGATCTGGAAGTGTTACCTAGACTCGTGGCAAAAACTTCTGAAGGTGTTCAATTATGATCTAAACTTTCATTCATCCATTAGTGTGCTCTTCTATCTATCTATCTATCTATCTATCTATCTATCTATCTATCTATCTATCTATCTATCTATCTATCTATCTATCTATCTATCTATCTATCTATCTATCTATCTATCTATCTATCCATCCATCCATCCATCCATCCATCCATCCATCCGCCTGTCTGTCTATCTGTCTGTCTGTCAACTCCCTCGATGTCTTATGTCGCCATCTTCCAATGATCTTCAGACAACCCATCACTCAAGATTTCTCTGAGATAAGAGCTACAAATACACATTTTCTACGTCACTCATAGCTCTAAAAGTCCCCACATAAAAGCTTATTTTGATGGTTTTCCTTTCTACAGAACAGCTTCAATCTCTCATCTACTTCATACTCAGTACACATCTTTCCTCTTACAGCTTACCACTCTAGCTTATCCTTCAAAGTTTAAATTAATTGTTATTTATGTGAATCCGATTTCTTTGAGAAGAGACGAAAAGGAAATTTAAAAAAAAGACAAGTGTCTATATATAAATCTGATGATTGGCAGACACCTGATCAAATATATTTCATACATAATCATTCTCAAAAATATATATATAAACAGGATTACCTTTACCTTCTTCTTATATCTTATATCTTGTATCCTTCCAGTGCCGTTAAACGTCACATAGGGCTTGCAAGGTAGTTCGCCAATTTTTCCTTATATATATATAAAGAAACGCATAACTATCGATGACTCAGTTTTAGCCATAACTTTGATATTCTATAGCTTTTTAAATTGAATGAATAAAGTTTTCAAATTGCGCACAAGAATGCCTAAGGGTTTAAACACTCACTTGACCGTTTCTTGCATCTGAGTAACGAGAATTTGTTAGTCCCATGATTTCTCAAGTTAGTATGTTGTGTGGCCTCCGCTTGCATCTCCTGGGCATATATGCGATCAGATGTTTGATGTGCGCCTGTGGGATAGCTGCCCACTCTTCCTGGAGTGCCTGCCACAGATCACGACGATTGGCTGGAGAAACATTTCGGCGACAAACACGTTTAGAAACGCATAGCTTATATAAACTTCATTTTTTTATGTTATGACAAAAAAGATTTTCCCGGGTATCCCAAACCAAACCAATAATTGTCATCAAGATATCAGGCCCATGATTTAGAGTGAATTTTGCTATTCTCGTGTATAGTCAGAATACAGTAGCTGCCCTTGCTAATCACGCATTTTCTACCATAATTTACGTTGCGTTTATGGAAAAGTCGTGATATTTTTGTGGTGAGCACAACTCACTTCCCACGCAACTGCAGCCATATAAAAGGATGAGGTTACACAAACAAATTCAGTTCATTTTCAAGCAGACAATTATCGCAAAATTTACGAAACATTGCTATTGGTCGTATGCAAGCAGACGAATGTCAAAGTCAGGTTTGCCAGGCATTTAAACGTGCAGCAGAGTACCATCAGTCGACTTTGGTACCATTTTCAAGCCACTGGCTCAGCTGAAGACCAGCACCGCAGTGGACGACCCAGAGAGACAACAGCAGCTGATGATCGCATTATTCTGATTCATCACCTCAGAAACAGGTTTACAACAGCTTCCTCAAGTGCTCAGTCACTGCTTGCAGGATGTCGTGTGTCCGATCAAACTGTCCAGAATAGACTGCAAGAACCTGGACTGGTGGCACAACGACCTCACCAAGGTCCTGTCTTAACGAGACGCCATCGCCAAAATCGACTTGTTCGGGCCAACCAGCATCGGCCCTGGACAACTGACAATCAATGGAGACATCTCTGGTTTAGTGACAATCTTCCTTTTTGTTGCACCGCCATGATATGCGGAGAAGGGTCTACCGTAGACCAAATGAACGTTTTGCCCAAAATGTTGATGAAGCTCCGCCGCACGGTGGTGGAGGTGTAATGGTATGGGGGAATGATCAGTTTCAAAGGAAGGAGTCCACTGGTGCAGACTGAAGGAGGCTTGAATGCGCAGCCATACGTCAGTGAAATTCTTCTACCCCATGTCCTTCCAGTTTTGGTTGTGCAAAAGTCTGTGTTTCAACAGGACAACGCCAGACCCCATTCTGCACGGTTCACCAAACAGTTCCTGACTGCCAACAACATTCTCAGCCTTCCCTGTCTCCAGACATGAATCAGATCGAGCACCTATGGATGAGATGCAAAGACGTGTTTGTCGCCGAAACGTTTCTCCAGCCAATCGTCGTGATCTGTGGCAGGCACTCTGGGAAGGGTTGGCAACCATCCTACAGAGATATACACTGTCCAAAAAGAGAAACCCATAACTACTGATGACCCAGTTTTGGCCATAACTTTGATATTCTATAGCTTGTTAAATTGAATGAATAAAAATTTTATTTGCACACAGTAATAAAAAAGTAAGTAAAGGTAACCCTGTCATGCCTTAGAGGCACATAGGGATATGGTGTTAGTGCCCATATTTTCCTTGACCTGTCAGCACACTAGAGGGTGATATGGTCAGTATCACGCCTGGCTGCCTTTTCCTTCCCCAACTCCAGAAGAAGTCGGGTACCCATTTCTACAGCTGGGTGACTGGGGTGCCGCCGGCCGGATTCGAACCCCCGACCTTCACCATGAAAGACCAGTGCACTAACCACTTCGCCACTCAGACACCCACACACAGTAATACCGAAGGGTTTAAACACTCACTTGACAGTTTCTTGCATATGTGTGACTAGAATTTGTTAGTACCGTGGGTTCTCAAGTTAGTATAGTGTGTGGCCTCCGCTTGCATCGATCAGCGACTGGCATCTCCTGGGCATAGATGCGATCAGATATATATATATATATATATATAAAATAACTCGGAATCTAAATTTATACTAATCAACTCAGAAATTAAAGTTGTACCAAATAAATCTGAAACTAAGTTTATGTCAGTTAACAAATACAAAAATAAAAGGGTCTCAACAGAATATATTTTAGAACATAATCAAACTACATCATTAGATAAACTAAAATAAGACCTCTTCGAATACTTCACAAAGTTCTAATTACAGATTAAAGAACAAAATATGAACTCGGTGTTTAACAACGAAATAAAATATTGATTTAAAGTTGACTCATTTTTTAGATGTTAATAACATTTTTGTGAATTACTGAAGCAACCTGGATGCGTTATTTTTTCTTTTTTTTTTAGAAAACGTTATATCGTTAAACAGAGCTATAAAGTTAGAAGACAGACTTGAGATCTGTCAGTAGAGTAGAGCAGTAAACAACTCGGGCTTAGGTCTGAAATAAAATATGTTGTCTATTACGATAATAAACCTCAATTTGCTTGATAATACAACTTCATACTTCATAGCACCTTCATATTGATTTCATATTAACTGTACAGATTTATTTATTGATATTCATCGTAAGTTTTTAACGTTTTAAAATTGTCAAGTAAGTCAAGTTTTTCAGGAAACTTTTTTTTTCATATATTTTTTTTATTATTTTATAAACTTTAATGGAGGCGGAGAATTAAAGAACAAAAAGTTTTCTGAAGAAAAAAAAACATGCACGCGGTACTGCTGACGGAGTTACAGCAGGTTGAGAGTCAGTTCCATTAGGTGCCACCGCCAGATTCTCTGTCTTATAAAGTCTTTGATGTAGCTAATCGGTTAACATTGTTTTTCTTCATGTATCCAGTCATCAAATTCGAATATTTCTATCTTTCTGTCCCTCAACTTCACTTTTGTCCTGGTACATTCAAGTACTTATAAAGTCCTATAATCGCTGCATCTTATTAATATGCCCGAATATTTCTATTCTTATTGTACTTTCGTAATCGTGCTAAATAATTTTAGATGGTCACAAATTTCTTTTCTTCTCCGTATAATTATATCGTCTTTGATGATATTCTTTCGTCGTCGCTCGCAGTTGCTCACGAAGAAGCGGTTGCAAGTAAAGGATAATAAGAGAACTGGATTTTCTCTCTGAAAAAGAAATGCTTGTTTTCAAAATGCTTTTTAAAATATACATATTTTCTTGTTGGAATTACAAGGGTTAATGAAGAAATTCTATGCTGAGAGCTCAGCCTCGTTTTCAGAAGCTCTTTGATCTGTAGACTAGAAAACATTAACTCTTTTCTGTCCGTGTCAAAGAAGATTAGGATACAAAAATATAGACACTTCAGTTTTAATTTATTGGTGTAGCAGTGAAAATGCCAATTTTGAGTGTCAGCGACCCATAGCTGATAGCGTCAGGGTTGGCAAGTCATAGCTGATAGCGTCAGGGTTGGTAAATCATAGCTGATAGCGTCAGGGTTGGCAAGTCATAGCTGATAGCGTCAGGGTTGGCAAGTCATAGCTGATAGCGTCAGAGTTGGCAAGTCATAGCTGATAGCGTCAGGGTTGGTAAATCATAGCTGATAGCGTCAGGGTTGGCAAGTCATAGCTGATAGCGTCAGGGTTGGCAAGTCATAGCTGATAGCGTCAGGGTTGGCAAGTCATAGCTGATAGCGTCAGGGTTGGCAAGTCATAGCTGATAGCGTCAGGGTTGGCAAGTCATAGCTGATAGCGTCAGGGTTGGCAAGTCATAGCTGATAGCGTCAGGGTTGGCAAGTCATAGCTGATAGCGTCAGGGTTGGCAAGTCATAGCTGATAGCGTCAGGGTTGGCAAGTCATAGCTGACCAAGACCCTGTTCCACTTCCTTGTTGGTATCTCCGGGAACAGGTCTGCTTGCCTACGGGGGCAGGAATCGCTATAGCCCCCCCCCCACCACACACACACGACGGCGGAATCTGTTCAAGAAGTATTTGCACGCCTCCAGCTTTTTAGCCCCACTAGCGGACTGAAAAAAAAAACTATCCGTCGCAACCCGCTCTAATTCCGAAAGGATGCTGTGGCTCAACAGCTTGATCACGTCGGCTACACACGGACACCAAGTCTCGGCTCCAGGGAGTCATTCATTTCATTCATTTGCATGTCCCTTGCGGAACTTTGCCTCCCTAACAGCACTCCTGTAGGCCTCTCGGTTGTGAGCAAGATGACCTGCTGCTGATGCGTCCATTTCAAGATCATCAACGACATCTTGCAGCCATCTTCGTTTTGGTCTTCCTCTCTTTCTCTTTCCCATTATGTATCCTTCCAAGACGGTCTTCTCTAAATTATCATGACGTTTAATGTGTCCAAAATATTTAAGTTTTCTCTCTTTAATCCTCTTTACTAGCCAGCCTTCTTCAATATTAAGTTCTTGTAGTATGGATATATTTGTTCTTTTTCTGTGTCCATGATATTTGAAGAACTCTTCTGTAGCATTTACATTCAAAGGCATTTATGTGTTTCTCAGCTGTTTTTTTAATTGTCCAGGTCTCATAGGCATATGTTACGATGGGAAAGATGCATGCCCTTAAAAATCTTATTTTTGTGGTACTGTCTGCTCATCTCCACAGATTCTTTAGTTGTTTTACTTTCTGAAGAGCGATAGATATCCTCCTTTTAATTTGCCTCATTGTATCTCCATTATTATTTAGCAGTGATCCAAGATATTCAAAACTCTCCACTTCTTCTAGTTTTTCCTCATTGATACATATATCAGCTGCCTTGTTTGTTTTGTTAGTTGTCATCAATTTAGTTTTCTTCACATTAAGATAGAGGTTCTGCTCTTCGCTGTTCTTGCGGACTGACATAATTAGTTTTTCCATTCCTTTTTGTGTTGTGGATAGTAACACTGTGTCATCAGCATATCTAATCTCTGATATTTCATAATCTAAAATTGTTATGGCATCGTAATATTCTTTGTCTACATCTTCTCTAACATTCCTCATTATATTTTCAGACTACAAGTTAAATAAGTAAGGCAAAAATAATTATCCCTGACGGACCCCTTTTTATGTTAAACCAAGTTGTTGTTTCACCATTTATTCTTACTGCTGCTTGTTGGTCTAGATACAGCAGTGATGTTAATTGTATCAAATGTGTTGGAAATCCCATTTTTTCAATTATTTCTCAGTTTCTGGTGTTGTACACAATAAAATGCCTTTGAGGAGTCTATAAAGGCTAAATATAGATTCACATTAAACTCTCTGCATTTCTCTATTATTAATATTATATTGAATATATGATCTCTGGATTCTCTTCCTTTCCTGAAACCAGCTTGGACCATATTGACTTCTTCTCCTATTTTCTTACAAAGTCTACCCATTATGATTTTTAACAGAATTTTACTGGCATGACTAATCAGGGCAAGAGTTCTGTAGTTTGTGCATATTTTCAGGTTACCCTTTTTTTGGCAGTGGTATGAATACAGTTCTTTTCCATTCTTTTGGCCAAATACCTGAATGCCATATCTTTTTACATAGTTCATGACAGATTGTTGCACATTCCTTTCCTCCTGCTTTAATAAGTTCAACTGTTATCTCATCACATCCTGTTGATTTACCATTTTTCAGATTCTTTATTGCTCATAAAACTTCTTCTTTCACCTCCAATAATAATTCACACTGTTGATTCTTGCTTTCACAGTCAGTTGTTTCATACATTCCTCTGCAATATTCCTTCCATCTTTCTAGAATTTCCTCTGTCTCTGTCAAGGTATTCCCCATCTCATCACAAATTACATTTAGCTTAGGTGTGACATTTCTCGTCAATGTCTTCATTTCTTTAAACATTTCACTATCTCTTCCACACTTTTGATGTCCTTCTATTCTTTCACAACAATGTTGTATGTATTGTTTTTTGTCTTTTCTTATGTTTCTTCGTACTTCTTTTGTTAAAGATTTATATTCTTCTTTGTTGTTGTTTATCACTTTCCATTGCGTCTTAATTTCTATACGTTGTTTTATCAGTTCTAGTGTGCCTGTTGTCATCTATCCATTCTTTTGTGTTTTCTTTACTGAAACCATGTCTTTAGCTGTTGTTATTAAGATATCTCTGGCCTGCGTAGCCAATTCATCTGGTGTCATCTCTTCTGTACAGCCATCAGGGTTTCGAAATGGTTCTTCACTTCTATACCGTATTGTTCTGGTATTTTTGTAAGATCAAAGTCTTGATCCCGTAACTGTCTTTTTTATCTTTATCTTCATGGCTGCTATTAATAACTCATGGTCCGTGTCACAATCAGCACCTGGTAAAGTTTTTGCTGATGTTATACTTGACCTCCACTTTCTTTGCACTAAAATGTAATCTATTTGATTCTTGGTTTTCCCATCAGGTGATGTCCATGTGTAAAGTCTTCTTGGATGTTGTTTAAAAAATGTGTTAGCGATCATTAGATCATTTTCCATGCAAAATGCCATTAGATTGTCACCTGCCTCATTTCTATGTCCTATGCTGAATTTCCCTACAACACGTCCTTCATCTTTTGCTTTCTGTGACCAATCTTTGCATTAAAATCCCCCATTGTTAATACAATATCATTTCCCGTACCTGGTCTATCGTCGTTTGCAGTGTGTTATAAAAGTTTTCTACTTCCTCTTCTTCTGCTGCTGACGTAGGTGCATATATCTGAATGATTGTTACATTTCTAGGAGTGCCCTTAAGTTTGGTTCTGGGGATTCTATCACTTACTGGATTGTAGTCTAGTAATGCTTTCGATGTTGATTTGTCCAAGTAAAAAGCCACTCCATTCTTTCCTCCTACTTCTCCACCAGAGTATATAAAGATATTATCATTCTGGCTCTTGAAGTGTCCTGATCTTTTCCATCGATGTTCGCAGATTCCCAAAATGTGTATCCCCGTTCTTTTCATCTCATCACTTATTATTTGATACTTTCCCTCATACATACTTCTCACATTCCATGTTCCTATTCTTATTTTTCTTGTTAGTTTGATGCAGGGGTTTTCCTTGATAACACTGTCAGGATTTTGTCCGTCATCACAATTACTAGTACTGACCTCTGTCTCACACTCTTCCCCAGTGTTAAAATTAGATCTATCTGGCCTGGAGGACTCACCACCAGATGTTTTTCCTATCTGACTTCCCATGATTGCTGTTTGGGTTTCTTGGTATATTTCCAGAAGATAGTTTACCATTGCTTTCCTGGCGGGCAGTGACTGTACTAGTCAGTGATCATAGCCATTGTCCCTACATTGAGATCATCTGCCTACCATCATAGAATGGTGACCATAACCAACATTATCTGTCAGCTGCTCTCCCATTCCATCCACCACCTGCTCCCATGGCTTCACGTCAACCTTGCCCACGGGTGTCCCGTAGACTGACGGAGGTAAGGAGGCATCTTACTTCTCCTTTGATAGGGGATACCCCTACCCCGCTAACCTAGTTCCAGGGAGACAGAAGAATAATAAGAATTTATTTATGTTCTCTTTCACAAAGATTGCTTCTTCTTCTTCTTCTTCGTGCTGGTAACAATGAGGGATGACTGGAGGATGGTTGGTGTGCCGTGAGCTGTTTAAGCACAGGATCATTGTGGAGAGAGGTGGACTCCACCATCAAGTGGGGAACAGTGGTTCAAGTGGCGGAGTCTGCCCAGACGATAAGCATAGAGTTAAAGAAAGCCAGTACACACATGATTCTGCCCTCAAACCGCTGACAGCAGCATAAAACCCAGGTCTTCATTTACAGAGAAGAAATCAACACAGAACAAAGCCTAGGTCTTCATTTACAGAGAAGAAATCAACACAGAACAAAGCCTAGGTCTTCATTTACAGAGAAGAAATTAACACAGAACAAAACCCATGTCTTCAGTTACAGAGAAGAAATCATCACAGAACTTAACGTCACCGATAACAATGCTACACTAGAACTTGGAAAATGCTGAATATGAGAAAACAGTATTAACTTGCCATATACAAACATCTAACAAACCTGAATGATGCACATAACCACACAGATGATGACGAAGAGCAGGAATGCACAATAAATATTACATTTTTTTTCAGGACAATCTTAGTCAACCGCGCACAGAAATCGCTAACCTTTGTCCAAACCATATGACACTCCTATCAAAGTACATAACTATTAAACCGTTTAAAACTTGTATCTCTCTACAAACTGCAGGAAAATCCAAGCCGTTGACTCACGTGGTTTTCACAGAACCCGACATCTAAATCCTGTCAACTTCCAGCAACCAGAACCTTGTTTTAAGAGATTTAAGATGATAACTCGCTTCCACCCTAAACCAGAATAATACAATCAAGCTTTGCTGGCGGGTGAGTTCTTCAATCTCCCAATTTCCAGAAGCGACTTCTCTCATTCTCTAGTAAAGCTGACAATAGCAGACCCTCTGTGACACAGAGGTCTATAACAGATCTGGAGAAGACGTGTACCACAGACATTTAAAATTCTTCAGCTTAGACATCTTAAGTACGGGCAAATGAATGAGAAACACTGAGCTTAAGTATAAATTATGTAACTATTGTAGAAAGGCACTGACATAACTGAAAGGGGAGGGATGGATAGGGGGATAAAAGCAGCTAGAAAACGATAAAATCAGTCAGTTAAAGTCATGCAGCCGTATCGTTCTCTGTTTTCATGATTTGCATTGTCAGATTCAGTATGTGAACTCTAACACCACTGGCTAAGTCAGTCGGTTGGTTTGTCATAGATATGTCCACAGAAATATACTTTCACTCAGGTTGGTAATTTGGTCTGTCATAGAAATATACTTTCACTCATTTGGTAATTTCGTCTGTCATTGAAATATACTTTCACTCATTTGGTAATTTGGTCTGTCATTGAAATATACTTTCACTCATTTGGTAATTTGGTCTGTCATTGAAATATACTTTCACTCGTTTGGTAATCTGGTGTATCATAGAAATATGCTTTCACTCGTTTGTTAATCTGATCTGTCATAGAAATATACTTTTACTTTGAGTTAGTAAGTTTTTCTGTGTAAATTCTAACTCTTTTCATACAATAATAACTGACCTGCCACGTATGTATTCATTCGCTCAATCGCCAATTTCTTTTTCCAAGCATAGAAATATTTATCTGCTCAGTTAGAAATAGACATGTCTCTGTCATTAAATCCGCAGTGAATATTTTCAAACTTTTTTTCCTTCCATTGCTGTATTGTCGAGAAATATTTGATTCACACTCAACTTGTCTGTGAATCTGATAGTTCCTAAAACAGATGAATCTTTTATGATAAATTGGATTTTATGTACATTTGATTTCTTTGCGGTTCGTGATATTCTTAGAATTCTTCTAAGGAACCACATTTCAGTGGCTTCCGGACGGCGCTCTGCTTCATCAGCGACTGGCCAGTCCTCAATTCCGTAAGAAAGATTTGGCTCGATGTAGCACAAGAATTAGCTCGATGTAGCACAAGAATTGGCTCGATGTAGCACAAGAATTGGCTCGATATAGCACAAGAATTGGCTCGATGTAGCACAAGAATTGGCTCTATGTATCACAAGGATTGGCTCGATGTAGCACAGGAATTGGCTCGATGTATCACAAGAATTGGCTCGATGTAGCACTGAAGTACTCTTTTCCTCAGCGCCAGTGAAAGTGATTTATTACACAGAATGCTTTCCTTATCTCAAACATTATTTTCACTTGGATTATTCTGCTCTTAATCTCAGTGAGGCATCTTCTTTCTGAGGTCAGTAGTGTCCCCAAATATCTAAACACGTTTCAGGGCTATGTCGTTTACTTTTATTTGGCATTCAGGAATCACTTTTTTCTCATCAGTTTGTTTTTCTATGAGATGACATAACTTCCATTTTCTTCTTGTTCAAGGTAAGGCCCCTGTTTTCACGTATGATTGTTTATAAATGACATATTATACACACATGACATATATTATGATAAATGACATATTAAGATCAGCAGTTTCTTAATTTTTAATATTTAGACTGAATATGATGAACAGAATTCAAATATTATGGGGAAATAATGGCCAGTCCAAAATGAATGGTCTAATAAAAAAATAATGCCCATTCGAAATTTGTTACAGGAAAAAAATAACAAAATTGAGGGAATAATTATATACAAAATCATTTTATTCGCTTTGCCAAAGTTGGCAGACACGACATCTTTACCTGGCCAGAGTCTGAAAACACCCCCCTGTTCGTGTTCGACGACCTCCCAGGTAAAGTTTGTCCAGTACACGAAAGTTCTTACCTGTAAGTAAACTTTCTTCCTGTAAGAAGACTTTCTACCTGTAAGAAGACTTTCTACCTGTAAGAAGACTTTCTACCTGTAAGAAGACTTTCTACTTGTAAGTAGACTTTCTACCTGTAAGAAGACTTTCTACCTGTAAGAAGACTTTCTACCTGTAAGAAGACTTTCTACCTGTAAGTAGACTTCTACCTGTAAGTAGACTTTCTACCTGTAAGTAGATTTTCTACATGTAAGAAGACTTTCTACCTGTAAGAAGACTTTCTACCTGTAAGTTGACTTTCTACCTGTAAGGTCAGTTAATCTCAGATTAGGCTACACACTGCCGGCAGCATCGATACAAATCTGTCGACGAAAGTCGATCTTTGCAACAAACATGACGATATTAGTGGAAACGATCCTCATTCTTTTCATTGTTATTATGTTACCCAAGCCAGAAGTAGTCTTATAATAAAAAAGTTCTGAAGGAAGACATTTTAAATAACTGAATTTTTAGTTCTTGAAGTTTTAAAACTCGTCATAACTGATCCTTTCACGTTCTTTCACTCATTGTTGACAACGTGAACGGAAAGCGCTACACGTCTGTACCACGGCATGACAGAACTGCAATGGATGTTCTTCGGGCAATCGGCTACAAGAGATTCGAATCCGATTACTCGACGTGGCGTTCTAAAACCGCCCAGACTTTAAACAAATTAGATGTAAGATGTTTGAAGCAGATGTAATCGGCGTTAATTTGATCACGAGTTTTCAGTTTAGAGGAATCCTAGAAGATAAATCAGTGGATCTTGAAGATCGATAAAAGAAAGAAGAAAAATGAAAACTAAATGAAAGACCGAACAGAGATGAAGAGAAGCGAAAATGAACAAAAGAAAGTTGGATTAATGATAGTTCATCGACTTGAAAAAGCGAAAACTTCAGTCGATTCTGTGGAAAACATATTGAAACAGAGACGTCATCCTGAAACATCTTGAAACAGAGACATTGTCCTGAAATATCTTGAAACAGAGACATCATCCTAAAACATCTTGAAACAGAGGCATCAGTCTGAAACATCTTGAAACAGAGATGTCACCCTGAAACATCTTGAAACATATATAATCCTGGAGCATCTTGAAACAGGGACATTAAGATGTTTCAGGATAATATCTCTGTTTAAAGATGTTCTGAAACATCTTTAAACAGAGATATCATCCTGAAACATTTTAAAACGGAGACGTCATCCTGGAACATCTTGAAACAGAGACATCATCCTGAAGCATCTTAAAACAGGGATATCACCCTGAACCATCTTGAAACAGAGACGTCATCCTGAAACATCTTGAATCAGAGACGTCATCCTGAAACATCTTGAAACAGAGACGTCATCCTGAAACATCTTGAAGCAGAGACATCCTCCTAAACAAAGGCTTGATCTCATTTGTAGAGAAAAAGGATTCTGAGCAAGCTCCACTACCCTCAGTAGCACGATCCTATCAAAGTAACCAGGCTAAGTGGCTATGCTGCTCCCAGCAGACTCGCTTACTGGCCAGTTCACCGCGGGAACGAACGAACGAACAGACTTTATTTTAAAAGGGTTAAGAATTGAGCACGCAGGCCCATCTAACATAGAACTTTCACTCGAAGTAGTGCAAAACGGGGAATGAGAACCAAATGAGGGAATATAGTTTTTAGGGGAGCTAAGGATGTGTACTATCTCCAGACCTTTTTTCTCTGTACAGCGAGAATATTCTAAGAACAATCATCACAGAACCAGGCATAAAAATTGGAGGATACAATATTAACAACCTTCGGTATGCTGACGACACAGTACTGATAGCTGAGAAATAACAAGACCTGCAAAATCTCTTAGATAAAGTCGCCAAAGAAACTGAACAGAAAGGCCTTACTTTGAACATCAAAAAGACAGAAACTATGGTTATATCTAAGAAACAGAATCCACCAGCATGCAGTATTAAATTAAACGGAACTATTCTAAAGCAGGTGCAGAAATTCAAATACCTTGGAGCAGTAATAACTTCAGATGGGAAATGCAGAACAGAAATTAGGAACAGAACAGTCCAAGCAAAGACTGCATTTCAGAGAATGAGAAACATATTAGCTAACACATCTTTATCAATGAATGTTAGAAAACGAGTCCTAAAATGCTATACTGAACCTATCTTGTTATATAGAAATGAATCATGGACAATAGGCAAGTCTGCACAAAAATCATTGGAAGCAGCAGAAATGTGGTTTATTAAAAGAATGTTGCGAATCCCCTGGACAGCAAAAATAACTAATGAAGAATGTATGAGAAGAGCTGGAGAGACAAAAAAAAAACCTTGTCAAAAAGATAAGAGAGAGAGACAATGTACTTTCATAGGACATGCAATGAGAAGAGGGGGCATTGAAAATATTATAACAACAGGAAAAATAGAAGGAAGAAAATCAAGAGGAAGACCAAGAGAAATGATACTGGACAGTCTGACAGGATGGTGTGAGAGGAGATCACCAACTGAGCTGATGGCCTGCATGAAGGATCGGGTACTCTGTAGAAGCATAATAGCCAACGCCAGTCGGCACGGCACCTGATGATGATGATGATGAAGGTTTATCTTGGGAGGCAGACAAAATTTTATGAACTACTGAGTTTAAGAAAGTAGAAGATAATAGCACAGCAAGAACTTCCGGAACATGATGATGATGGTTACTTTTTCTTTTTTCTGATATAAAATAAGGACGTTTCCTCTCAGTAAAGTGACAGGGAACAGTGTTTATGGTTAAACGTCGAAAAATAGTAAACAAAGAAATCAGCATGACAAGGAGGGGCTTGAATCATGGTCTCCAGTAGAGCAAACAGCCTCACAGCCACGAGACTACGGCGCACTTATCGACTGTGCCATCTTCCATCTCCAACTAAAAATTAAAGATCGCTACATTGATTTCTCCGCAGACACGTGCTTGTATTATTTAGTGAACACGCACAGCACTACAAAAAGCAGAACAGCGCTCTTACACTGAGTAGCCAGCAGACCTCACAGATGCTTGGTACTGGCTTTTGAGATGCCTAGACATATACATAGTAATTGCTCTTGTCCATGTCTTGTAGTTATCCTTGCCTTGTAGTTATCTTTGTTTTGTAGTTATCCCTGCTTTGTAATTATCCTTGTCTAGTAGTTATCCTTGCCTTGTAGTTGTCCTTGCCTTGTAGTTATCCTTATCTTGTAGTTATCCCTACTTTGTAATTATCCTTGTCTAGTAGTTATCCTTGCCTTGTAGTTATCCTTGCCTTGTAGTTATCCTTATCTTGTAGTTATCCCTACTTTGTAATTATCCTTGTCTAGTAGTTATCCTTGCCTTGTAGTTATCCTTGCCTTGTAGTTATCCTTATCTTGTAGTTATCCCTGCTTTGTAATTATCCTTGTCTAGTGGTTATCCTTGCCTTGTAGTTATTCTTGCCTTGTAGTTATCCTTGCCTTGTAGTTATTATTGCCTTGTAGTTATCCTTGCCTTGTAGTTATTCTTGCCTTGTAGTTATCCTTGTCTTGTAGTTATTCTTGCCTTTTAGTTATCCTTGCCTTGTAGTTATTCTTACCTTGGACATGACAACTCCTGGCATAGGTCCTACCAAAAATAAGGTAAATTATTCCGTCAAAGTTATGCCGAAACTTAAGTATGACAGACAAATGTGCTTACAGTGCGACAGCAAAGAACATATTGTCAGTCTGTCTGTGACCATTCCTAATAGTGTCCAACAGCCCGTGATCAGTTTCTGATATTACCAATCTGTCTGTGATTTGTTTCTGATATTGCTTACCTGTCTGTGATCAGTTTCTGATATTGCTTACCTGTCTGTGATCAGTTTCTGATATTACCAATCTGTCTGTGATTTGTTTCTGATATTGCTTACCTGTCTGTGATCAGTTTCTGATATTACCAATCTGTCTGTGATTTGTTTCTGATATTGCTTACCTGTCTGTGATCAGTTTCTGATATTACCAATCTGTCTGTGATCTGTTTCTGATATTGCTTACCTGTCTGTGATCAGTTTATGATATTGCTTACCTGTCTGTGATCAGTTTCTGATATTACCAATCTGTCTGTGATTTGTTTCTGATATTGCTTACCTGTCTGTGATCAGTTTCTGATATTACCAATCTGTCTGTGATTTGTTTCTGATATTACTTACCTGTCTGTGATCAGTTTCTGATATTACCAATCTGTCTGTGATTTGTTTCTGATATTGCTTACCTGTCTGTGATCAGTTTCTGATATTGCTTACCTGTCTGTGATCAGTTTCTGATATTGCTTACCTGTCTGTGATCAGTTTCTGATATTGCTTACCTGTCTGTGATCAGTTTCTGATATTGCTTACCTGTCTGTGATCAGTTTCTGATATTGCTTACCTGTCTGTGATCAGTTTATGATATTGCTTACCTGTCTGTGATCAGTTTCTGATATTGCTTACCTGTCTGTGATCAGTTTATGATATTGCTTACCTGTCTGTGATCAGTTTATGATATTGCTTACCTGTCTGTGATCAGTTTCTGATATTGCTTACCTGTCTGTGATCAGTTTATGATATTGCTTACAAATAATATTTTAGTAGTAAACTTTCTTGAGAGCTGTTATCACTTCATCTTGGCAGGGAATAAACTTACTGAGATTAAACTGGCAAGGATTAAACTGGCAGGGATTAAAATGGCAGAGATTAAACTAGCAGGGGCTAAACTGGCAGAGATTAACTGACAGCGCATTAGAATATTTGCACGCAGGTGTCTTTGGTGTCGTACATCGTCGGAAAAAACTGACTGAAAAAAACTGTGATTAAATTTCTTACAAAAAGTTCCCAAGATGATTAACTTTCTGTAGATTTTGATGAAGCCATGAAGATGAAATTCCGTCTGTGACATTAGCACTCAATACAAAATTAAAATGAGCTGGTTTGATGAGATGTAGAAACCAGTTTTGTAAGGAGAGAGTGAGTACACACGGCTCGAACAAGATCGACCTGCTCATATTATCTGGTCCTGGAGTGAAGTCGGCCAAGTGTCTGTGCATGTTCGCGTGGAAAAGTTTCATTTTTGTACATAACAGATACATACGTTCTCGAAATACGAATATTTGGATGATGAAGGTTTGCTTACAGATCAAATGTAGAATTAAAAGTTTGAAGATGTTTACTTCCGCATTTCTTCAGCCTGACCTCTATTTCACACATCTTCTTTATTCAATCTATCATCAATCTGACTTCTATTTCACATATCTTTTATATTCAGTCTTTCTTCATTCTTACTTCTATCTTACATATCTTCTAAATTCCATATTTCTTCACTCTTACTTCTATTCAATTCATACTGTGTTACTTTCTGATAATTTCTGTCATTTTCTGAGATTTTCTGTCACTTGCTTATATTTTCTGTCGCCTTCTTATATTTTCTGTCACTTGCTTATATTTGCTGTCGCTTGCTTATATTTTCTGTTACTTTCTTATATTTTCGGTCACCTTCTTATATTTTCTGTCACTTGCTTATATTTTCTGTTACTTTCTTATATTTCCGGTCACCTTCTTATATTTTCGGTCACCTTCTTATATTTTCTGTTACTTTCTTATATTTTCTGTTACTTTCTTATATTTTCTGTTACTTTCTTATATTTTCTGTTACTTTCTTATATTTTCTGTTACTTTCTTATATTTTCTGTTACTTTCTTATATTTTCTGTTACTTTCTTATATTTTCTGTCACCGTCTTATATTTTCTGTTACTTTCTTATATTTTCTGTTACTTTCTTATATTTTCTGTTACTTTCTTATATTTTCTGTTACTTTCTTATATTTTCGGTCACCTTCTTATATTTTCGGTCACTTCTTATATTTTCTGTCACTTCTTATATTTTCTGTCACTTCTTATATTTTCTGTCACCTTCTTATATTTTCTGTCACTTCTTATATTTTCTGTCACTTCTTATATTTTCTGTCACCTTCTTATATTTTCTGTCACTTCTTATATTTTCTGCTACTTTCTTATATTTTCGGTCACCTTCTTATGTTTTCGGTCACCTTCTTATATTTTCTGTTACTTTCTTATATTTTCTGTTACTTTCTTATATTTTCTGTTACTTTCTTATATTTTCTGTTACTTTCTTATATTTTCTGTTACTTTCTTATATTTTCTGCCACTTTCTTATATTTTCTGTCACTTTCTTATATTTTCTGTCACTTGCTTATATTTTCTGTCACTTGCTTATATTTTCTGCCACTTTCTTATATTTTCTGTCACTTGCTTATATTTTCTGTCACTTGCTTATATTTTCTGTCACTTGCTTATATTTTCTGTCACTTTCTTATATTTTCTGTCACTTGCTTATATTTTCTGTTACTTTCTTATATTTCCGGTCACCTTCTTATATTTTCGGTCACCTTCTTATATTTTCTGTTACTTTCTTATATTTTCTGTTACTTTCTTATATTTTCTGTTACTTTCTTATATTTTCTGTTACTTTCTTATATTTTCTGTTACTTTCTTATATTTTCTGTTACTTTCTTATATTTTCTGTTACTTTCTTATATTTTCTGTCACCGTCTTATATTTTCTGTTACTTTCTTATATTTTCTGTTACTTTCTTATATTTTCTGTTACTTTCTTATATTTTCTGTTACTTTCTTATATTTTCGGTCACCTTCTTATATTTTCGGTCACCTTCTTATATTTTCTGTTACTTTCTTATATTTTCTGTTACTTTCTTATATTTTCTGTTACTTTCTTATATTTTCTGTTACTTTCTTATATTTTCTGTTACTTTCTTATATTTTCGGTCACCTTCTTATATTTTCTGTCACTTGCTTATATTTTCTGCTACTTTCTTATATTTTCGGTCACCTTCTTATGTTTTCGGTCACCTTCTTATATTTTCTGTTACTTTCTTATATTTTCTGTTACTTTCTTATATTTTCTGTTACTTTCTTATATTTTCTGTTACTTTCTTATATTTTCTGTTACTTTCTTATATTTTCTGTTACTTTCTTATATTTTCTGTTACTTTCTTATATTTTCTGTTACTTTCTTATATTTTCTGTCACCGTCTTATATTTTCTGTCACCTTGTTCTATTTTCTTGCATTTGCTTATATTTTCTGTCAACTTCTTATATTTTCTATCACTTTCTCCTATTTTATGTCACTTGCTTATATTTTCTGTCACCTTCTTATATTTTCTGTCATTTGTTATATTTGCTCTCACATTCTTATATTTGTCACTTGCTGATATTTTCTGTCACCTTCTTATATTTTCTATCACCTTCTCATATTTTCTGGCACTTGTTTATATTTTCTGTCACCTTCTTATATTTTCTGTCACTAGCTTATATTTTCTGTCACTGGCTTATATTCTCTGTCACCTTGTTCTATTTTCTTGCACTTGCTTATATTTTCTATCGCTTGCTTATATTTTCTATCGTCTTCTTATATTTTCTGTCATCTTTTTATATTTTATGTCACCTTGATATATTTCTGTCACCTGCTTTTATTTTCTGCCACTTTCTTATATTTCATGTCACTTGTTTATATTTTCTCCACGTTTTTATATTTTCTGTCACTTGCGTGTTTTTTTCTGTTACCTTCTTAAATTCTGTCACTTGTATATATTTTCTGTCACCTTCTTAAATTTTCTGTAACCTTCCTATATTTTCTGTCACTCGCTTATATTTTTTGTCACCTTCTTATATGTTCTGTCAGATTCTTATATTATCTGTCACTTTGTTATATTTTATGTCACATTGTTATATTATCTATCACATTCTGATTCTATCTCATTCTTATATTGTTTGCCACTTGCGTATATTTTTTATTTGCTTATTTCTTTGTCACATTGTTATATTTTCTGTTACTTTCTTTTATTTTCTTTTATATGCTTATATTTTCTGTCACTTTCTTACATTTTCTATTTACTTATATTTTCTTTCATTTTCTTATATTTTCTGTCACATTGTTACATTTTATATCTCATTGTTATATTTTCTGTCACCCTGTTACATTATCTGTCACTTACTAATATTTATATTTTCTGTCACTTGCTTATATTGTCGCTTCCCTATTTGTTTTATCAGTTTCATATATGTGTTCTGCCACTTACTTATATTTTCTGCCTCTTTCTTATTTTTTCTGTCACTTGCTTATATTTTCTGTCACTTCCTATATCTTTTTGTCATTTTCTTTTATTTTCTGCCACTTTCTTATATTTTCTGCCACTTTCTTATATTTTCTGTCACTTGCTTATATTTTTTGTCATTTTCTTATGTTTTCTGCCACTTACTTATATTTTCTGCCACTTTCTTATATTTTCTGTCACTTACTTATATTTTCTGCCTCTTTCTTATATTTTCTGCCACTTTCTTATATTTT